>JAJKFI010000094.1:1354902-1503242 GCA_029204185.1 Lerista edwardsae
TATTAGAGAAACATCGAGATACATGGCCCTCTGTTCCGTTTCTTATCAAGATGCTTGCATCCTGTTGCCACTCCCTTGCACCCGGTACTCTGAAGTAGCCTACTACTGATGTAAGGAGATTCCACAATCCATCATGGCCTATAGCCCACGATGGACTTTTCTTCCAGAAATCCATCCAATCCCCTCATAAAGGCATCTAGACCAGATGCCATCACCACCTCCTGTGGCAGAGAGTTCCACAGATTAACTCCGTGAGATCCAACTGCAAGCCCCTGCCTTCATTGCACACACAAGAACATCTTTCACTCCAGCAGCCACAAAGCATGCAAGACAGTTTTTTTTTCCCAAGACAGTTCTGACAGTGCTTTTGCTGTCACAAGTGCCCTCTGTAAACTAAAGCCTCCTTTGTGAAGGGAAGAAGAGTTCCAATAACAGAGGAAGCTCTTGACAGCAGAAAACTAGTTGGAATGCCATCCAGAGACAGATTTTTGAGCATGCTGGAACAACTGTATATGCTGTAAGAACTAGGCCTAAGTATACAAATGAGCCTCCAGCTCCCCTTAAAACAGCTTGCCAAATTGAACTCAGTGTATCATTTTTGCATGAAAACACTGCTATTGTTTTCACTGGAAAGATAGAGCACACACACACACACACACACAAACAGGAAAGATAATCTGGATAAAACACTGGTAGAAAAAAAAACAGCTGGATAGCTATCAAGTCCCAAATTTTAGAAAGAACTCAGGAGTCTTGTCAACAAGAATCTTCAGAATGCTACTACAAGAATAACTGAGCAGAGAGAATATCAATATTTAAATATTCGGGCACAATTCTAACCTGTGGGAAGAGCTGTCACAGCCTCCTCAAACACTGTGTAACACCGTTCTTCTTTCCGGGCCACCTCCAAAGCTTTTGACTGTTTAGAGCTATGTTCTGATATCGGAAGAGAATCTACCACGAGCTCCTGCCGTGCCATGTAGTCCCACATAAGAGGTTCATTGGCGTGCTCTGCCTGCAAGCTGCCAAACAAATGGTATCACACTATTATTTATTGAGGTATTTATATACGAACATGAGTCCCACTGGATCAGGCCAAAGGCCCAGATAGTCCAACTTCTGGTATTGCACAGTGGACCACCAAATGCCTCAGCACGCAACAAGATACCTGCATCCTGTTGCCACTCTCTTGCATCTGGCATTAGAGACAGGCTACTTCTAAAACCAGGAGGTTGTATCAGCACCCCGCGTTGGCACTCAAGCAATGGGACCGGCGCTGCAGGTAATGCTGATCCTGTTGCACCCATGTCGGCCGAAGCCGGCTGGTGCAAGGGAGGCGCCATGCCGAGACAGCACAGGGATTGGCCGGGGGAGGAAGTTTCTGGGCAGGGTTAGGGTGGAACATGGGTGGGCTTGAGGGGCAGCCATAAGGCTGCTTCCTAAGCCTGATGGGGGGGCGCACCGTCTCCTCTGATCTACACCTGCTATTTAGTAGGCGCAGATCTGAGAAGCACATAGGGGAGGCTGCTGCACACATTCCCTTGCCGCAGGGAGGCTCCAGCCTCTCCTGAGCAGCACAGGATGCAGCACTGGCCCGTCAGCCTCGTCAGTCCGGCGCTGCTCAGGATTGAGCTCTCAGTCTGTCACTGTGTACTGTGCATAATACAAACTATGTTAAATTTAAACAAGGCATCGGGAGGAGAAGTATCTAACTGAGACTCGGACCAGAAGGGGAAGAGAGACTTTCCTCTTTGGATTTGTTCCAAGAGGCAAAAGACAGGTTACAATACAATAAAATAAAACAGCATTGTAATCATTAAAAAAAACTAAGGTATCAAATATAGACTACATTAGAATGGAAAAACATCACAACAAGCGGCATGATTTTGCATGGAAGGAAGACTTTAGTGTCAACAGTTTGAAAAATCGCTTGCTTTTCAGTGCTGGCAGGGCTACTCTTCTAACATGTCCCAGCATATGACCCTGACTTGTGCTGAGTCAGACCATTGGTCCACGTAGCTTAATATTGCCTGAGCTGACTAATAACCATTCTCCAGGGCTCAGGGGTCTCTACCAGCCCTACTTGGAGATGCCAGAGATTGAACCTTGGCATGGCAAAGTAGGTGCTCTACCACTGACAACTGAAGTACAGTAGAAGCCCTGCAATGGGGGCGGGGGGAATCTCTTGGGAGGTAGAAAAAATGAGTGAGACCAGTATCACTGAAGCCAATTTACATAAATAATACCAACCAAAGTTCATGAAACAGAATTAAAATACTGTTCTTTGCCTTAAAATTGAACCATCCGGAGAAAATGGGGGCAGACAAAAAGTGGCTACAATGAAGTCTGAGGAAAATCTCACAGCCTGTGTACACACACACACACACACACACACACACAGAGAGAGAGAGAGAGAGAGAGAGAGAGAGAGACTCTCCCCAACTCCAACTTACTGTTCCAGAATTTCTTTTTGAAGCTCTTGTGTAAAATCAAAAAGTTTTGCGATTGACAGCAGTGACAGGAAAAACTCTGCACCTGGAATAAAGATAGACACTAATGGCAGATACACTGAGCACAGAGACAGGCCAGCCACAAGGCCAACCATACTGCTTGCTTTGAGTAGCCAGCATTGGAAGGCAGCAAACTGGTACTTGCTGAGCCTGCTCCTTCCTCTTTTCCCTCACTGTCGTGGAGAGCAAATGAGAAGGGGGGGGGGGCTTATCCCCTTCCCCAGAGCCTCTGCTTCTAAAACACCAGGTGAGGAGCATGCTGGGAGTGATCATCCTGGCCACCAGTTTAGAATTAGCAGCACTAGAGAGTGACCCAAACAGTGGGTGCTGCCTGGCGCTCATATGTGTCAGAGATGGCAGCAGAATTCGGCACCATTTCAGATCAGCTTGAACCACCCCTGCCCCAGTGTCACAAGCATCCTGTCAACTACTTAACAAATGAAGCTTGTCTATACTGAACTTATACATTTAATAGCAACGTATCCATCCCACCCCACCCCCAAACACACACACTCACAGAGAGAAAACTATTCATTTTTTTCTTCAGGCAGGCCTACCTAATGGGTTGTGTCAGTTTAGTTCAATGCCTTGGAGAGAACAACATTCGCTTCTCTACACAATTCACAATAATACACAATTATTGTTGCATTCTCAGAAAAGCAGCAGGCTCTGGTGTGTCAGTGACAGCACTTCCAGCCACGTCATCACTTCTGGTTGGCCCCAGGAAAGACTGTCATTCTAAAAAGTGGGTACCCGTGCTAAAAAATTTGTGAACAACTGCTGTAGATTACTCATTTTTCAAAATAAAGTCTGACAGAAGAAAAAGATTTGCGTACCTTTGATTTTTTGAATGGCATCTCTGAGCACTATTCGAGCCAGTTCACCATTAAGTATGTCCTCAGAATAACTGAATTCGCTCTAGAATTACAAAGTTGTCTTGCAATTAAACTTGCCATACAATTAAACTTGCATTTCCTGGATCTTTCAGCTAAGTGAAAGCATTCACAGCACACAACCAAACCTTTTTCCTTCCACACACTGTAATCTGAACCCTCACAGAGGCCCAAGGCACATTCTGGGCTCCTCATGGGAAGGAGGAGCCTCATTATTTTCAGTGTCAGGGGAATACTCTACATACAATGGGAGGTACAGCACATTTCCACAACATTGAAGAGAATGGTGTAGTTTTGTCTTGCAGAACTACATAGGCCCTTGCATTACAGAATCTATGTACCTTCACTTCTTCTAGAGAGACAGACTACAATGCAAAGCTAGTAATTAATTCCAAAGCAAGAAAAAATGCATACATGATTTTGACTGATTTTGTTGGCACTATACAGCTTCTGAAAGATGTATAGGCTTAGGTTTGTATGCCTTCAGTGTCTTGTGACAGGGTGGTATTCTCCTTCCATCACCCAAACCACTTCCCTGTACTATCTGAAAATAACTGGGTGCAAGATGCTTCTCTTCAAGTTACTTTTGGGAGTCAGAACCAGGGGAGAGGCAAAAGAGATTTAATTTGTTATTCATTGCAAGCCCTTAGGTGTGAGTGTGTGAGATAAAGCCAACGTCTACATTTCAAATGATCTCTGAAAGAATAAAGAAATAAATGCCATGTGGTCCAATTTCTTCCATTCTTTAAAACAGTCATGTAAAATTATTAGAATCCTTTCACAAGGCATCTTCACAGGGTGTTCATGCTCTTGGCATCGTGTTAATGTAGTTACAAAGAAATGCTGTTGTGCAGGAGAACATTACTCCAGCATCCTGCATGCAATCTGCTCCATGGAGATTGCTCTCCTCCAAGCCTTTCCTGCACAACAACAGTGGGGGATGGCTTAGACCAGTGATGGCAAACCTTTCAGGTTTGCAGTGTCAAAAATGCCTAACTTGTCTCTATTGGCGTGTCACTCCCCACCTCCAACAAAAGAGAAACAATTATTTCCATATTCATTTATTTTTTAAAAAAAATTCAGTCCAATCATTTGTTGGGCTATTCATTATAATAAAAAAAATCAAATCAGTTAAAAATCATTACGAAAATTCAAACCATTACAAAGAAATCCTCAGTCGTGGGGTGTTGGTGAATGCTGGCGTGACACCCAAAACATTGTGGCGTGTCACCTTAGACACGGGTGTCATAGGTTCGCCATCACTGGCTTATACTGATACATTTATTTTCACGGAAACCAAGTGTGGGAAGGTCCTGTACAAGTGTGAGGTACCTGTTGCATCCTAACGCATCAGAGCAAATATTACAGCATAACCATCTAAATGAAACTGCTTCCTCCACACACAGAGCTTTCCCATTACAAAGTACTCTAACTTCTTACCAAGTCTATCTTTGCTTGCTCAAATTCTTTCTTCTCTTTCCTTTGCTTTTCAGCATGCATCAACTCCATTCTAAAATACTGTTAAAAATGGAAAGCAGAAGGGAAAATGGTGTGAACAGAATATCTTAAGTCACACAGGACACACCTGAAGCTCTGGGTCAGCTTCAGCCATAGTATGTGGCTATTAACACTGTAATAATTGCAATTTAAAACTGTAGCAGAGAGAATCTGTAGTCTTAGCCATGACTGCACGAAGATTTAGCCATGGTAAGAACTCCTACCTTTACATGTGCTTCAGCCCAAGCAGCCACCTGGCCTATACCATGTCACGGGTTTTTTTTTGGGGGGGGGGACTTTTAGCTCCCACATTGTTAAAGCATTTACCTAGTTAAATGCTTACCTCCCCCCGCCCCTCCAAATCACAATTATAGACTGATAAGTACAAACACCATTAATTCACATCATAAAGTAAAGTAAAAGCAGTGTCCTCTGGCCCTTGGTTAAGCAGCAAACTTGGCTTATTGGGATCTTTTGCTGCTGCCACTTAAACAAGTATCCTGCTTAAGAAAGCATCATGGGCAGCGCAATCCACGCGCGGTCTTGGGCTGATGCAAGTGGCTTGTGGCGGCCCAACACAGTTGCACATGTGCCATAAAGTACGTGCGCGCCAGTGCTGCTGCTGCAAGGTTGATGCAAGCAGCTGACATACGCTGCCGGTGTGCCACTCCTGTGCCAGCCAAGTCTAGCTAGCGCAGGGGCATTTCCGGGCAGGGAGGGCACTTCTGGGCATGGGGTGGGTGGGTCAGGAGACATGCCGGCCGGGGAAGCCTGATTCGGGCTGCATGACTTGCTCAGACCTGTGCCAGCTATGTAGCAGGTGCAGATCCGAGCAAGCCCAAAGGATTGGCTGGCTCCTACCCTGGGGCAAGGGCGCAAACGTGCTGAGCAGACCCAACCTCTGTTGGATACAGCACAGGCCCACCAGCCTGCACTGTTCCGGCGCAGGTTAGGATCGCACCCTCAAGCAAACCCTCAGACCCTTGGCTCACCTACCTGACAGGGCTCCCTCTGTGGTGCCACTCTGCCCATCTTCCTTCTTCACAAGGGCTCTTAGGAATAGAAGCATTCCACTTCATTCCTCATGAGGTCTTCCTGAGAAAGGACTTGGAAAGTCTCCATTCCTTGAGGGCCCTTATGAGGGAGGGAGAGCAGAGCAGCATCGCAGAGTCAGGTGTGGGATTCTTGGGGGGGGGGCTCGATTTGTAAGTCTTGTAAAAGTTCTTTTAAGCAGCATATATGCTGGAGGGCAGGAGGTCTGGTCCAGAGGGTTGAGCTACTGGTAAGCCCGAAGATAAGATCTAAGGTCACCAGTTTGTGATCAGTAGAAGCTTCTGCGAGTGGCGAGACCTTGAGAACATGACTGATAAACTGAGCTGAGATGTCTCCAGCTGCCTTCTGTGGGAGAGGAGTTGTAGGAGGCAACTGTGTGACCAGTAAGGAAGACCAGACAGTCAAAGATCCATCTGAATGTAGTTCTTGAAAGATTAGAACCTCTTTGTTATTTGTTTAAAAAAATCCCTCAGGTTTTAGAAAAAAAAGCCTGCCTATGTGAATTGCCTTGAATTAAAGTCAATGGAGCAATCCAATGACCAAGAAAGGCAGTCTAGCAATACTGGGATTAATAATTTATTATTATTATTATTATTATTAGGGTAACCAGCAACTGTTGTTCCCCATGCATGCCAGATAACAAAACCTTTACTATTGACAGACAACTATATTGACTATATAAGACTACTATATTGAAACTACAGCCTTGAGGATGCAAATGGCCTCAAGCCATCATTTTGCAATTGTACAAACAAAAGCACAAAAATATACTCAGCCACATTTAAAAACAAGGAGGGAAAGACATAGTGATATTCCATTCTTCAGCTCATAAACAGTCTGTGAACAAGCAGGCTTTAGCTGGAATGAGCCAACTGCACATTCTACGAAACAAAAACATATAAAGCAAGGAAACGATATGCTACCTCTTGGTAAAGTTTGGGACACTCTGGATGGAAACGTAGTGCTCGAAGGAACAACTGCCGAGCGCATTCAGATGACAGTCGGTCTTCCATCTCCCATTTTGCAGCCATAATCCACAATGCTACAGCAGAAAGACACATAGAATAGAAATTTATTTGTCATTGTTCACATGTACAACGAAATTAGGTGCTTTCGCATGGTAAAAACGACACAGTACACTACCACAAAAGCAAAAACAAAAACATCACATACAATCCCACTTTGCTTAAACTCTGCTCAGCATATCACTATACCATCGCATTTAGTCTAGACACTGCACTAGGATAAAAACTGTGTTTTAATCTGTTCGTTTTTGCTCTAATCACCCTGCATCTTCTGCCTGATGGCAGTAATTCAAAAAACTGATGACCAGGATGTGATGGATCTTTCAGAATTTTAGAAGTCTTCTTCAGACAATTTAAGCTATAAAGCTCCTCCAAGGAAGGGAGGGGACAGCCAATGATCTTCTGAGCCGTGTTAATAACCCTCTGGAGCGCCTTTCTCTCTGCCACTGAACAACTCGCAAACCAAACACAAAGGCAGTAGGTTAAAATGCTCTCTATGTAGCTGTGGTAGAAAGTCACCAGCAGTTTCTCAGTCAGTTGTTGCCTACTGAGGAGTCTCAGAAAATATAGTCTCTGCTGGGCCTTCTTAACTGGTGCTACGGTATTTGCGCTCCAGGTCAGGTCCTCCTTCATAGTGATCCCCAAAAACCTGCACTCAGCCACCTGCTGTACACAATCACCGTCAATAAGCAAGGGCCGAATATCTGATTTCCTTTTCCGATAGTCCACTAAAAACTCCTTAGTCTTATTAACATTAAAGATTAGGTTGTTATTTCTGCACCACAGAGACAACCATTGCACCTCATCTCAATAGACGGACTCATCACCTTCAGAGATGAGCCCCACTATTGTAGTGTCGTCCGCAAATTTAATGATTTTATTACTGGGGTGGGTATGGGTGCAGTCCGAAGTATAGATAGCAAACAATGGACTCAACACACAGCCCTGTGGAGTACCCGTGTTGAGAACCCGGGCTGAAGAAATATGGTCTCTTAATCTGTCCCTCTGAGGGCGATTTGATAAGAAATCCATAATCCACAAACAG
This sequence comes from Lerista edwardsae, assembly GCA_029204185.1. NCBI lineage: Eukaryota > Metazoa > Chordata > Lepidosauria > Squamata > Scincidae > Lerista > Lerista edwardsae. Next base: position 1,362,926 of record JAJKFI010000094.1, read on the forward strand.
ATTGAATATGAGAACCCAAGATCTTTTAGATACCAGTTTGTAAGGTATGATTGTATTAAATGCAGAGCTAAAATCTACAAAGAGCATTCTTACATAAGTCCCCCGCTGCTCTAAATGAGTTGGAGCAGTGTGTAAAGCGGTATTTATAGCATCTTCTGTTGATCTATTTGCCCTGTATGCAAACTGGTATCTATCAAATGAATCTGGAAGACAGGATATAATATGCCGTTGGACTAGTAGTTCAAAACACTTCATAATGATAGAGGTAAGTGCCACTGGTCTATAGTCATTGAGGCTGTTTATGGAAGGCTTCTTTGGCAGCGGGACAATGGTGGAGGCCTTCAGACAAGATGGAACAGTAGATTGGGATAGAGACCGATTAAAAATCTTAGTCAAAACCCCAGCCAACTGGTCTGTGCACTCTTTTATCACCGGACCAGGAATGCCGTCAGGTACAGCTCTCAGGGTCTTCCTCACATCATGCTCCCCCACAATAAGGAGGGAGCCACGCTGAGCTGGTGGCTGTAGTGTAGCTACCTCTTTAAATACCTTCAAACATGAAGGTATTTAAAGCAGCAACACCTATGTTTTGTTCTAATTTTTGTTTCCAATAGACCAACACTGCTCCTTTATGTTTGGCCAATTCATGTACCACGTACACCAGACAAGAATGTGGGTTTTAGCCATATCTCCTTTCACATTTGAAAGGCATTCACATACATGTTTGAAAACATGCAACAATGGCATGCACAGGACCCACAACTAGATAAGGCTCCCACATACATGTTTTATCATGTTTCCAGAGAATTAGCTGACATTAAAATGCAGTCAACAGATTTGTAAATCAATCTCATATCCTATAATTTAGTAGCAGAGCCATGAAACTCAAATTTGAAAATGCCTGACTTGCTAGTGGAATCACTTTCAGAGTGAAAAGAGAAGGAGTAGCAAGTATTATAACACACCTTTAACCTTTCAGAATATCAGCATCCCTACTTTTTTAGGCAAGGGGTGGTTGATCTATAGTGTTAATCAGGGACATTTTTTTTCAGCAACTGTGAAGCAGCCTTTAGTGTCTAGACACTTAACACATCAAGCTAACCTGCTACAATCAATCAATCAGGTCAGGAAGGCTAAATGTGGGGCTGCCAGAATGCCCCACCAGGCTTTTCAAAGACTACCTTTGGTACAGATCAATTTGCCCACTGCTAGTATGTCCTATATATACTCTTCCCAGTTTAGTTGCAAACAAGAGTTCATTATGGTACCTGGTTTGTTTGGATGAAGTGCTAGCATGGAGGAATACACCTTACTCAGCTGTATTTTCTTGTTCTATTAGGGAACAGAAGACATAATTCATTCTCCAGTGTTGCAGATTTTCAACTTGAAATAGACCTCCATCACAGAACATGGTTAAACCACTGATTTTTAAGATGACAGTTAAGCAGTAAAAGAGACATATACACTTGCAATACAAGCTTTGTATCGTTTTAGTATCTGCCTTGATCAAAACGGAGCAGGGAGTGGTTGGGTAGTAGAGCAATAAAGTCAAATTGCATCAAGACTGCAAAGGAGCTAAGCCCCAGGAACAAGTTTATGGCAACACCACCTGTATTCAAAAGTAAAACTCAAATTGCCTTTTCTTCTGTGCTGAAAAGATGACATAAAGGCCAGGCTCACACAGCAATTTTTGACACCGTTGCGCAGTTTCCAGATAATGAAAAAAACACCCTGATCTTGAAAAGTAATCCTGGGGTTAACTTATATGGGTAGCAAAGTATGAAAAGACCATCTCCTAAAATCAGTCAATCAACAGGTACTTATATACTGCTTTTCAACACAAAGTTCACAAAGCGGTTTACAGGCAAATAGTAATAATAATAAAGTTAAATGGCTCCCTGTCCCAAAAGGCTCACAATCTAAAAAAAAAAAAAAAAGGCAGATCACAAGCAACAGCCACTAGACAGACTGTGCAGGGGTGAAGAGGGGCAGTTACTCTCCCCTGCTAAACATAAGAGGAACATCACTTGAAAAAGTGCTTCTTGCCCAGTTAGCAGGGGTTAACCACCTTGTTGCACAAAAAGTAAAATGAAAAAAATCACTTCTCAGTGATGAACATGCAATTCGACCCACAGACAATTTTCTTGTTTCCTCTCTTCCTACTCAATTATTTCAGAGTTCTACCACTTTGGGTATCACAAACTTTCTGTTATTTCATTACAGATGCTCATAAATAAGCAAAAGAGATCAATTTACCGTGCTCCAGTACCAGTAGGTAATAATAATAAAAAGTCCAGTCATTTCAATAAGGTCTCTCAAATATCACCAAATGTTAAGATTCTGTTCAGTGGATCACTTGAATGAAGGTTCTTTGACTCTCAGCTCATTGCAACACACATCATGAATTGAGAAAATGAGTGATGCCCGAACACTTACCCATTTTTTGCAAAATGCAGCATGAGAAAGCCACAGCTGAACGTCATCCTATTGGGACGAAAGAAAGAGAAAAAGGAAATTGCATGTGCCATCTTCTGAACTGCTCATCCAACCATGATCATTTCTAATAACTAACAGCAAAAACATCAGGTGCAAGATATGAGACAATTGTAGCTTCCACATGCTGGATTCAAAAGAGACATGAAGGAGCATCCTTTTATCAGACAGACACTGACTGTATCGTCTTCCAGGATCAAGAATAAACATTTCCATACAAGCATTAATGACTGGACAACATATAGCAAGTGGTTTTACAGCACACTTTTCTCTTATGCCCTCTACTCCATTTTTAGCCTGAATTTACAGACCATCTCAACTTGATGATCTGGAACAGATGACACATTTTTTAAAAATCTGATTAAAAAGTAAACTGAACACCAAAAAATGGGTAAACATACCTAATCTTAACCTCAGCCTTCCACAAAGCAAACCCAAACAAATAGAATGTACTAAGATGAGTTTATAAAGGGGAGGGAGTTCTTAATATAGGAATATCTGTCTACAAGCTCTTTAGCTCCAAATACTCCCCCCAATACTTCCTAAATTACAGCCATCTAAACAATTGATAAAAGCTACACATGGGGCCAGGTGAACTTGGTCATCAAGTGCATGCAACACATTTATGACAGAAGGTGTAATTTGCTGAACTTCTTAATATTCGAATTGTGCAAGGCTGCAAAAAATGCAGTATCAATTGGATTAGAAGAACTATCATTTTGCATAGGATTGCATCCAGACTCACAGACCAATTCTAACTGTATAAACCAGACGCAAGTATAGTTTAAGATACTTCCATTTATTTTATTTTCTAAATATCATCATGTTACACAAGAGCTTACACAAAAATGCCAGGATCTAGAGAACAAAATGTGCTTACTTTCCATTTTGTTGTGGCACGTTTGAAGATACCATGGATTCTCTGCACAATGGAGTACTCTATCTCATCTTTCTTAAATGAATAGCCAATGCGCTAAGGAAAGTATAAAAAAAAATTGCCAGTTTTAAAGTCCATGAAAACCTCACTGAACATATTTTCAAATTCTTAGTTGATTGTCAACTTACCGATCTCCTTTTCTTAATTAGTTCCAAGAGATTGATCTCATACTAGGAAAGAAAAATATTTACAAGATCAAGAACACATCTAGAGGATTATCAAGTTTGATTAGATAGTATAACCAAGTCACCCACATATATTTTTAAAAACAACTACGATTTAAGGCAGCCTGCCCGTGATATAAAGATTAACGCAAAAAACTCCAACACGGCATTAATTAAACCTATAGCAATTTAAAATAGAAACACTTTAAAAACTATATTAACAGATAAATCCCATAGTTTATTTTATCACAAACAAACTTGCTGTGTTTATTAAGTTTAATTGCTCATAAAAAAAAGTTGTAGGACGTTATAAGCTGGTATAATTGTCAGAACTGGGTTATTTATTCCACCTTCTTATGAGATGTGCACAAGTGGAACATATGGTATGGTTACCCAATAGGCCACCTTGAGCTACTCAGGTATATTTCACTATGCTTATGCCTTTCCTTATGAGCACCTAGTACAATGCACTCCAGCCACCCTGCTTTCTACTTGCACTGCAGTGTAATTTCAACAACAAAGACTGCTGAATATTTTGTCTTAATGCAGACCTGCTACATCCTAATAAATGCATTAAAAATAATAGAAAGGTTTGCTGAAGTAAAAGGATGTACAGCTGGATGTATCTACAGAACTGGACCCTAATGATTTGTCTCAATTACAGTACTTATAAGGGCTGATTGCAACTAAGTCAAGAGCAAAACCTAGAACGCTTGCCACTATTGCCTATGCAGTACAAAACAATGATTATTTGCATTACATTACAAGAGACAAAAATGAGAGAGCATTTCATATAACAGATTACACAATAATGTTGAAAAGATCACAAACATGCAAAAGATAAATCTACTTTAGAAATTTACCTGAATATAACTGATAAAATCTTCCTTATGAAGTGCTCTCCGTTGTATTTTATATTCAAGGGCTGAGGTCTTCTTAATAACTGCCCTGCAGAAATGGAAACACTGCATTTTTCCAGGATTCCTGACACACACAATACACAGGCATGATATTTTGCAAAGGGCACATCTGACACAGTGAGTTTTTTAATGTGACCTTTGATAGCGCTGAGATATTGACATACACCCAACCACAGCAACACATAGAAAGACAGGTATTTCAAAACTCTAGCATTTGTGTACAGATGTAAAGAATCAAATAACGGCCAGTATTTAAAAAGTATTCACATTCATCTTCTGCGTGCTTATCTACATCCAAAATTCAACCACTGTTCTGATACAATATAAAATGTTCAGATATCCAGGCTGCCACACTACAAAACTTGTACAAAAGAATTTTGTAGAACAAAATGTAAATTAAAAGCATTTGGATTAGCTTTACTTAATATCCTGGCTGTATTCACAACATTTAGTTCTCCTCCCTCATGAAAACCAGCACTTGCTGATAGCTCAGCAGATAGCTTTTCCTTTGACACGATGTAGTTGCAAGCATTTCTTTATAATAAAGACGTCTGGGACTTGATTCATTAACACTGCAATCTGACTCACGTCCACTCAGAAGTAGACTGGACTCCTCCTTCTACCCAACCACGAGTCAATCCCTCCATGGATGCTAGGAGACCCCTGCCTCCTACTGCCAAGCCCCCGCCTCGCTCACTTGATCTCCTTGCGAGTGAAAAGTCCGACTCTCTCCAGCTGCTCTAGTTCGGGGATCCGATCCTCGATACGCTGCTCAATTCTCTCCGCCATGGTGCGGAAAAGCGTTCAGTCACAGCTCCCGCAGAGCAACACACGTGAGAACCTCGTTGCTACTTCCTGTGACTCGGGAAAAGGTCTCCGGACAGTCGTCACGGCCTTTCTTTTCCGCCTAGAGTGGACGTTCGGCTCCGCCTGCTGCCTCCATGCGGCTCCCATTAACAACTGCAGCTTTTCTGGCTAAGGCTGTCAAGGTTTTTTGGAGGGTTGTTTTTTTTTTTTTAGTCTCTTTGGAACACGAAAACTAGCGCATCAGCCAGAAACGGGCTCTGCGTACAGAGAGGTGGGTTGTGTGTGTTTTACACAAGGCAGCATCACAAAATATGATCCCGCCACCCGCAGTCTGGTGAATTCCGTTGCACCGCTTGTGAACTTTCCTACCTCATTCTGCTGTATATAGGTAGGGCATGGTCAAATCTCAGTAGTACCACTGAATTCAGTGCATTTTACACCCGTGTGGATTTGTACAGGATTATAACCTAATAGCCCAAATCAGTGCACAAGGAAGTAGTCTTCTATATTTCATGGGTCTTCCAGGGAAGTGTGTGTATGATTACCCCTTTAAATCAGTGGTTCCCAAATCGTGGGTCGGGACACATCAGTGGGTCACATTTCAATTTCAGGTGGGTCGCAAATCACCTAGAGCAGCCATATTGAAAATCTGGGAAGATGGGATGCTGGAAAGGGGGAGGGTTCTGTGGTTGTTTTGCTTGTGTCAAGGTTGTAAATAGGCTTTTTTTCCCTTTTTGATTCATTTTGCTATTGGAAAATGGCTGAAAAATAATGCAACTTATTGCGGCATTCTCAGGAAAGCAGCAAGCTCTGGCATCACAATGACTGCACTTCCAGCCATGATGTCAGTTCCGGTGGGTCCTGGTCAGTTTGTCATTCTAAAAAGTGGGTCCTGGTGCTAAAAAGTTTGAGAACCACTGCCTTTAAATGGTTTAATAGTCAATGCCTCTCACCAGGGAAAGAATTGTGGGAATCTCAGGCTGGGAGGTCTCTGCATACTCTCAAAACTACAGTTCCCAGGATTCTTTGATGGAAGCCATGACACTTGCATCTGGTTTAAAATTAAGCATATTTAGAATATTGCTAGGTAGCCCCAAAGAGTCTCCTTCTGAGCTGACTAGAGGGGCAGCTCTTGCTTGTCACAGTAAGCACAGTAAGATCAGGGCATGCTTTCCCCATGCTTTGGAAAGAGTGAAGTGGGAGAGAATCAGCCAAGAAGGTGATTTCCCAAGACCCTGTCTCTTTAACCTCAGGAGCTATCAATTTGAGGTTTCGATCCCCCAGCGTGCATTACTGTCCTGTTATCTTCCCGAGGGACAGAGCCCTTCCCTGCCCAACTCCCTTGATCCCGGCCTGCCGGGATCCCCTTTCTGTGGCTTACCAAAGAACCATAGATGGAAAAGAATGCCAGCTGGACTTTGATGTTGCAGAAAGAGAAATACATTTTACTAATGTGTAGGGCATTAATAAAATGGACACAAATGCAGTACGCCTCCAAGGAGACCACAGAACTTGTGTAATTTGTACATCTAGGTTTGATCAGTTATACCGTTGAACATGCAAATGTGGAATTGGCAACAACAAATAATAACATTGGCAATCTGCTATTGGCAATTTTGGTTATGTGAGACATCTGATTGGTGGTCCTTCTTTGCTGCTGCTGCTCCTCCCCTCCAGTGTGACCCCAGCCAAGGGGAAGGGAAGGGAAGTGATTACAAGGGGTAGTCAGATGCAAACATGGGTAACAATGGCACCAATATTAAGATAAGATTACAATAGGGTTGGCACATTTAAACAGGAAGGAGGTATTTACACAAAAGCAGAAAGGAGACATTTAAACCAGACAGACTTAGCGATAAGTGCTTGACACATTTGACTGCTTGATACAACAGTTACTAATGTGGTAGGTACTTATACATGAAGATGCAAACCTTAAGAGTTGGAGTCTTCTCCTCCCCACCTGACCCAATCAACTTCATAAAAGGCTACTCCAGAGTGGCCGGAAGGGAGTCTGCATTTGAATAGTACAGTAGTGGTGATAAGATTGACAATGGAGAAAGGTAGGTATAGTCTTTTTCAACATTCCCTCCCCCCTTTTCTCCTTCTGCTGGGAAAGCACTATTTCTTTCTATCCAGCCCAAACCTTGTTCTTTTTAAAACTGCTTCATGCTTTTCCCAAACACAACATTTTGTTTCTTTTATAAAATCACTCTAATGCTCCAGCCTTTTCTGTTGCTGCTTTAAACTTTGGTGGGGAAACCTTTTGGCTTAATCCAAAAAAAAACTTTTTAGGTTACTTTAGCTCCTAGGCAGATTAGAATAGATTTAGGCAGAAGTTGTCCGCACCATGCTCTTTTGTCAGATATCCAGATTTGCATCAGTAAGGACCCTGAGGGAAGGGAGACGTTCGAATGTCCCTTGGCACCAATTCTTAATGGTCTGCATTATCTTGTGCTATCTCCCGAGGATCACCTGTGTGACCTCTTCTTTGCAAGATAACAGCTCAGAACTCCCAGGATGAAATCCAAAATGGAGTCAGACCTGTACACGTTTAAGGGAAGGAGAGGGTGTTCTCAGCACTGCCCTCCCCTTGATGGGGTCCATACCTGTTCCCATCACATCCTGGTCTTACCCCTTCCCAAGTCCTGCATTAGGTGGTTACACCTAATGCACCTCCATCTGACCATCATGAGCATAGCAATCACAAGTGTTACCCATAGGCCAAAATAACCACAATGGGGTACAGAGCAGTGGTGTCATCTTGCAGGAATGCCCAGGAACGGAGTTCCTGTTGTTAAAATTAGGGCTGACTCCGCCCACTGCACTCTCACTGGCTCCTTGTTTGTTTGTTTTTACACAACAGTTCCTGTTCTTAAATCATTTAGATGCCACCACTGGTACAGAGCCACATTAAGGAGGCTCTCAACAGTTGGACTTCAGCCAAGAAGTGTTTTCCCACCAAGAGTTGCTGCTTCTACTGTTCCCATAACCTTTACTGTTTGCTGATTCCTGTGCTACACTACAAGGGGGGTGTTCTTGCTTAAAGTTTTCAGCCTCAGAAGCTCACAGTCCATCAAACAAGACAGGTTGCAAAAATAGACACTTGATCTGTCCCACAAGTGTGTGCCATAGTGCCCCAGCATCAGGCAGCAGATTCAGGGCTGACCCCCTAATTGGCCCCAAAAGCCAAGTGACACTTGGAGGAATGGATTCCATTCCATATGCCTTGCCCCCTTCCCATTTCCTTGCACTTTGTGGAGTGTTGTCAGCTGCTGCCCCGTGTGCACCTCTGCTGCTGCCTCCTGCTCCAGCTGCCCACCTCCATTCCTGTCACTTGCAAAAAGCAGCACAGCAAGCCACTGGAGAAATGGAGTGGCTGCAACATTTTCTTCAAATGGCATGAGTGGCTGGCTGAGACAGGCATATGAGTGGGTGGCAACAGTAGCAGAGGAAGTGCTGTAACTGCAACTGTGAGGATACTAGGACAGGGAGGGGTAAGTAAGCATAGCACATGCAATTTTAAGAAACATAAATCAGGGTGGGGATGGCAAACCTGGTTGGTCAAAGGGAAACTTGGGCCAGGTTTGAATGGATGGGTGACAGTCCACTTTCATCACTACTGCTACAGTTACAGGTGGTGGAATGCAGGAAGACCTGCGTCTCCTCCTGCTGCCTCTAAGTAAGACTCCTCATTGAGCTCTGAGCCTCTGATTGGTTTTCTGGGCAACAGTGGTGAGCAATGGGATATGTAAAATGGTGCCAGGGGAAGAGGTTGCTGCCACTGTTCCCTGGTAAGCCAACCAGAGGCCCAGGGCCTAGTGGGGAGACTCGCCAGAAGGCAGTGGGAAGCAGGAGGTGGCAGCAGCAGACTCTCCTTTCCCTGGTGCAATTTAACCATTCCAGGATGTCCCAACATAGCACTAAGGGGCAGGATTTCCAGGGGCTGCAACATGGCACTAGAGGAGGAAGAAGGTAGCACACTAATCCCCAACATAGGCTCCCCATTGCATAAGCTCAGATTCCACCTGTAGAGTCAGCTGTAGATCACAAAAAAGTGATGTAAAAAGAAATATTTTATTTATTAATAATAATTAATAATGGATTAATAATCCTCAGGGTCCTGTGCTCCCGAGGATGCTATATCCCACTTCCGATACATGTAAGGTCTTCTGAGACTTTGCATATAGTACATATGTGTAGACATTTGCTAAACTGTCCCTAGAAATGGAGTTCAAGGATTGATACCCCCAAAGCTTTACAGTCATTCCAGGGTACCCAGAAGGCTGAACCAGAGAGCAAGATGTGCAGTTAGAGGCTTCCAGTTAAAGGCAGAAACTGGGTCCAGTTAAAGGCAGAAAATGGGAACATGTGACATTTTAATTTGAGAGTATGAAGATTAACTCATACCACAGGTTAGCATTCCGGCCACAAGAGCGGTCTCTCCATCCAGATTGCCTGTTGCTGAACTTTTCTTTTGCAAACTGGGGCAAGGGTGCTTGCAAAGGTGTTTTTTTTTTTTTTAATTTCATAAACTTTTTGCAACCACCAAAAATCAGCTTGCAACCCACTGGTGGGCCCAGCGCACACTTTGGGAAACACTGCTCTAGGGGTATCAAACATAAAGCCATGTGGACCAGGTACAGACCACGAAAGCTCTTTATCTTGCCCCTGTGATAATTAGAGTCTCTCAGTACCATCATCAGCTGCTCTCAAGTGCTGTGCTGAAAAGTGATGCATCAGCAGAAGTGGCACTGCTGAAAGGATAGCACTGGGAGAGACCAGTCTGCAGAGTGCCTCTCAGCTGCTGCACTGAAAAGGAATGCCTTGGCAGAAGTGTGAGTTGGACTCTCTCACATCTTGCATATTCTCTTCTGTTATTTGCAGCTAATGAGTTCCTAGGCTAGAAAAAAAAGTGCTTATTTCTGGTCAACACCTGCTGAATGATGTCACTTCCTGTTTAATGACCTCACTTCTGGCCCTTAGCAGGCACCATGAATGCTGTTTGGCCAGATGTATGAAACAACATTGACATCCCTGGTTTAGCACCTCCACAACCTGTTTCACTGCCAGAATTCACTTCTGGTGAAGAGAAAGAAGTGGTGGTTGATCACTTTGACATCAAATATTTGCCCTTAATCTCTGATGTATCAGAACTGGGATATGGATGAAATTTAAATGGAAATAAACCCAGCTGAAACAATGGGACAAACAATGGATAGAGGGGATATGGGAAAGGCACCCTGGATATGCTCAGAGGGACTATATTATTATTAAATCATCCAGAGAAGTCTTCCTATGTGTCCACAATAGTCATACATGTGGTTGGCTGGGACATGGGAGAGATTCTTCTCTGCAGTCATGCCCAGATGCTAGAACTCCTCCTTACCTGGAGAACTCCCTCTTGAGGGATAACCACTTTCACTGACGGCCTTTTAGCAGGCACAGTTTTTGTTCTGCAGGCTTTTAATTTGTAGCTATTTCTCATACTGTTTTATTCTCCTTCCCTTTATTGTTAGGATTTTTTAATGCTACTTTGCCTCCTTTGTGGTTTTATTTGTTGGTTTTTCTTTTTAGTGCTTCTAGGGGTTTTTTTTTTTAGGGGGTGGGGTGACTACCCCTTGCAATTATTTGATTTTTGTAAGCTACCTTAAGCACCATTTTGATATGGTGCAAAGGTGGGATATAAATAGGGTTACCAGATACAAACTGGGACTGTGTGCCTCTAACCATTGTATAGAAGAGAGAATTTGGGCAGGTTCAGCTCATCATGCAGGGGTTTCAAAAACTACACCTTCTCAAATTTCCTCTTCTATACAATGGTTAAAGGTATAAGCACGCTGTCCCAGTTTGTATCTGGTAAACCTAGATACGTATATAATAAAAAAATCTTATGTTCCAAGGCAGAACCCAGTCATTGAAATAGGCTTAGGAGCTGAGTCCTGAGTTAAATTCACACTATGTGGCATCTGAAGCACTTTGATTTTGTTTGAAGCAACTATTTTGGATAAGGCAGACTGTCACTTAGGATTCTGTACTTTTAAGTCCTTCCTTGGGGAAGGCAGAACTGCAGAACTATTTGCATTTTAAAGAAGAAAGCCTATTAACCTAAGCAGCAGATGTGGAATGATGGTTGAGCTGCTGGCACTGCCTGAAGCTAAGCAGGAGAGTCTGTGGTTTGTTTTTGGATGGGAAAACGCCAGCCAGCAAAAGAACAGAATAGGACCTTGTCCAGGCTTCACTTGCGATTGCCTGCTGAGGTTTGACGGCAGGCAGCCAAAAGAGAGAACCACACTTGACGGCTACATCTGGGACTGAGGACTGGCGGATCACAAGAATACTGTATATTTGTAAAAACCCCATTGAAAATATGGTGGTTTAGACAAGCCTGCTCATGTAAGCCGCCTTGGGCATTTGCTTCAGCATGGGGAAGGTGGGGTATACAGTCTTCAAATAAATAAATAAATAAATAAATAAATACATAAATAGACAGGTTATAGCTTTACGAGACCAATTGGACCCCACTTTTACACAATCAGGGTATATCAGAACAGTCTCTTTTGTGCCACCCCAGACCACCTTGACCAATATTAGCATAGCATATTGACTTTTCTTAGTATGTTATATGAAACGTACTGCATCACAGGATATTTACTCAGAATTTGAATATGCACAGGAACATCCTTGATTTCAAAACTACCATCAGATTTAAAGAACCATTTAAATAGCTACTGAAAATAAAAGGGGGGCACCACTGGGAATGTATGGAGCTTTTTTTTTTTTTTACCACCAGGTGATGCTTCAAAGCAGGCTGCAGTCATATGCATATACACAGTACTTCTAACTGGGACTGGGCTCAGACGACATGAATAGGAAGCAGTGAGACCATATAAGAAAATTGGTCATCTCAATTCCGCACTCTTATCCACAACAGCGACTATGTTGAACATTGGGATGTTATAGCATCAAGAGATAGTGCAAGTCCCAAAGAACCATCATCAGAAGTTCAATGAAAGCCTCTGTCTCTTCAACTGCTATCACTCAGGGTGCAATCCTAACCTGGAGTCAGGCTGGCACAAGTCCTTGTGCCAGCCCAGGAGTGTTGCAAACAGGTTGTAAAGCACTTTTGCAACACTCTTTGAGTCACGGAGGCCAGAACACAGACATGCACCATCCTCCCTAACTCCAGGTTAGGATTGCACCCTAAATCACATAGGTTAAGTACAGTACTGTATTTCTAAATGTTTCAGCTTGTCAAAAGTACTGAGCAAGGGGATGTGAATGTAAGCAAATCACATTCACCACATGAAGGAACAATTCTAAGGCAAGGCAGCTTAGAAATACAAATCTCAACATTGTCTCCTGTTGTGCTGAACCCATCGTTTTGAGTTTGAAATCTAGCTTGATGTGGAAAGACACTGTGATGTTCCTACAAGCGTGTGCCTTCTGAAAGCAGGAACAGTTGATTTTCCTCCTTGTTTTGACTTCTCTAGCATGCAATTGAAAAAGTGAAAATATTCATCTCCTTACAGGCTTTTGATGTGCATTTTCTCCACATAAGGGTAATATGTAGCAATCCTGGCTGATTGGCTATTAAAAGCCCTTGTTAAAACTTGTCAGAATTGTACAATGTCACAACTGATATGAGCATATGGGGCAAAGCTGAAACCCTCTGCATGACCCATAGCTGTGAGACTGAAAGCAGAACAAAAAGAAAGCAGTCCAGCGTACAACATAACAATAGAATTCCAGAGGTTTTTCTGCTTTGGGTGTATTTAACCCTCCTCCCCAAAAACATGAACATTTTGAGTTGCAGCTTCCAAAATGTTTAAAACTCTGAGATAAGGTTGTGCATGACATTACATGATTAGTCAAACTGTATAAAGGATCAGAAAGAATATTTTGTTTCTGAAAAAAAGATCCCCAAATAATTGAATTGGGCAAATAATAGTCCAAATAATGTGATCCTTAGAACAATTAACATTATGGACTGTCAGAAGTATTCAGCCCAAAGTAATGAATGCAGCCCATGGCAGGCAAGCAAAGCACAGACCTACCAGAACATTGCACAGCAGATTTGGAATGCAAATCAAAATGCAACCTGACATGTTCTTTGTTCTTTCTCCCTTCAGAAAAATCTACTTTAAATGCTTCCCATGTGCCTTTTTTGTAAGCTTATCATCTGAATGGATTAGGGAAAATTCAGGAAAAAGGATCTGTTACAAATTTGTAAGCGGAGGGGAGACCAAGGCTACAATCCAGCCACACTCATCTGAGAGTAAGAGCCATTGACTATAATGGGACTTACTTCTGAGTAGACATGCATAGGATTGGGCTCGAAGTCTGATGCTGTATGAGGATATTCAGAGGGGGACCCATTACTGTCCCTCATGTCCTGTTGTTCCTACTGCAATCTTTTGAAAATGTATTTGCTTAAGAGCAATTTGCCATTTAGCAAATATATTTTGATCTCCATGGTGCAAGTTCTTGTTCACCTCACTAGTGCTGCTTGTTGTTGTTGTTGTTCAGTCGCTAAGTCGTGTCCGACTCTTCGCGACCCCATGGACCACAGCACGCCAGGCCTCCCTGTCCTCCACTAGCTTCCTGAGTTCGCCCAATTTCATATTCATTGCTTCGGTGACACTATCTAACCATCTCATCCTCTGTCGCCCCCTTCTCCTTTTGCCTTCAATCTTTCCCAGCATGAGGGTCTTTTCTAAAGAGTCCTCTCTTCTCATCAGGTGGCCAAAGTATTGGAGCTTCAGCTTCAGCATTTGTCCTTCCAGGGAGCAATCAGGCTTGACTTCCTGGAGAATTGACCGATTGGATCTCTTTGCAGTCCAGGGGACTCTCAAGAGTCTTCTCCAACACCATAATTCAAAAGCATCGATTCTTCGACGCTCTGCCTTTCTTATGGTCCAGCTCTCACAGCCATACATGGCTACTGGGAAAACCATCGCTTTGACTATGCGAACCTTTGTTGGCAGGGTGATGTCTCGGCTTTTGATTAAGCTATCTAGGTTCACCATAACTTTCTTCCCAAGAAGTAAACGTCTTTTAATTTCATGGCTGCAGTCACCATCTGCGGTGATCTTGGAGCCCAGGAAAATAAAGTCTGTCACTGCTTCCATTTCTTCCCCTTCTGTTTGCCAGGAAGTGATGGGAGTGGTTGCCATGATCTTAGTCTTTTTAATGTTGAGCTTCAAGCCAATTTTGGCACTTTCCTCTTTCACCCTCATCAAAAGGTTCTTTAGGTCTTCCTCACTTTCTGCCAGTAGAGTGGTATCGTCTGCATATCTGAGGTTGTTGATGTTTCTCCCAGCAATCTTGATTCCAGCTTGTGAGTCATCCAGCCCTGCCTTCCTCATGATGTACTCTGCGTATAAGTTAAATAAGCAGGGTGACAATATACAGCCTTGTCGTACTCCTTTCCCAATTTTAAACCAGTCGGTTGTTCCATGTCCAGTTCTAACTGTTGCTTCCTGACCCGCATAAAGGTTTCTCAGAAGGCAGATCAGGTGGTCTGGAACTCCCATCTCTTCAAGAACTTGCCACAGTTTGTTGTGATCCACACAATCAAAGGCTTTAGCATAATCAATGAAGCAGAGGTAGATGTTTTTCTGGAACTCTCTTGCTTTCTCCATGATCCAGCGAAGGTTGGCAATTTGATCTCTAGTTCCTCTGCCTCTTCGGAAACCAGCTTGTACATCTGGTAGTTCTCGATTCACATACTGCTGAAGCCGAGCTTGTAGGATTTTGAGCATGACCTTGCTAGCATGTGAAATGAGTGCAATGGTGCGGTAATTCGAGCAATCTTTGGCATTGCCCTTCTTTGGGATTGGAATGTAGACTGATCTTTTCCAATCTTGTGGCCACTGTTGGGTTTTCCAAATTTGCTGGCATATGGAGAGCAGCACTTGGACAGCATCATCTTTTAAGATTTTGAGTAATTCCGCTGGAATGCTGTCACTTCCACTAGCTTTGTTGTTAGTGAGGCTTTCTAAAGCCCACTTGACTTCACTCTCCAGGATGTCAGGTTCGAGCTCAGTGACTGTACCACTGTGGTTATCAGGAACATTTAGATCGGCCTTATAGAGTTCCTCTGTGTATTCTTGCCACCTCTTCTGAATCTCATCTGCTTCTGTTAGGTCCTTGCCATTTTTGTCCTTTATTGTGCCTACCTTAGCATGAAATTGTCCTTTGACATCTCCAATTTTCTTGAAAAGATCTCTAGTCCTCCCCATTCTGTTGTTTTCCTCTATTTCTTTGCATTGCTCATTTAGAAAGGCCTTCCTATCTCTCCTTGCTGTTCTCTGGAAATCTGCATTCAGTTGGGTATATCTTTTCCTTTCTCCCTTGCTTTTGGCTTCTCTCCTTTCCTCAGCTATTTGTAAAGCCTCGTCAGACAGCCACTTTGCCTTCTTGCATTTCTTCCTCTTTGGGATGGTTTTAGTTGCTGCCTCCTGTACAATGTTACAGACCTCCGTCCAAAGTTCTTCAGGCACTCTGTCTACCAAATCTAAGCCCCTAAATCTATTTGTCACCTCCACTGTATATTCGTAGGGGATCTGATTTAGGTCATACGTGGAGGGCCTAGCGGTTTTCCCTACTTTTTTCAGTTTAAGCCTGAATTTGGCAAGACAGGACATCCACAAAAAATAAATGTGAATGAATTCTTGGGGGGAGGGGCTGTCAGTGTAATAATAATCTGTTTGATCAGTGTACAAAGATTTCCTGTGAATGTTTATTTAGAAATAAACCTTGCTGTTTCCCCCCCCCATGTGAGTGTGCATATGATTGTAATTGAGGTACTTTAAATGTTCTGCGGAAAAAACATGAAACATTGCGGCTCTTCTACTGTCTCTTTTTCTTCTTCATAAAATGTGTGTGTGTGTGTGTGTGTGTGGATTTACTATCTCTTGCATTTCCTCAGGAAGAAAAAACAATTCCACATTACATGTAATAATGTCAAGCATGCTATACCTCCCACCTCCCCCTGACATGCTGGGATGCTGAGTTTCTGGAGAAAATAGTAGTAGTGTGTTCAGAGATCATACAGGTATTTACATGTGGCAAAGAAGCTAGTCCTGTAATATTCCTTATCAGCTGCAGAAATAACAGGCATAGGATTTCTGTACGTTTTGTTGTTGTCGTCATCTTGACACAACTGAGCCCAAACAGAAAGTCACCCATTTCCCCCCTTATTTGAATAGTCAGAACTCAAGATGGTTCTGCTTCAAGACTCGCTTCTGAATCATGATTCTGAGCCTCCACCTTTATGAGTCATAATTGCCTATTATTATTCATACTCAGGACAGAATGAACTGCTTCTTGGTTGCCTCAGATTTGAACATCTGTATACACTCCATTTTCTACATAATTAATTTCTGTAGTGATCGGGTTAACATGCCTTTACATGCAGAAAGAGTTTTGCCCTTAAATTTTAATGAAATAATGATTTGTTAACCTTTAAAAGTTTAGGAGCTTATCTATTTTAGACATGTACCACTGGAAGTCTATTGCAGTGGTGTATGGGCGGGGTGGGGGGGCAAGGGATGCAAATGCCCCTGGTACTGGACTGGAAAGGCTGGGGAAGGCACTGCCTGTTCCTCCATTTAAAAAAATGGGGGAGGGCTGCCGTACCTGCGGCCTCCTCCTCCTCGAGGTATTCGCAGGGATTCTGCAAAGTGTTTAAACGTTACTTCCGGTTTTCAGACATTTAAACCAGTGATGTCATTCAGGGGGAACGGACCAGAACGGGCGTTCCGGATCCTAACGGGCTCCGTGGCTGGTTCCGGGTTCCCGACAAGTGCCAATCAAAAGTGAGTTCCTGTTCCTAAATCATGTGAATGACACCACTGATTTAAACGCCTCCCAGTACCAGTAGAAGATATTCTGAGGGCTGGAGAGGTGCCACATGGCCTATCCAGCCCTGAGTACAACTGTGGTGAGAGGCTGCGGTCATGGGGAGGGAACATCTCCAGGTGAGGCAAAACGGCCCCCCCCCCGGAATGCCACTGATCTATAGAGGCCTTTCATGCAGTTTCAATACTGAGCCTGTTAGTACAGTAGTAGCTACAGTACAATGTGTCAAAAAGTTTCATGCATTTTTGATAATTTGTACATGTGAACAGAAACATTTTTACTACATTATTTGTCCCCACCAAGGCAAGCCACAGAATATTATCTTTTTGTTCAATATGTAGCTGCCAGTTCCACCCCTCTGATGCCTTTTTGTCCTCCATTGCTCTGCTAATGGAGAAGACTGGTCACTCACTCAAAGAATGGACCTACCTCCCCAACATTTGGGAATACTGAGTACACAAGTTTTAAGATGGCAAATTCTGAATAATCACCATGCAAATGAAGTCAAATGAGTAAGTTCTATTTCCATATTTATCAATTTTAGCTTACTTAGGCCAATTACTTTCATTACTCTTGGAACAGTGGTAGGAATGTATTTCTCACTTGCAGCTGACTGGTCCTTTTAGGAACATTTCAAGGTGATGGCTTTGATGTCTTATCCTTTAGGGCACTGTTTCTCAAACGGTGGGTCGTTAGCCAATTTCAGGTGGGTCCCCATTCACGGCAATGTGTATTTTATTTTTAATATGTTGGACTTGATGACGGCAAGTGGCACATTTGGGGAAATGTTACAGGTCTGTATTTTTAACAGGCTACTATGTATATTCTTTTGACAATCATAGTCAAGGGGATATATTCCCAGTTAAGTCTGGATAGGACTGCAGCCTTTGGATGTTTAAGGAATTTTTAAAAGACAGATTAGCAACTGCTTAGGAGGGTTAGGATTGTCTTTATTTTAAACACATTTTTAAACTTATACACATTGTACATTTTAATTTACTTAATTTGATTTTGTTGTATGAGGGTGTTAAAACATTTTCCTGCTTGATGATGTCACTTCTGGCCATGACATCACTCCCAGGTTCATAACAACACTTCTGGTGAGTCCCAACAGAATGTCATTCGAAGAAGTGGATCCTGGTGCAAAAAAGTGTCAGAACCATTAATTTATGGCTCAGATCAGAGGCGTCAAACTCATTCCATACAGTGGGCCGAATAGCGTCTATGATGCCTGCTGAGGGCCAGAAGTGGTGTAATTAAGAAGGAAGTGATATCATTAAGCAGGTCATGACCAGTAATAAGCACTTTTTTTTTCCTCAGGAACTCATTAGCTGCAAATAGAAAATATACAAATCTTGATCATATTTTCAAGACATGGGAATGCCCAATTAACATGTGGGCTGCCTTTTCAGCAGTGACACCTCAGCCCAGCTCAGCAGCTGATAGCAGTTCTGGGAGAGCTCGAGGGCCAGATGAGCTTCCGCAGACCACAACTGGGCCCTGGGCATTATGTTTGACACCCCTGGCTTAGATCAAAAAGAAAACTTTCTTGCCTGTATCCCCCAATGATTCTAAGACCACCTTAGGCCAGAATCCCAACTGCTCAAGGAATGATAGCCCAATCCTATCCACCATCACCCGCACTGATACCATGGGATCAGCACAAGCCACGCCTATGGGGGAAGCTGGAAATCTGAAGGCCTCCTCAAGGTAAGGGGCATTGGTCCCCTTACCCTATGGAAAGCCCCAGCTGCCACAACAGATCTACTTGGAACTGCATGCGCTAAGTAGCTGGTGTAAATCCGAGCGGATCCTTGATGGTGGATTTGGTCCAGAAAGGGAGATAGGATATGGGTGCTGCTGATCCCACCCCCTCCTGGGCCTGATCTGCCCACCCCACCTCTGACCTCCCTCTGCTCCATTCCACCTCTGCCCTGTTCAGCATGGCATGCACCTTCCACAGCACACGCTGCTCCTTCTACTGCTATGCCATCTGTAAAGTGCTTTACAGTGAAGTGCTTTACTTTTTCAGTGTAAACGCTGTGGCATGGAGGATTGTGCTGTGAATCTCACATTAGTAATTGCAGGGGTGGGCGGGGGGCTTGGAACCACCCAAGAGGCAGGGAAGCAAAGGGGCAGGGAGCCAAGAACAGATTGTAGGTACTGAATTGAAAGAACAGGGAAAGAGAGTAGAGAAAACAACAAAGAATTGAGAAAAAGGAGAGCAAAAGAAATGACCATAATAGATAATAAAAAGGTCTAAAATACTGTTGTACAATATATAGTTAAGAGGAATTGGGCAGAGCAGAAAACTATAATATAACAAAAATAACTTTTCAAAGTTTACACCATCTTGCTCATAGAATTGATGATCTCATGTGACCATGTAAATCCCATATTAGGTTTGTGGTGGGTTTTTTTTTTTTTGTCAAATTAACAGTTGGCACAGTCAAGGGAAGAAACCTCCAAGAGAATGCTTGAGCTATGACACCACTCATAATAAACTTTAAAAGTACTGCCGCTTGCTTTGACTACTGACTAGTCACAACAAAAACATTATCTACAAATGCTCCGTACAAGAACTTGCATTTATTTAAAAAGTGAGGAAAGAACATTATTCATTTGGCCTGTTATTCTGCCCTCTCCCAATGGAGATTTACTGTATACAGGCATGCCCTGGTATCCACTGATTTGGTATCCATGGTTTCAGTTATCCACGGATACTGGGATGCCTGTTAAAAAGAGAAGGGAACATTAAACAAATCTTTTTTTTTTTTTACTGTTGCAGCAAAACCACTGATGTACCCCTATCTTTAAAGAGGCGTCCCCAGTATTCATGGTTTCAGGTATCCACGGTGGGGTCTGGAACAGAATCCCAGCAGATACCAGGAAATCCCTGTGTAGCACTATGCGTAGGACCATGAGCCTTAAGGCTTCAATAAAGAATTGTTTCCGTGGCTTCCCGGACAGTCATGATGCTCATTTTGGAAACTGGCTTTAATCTCTTGTGTATTAATCATCAATGGAGAAAACATCCAAAGTGGTACTCTCCACTTGCATTGAAGTCATACAGCCTATTCAACTATCTCATTCTCTGACCTATGTAGATCCAGCTTCAGAACTGGGTCACAGTTACAGGGCCAGGTGGGGTGAGAAACAACCCATTTGCTCATCTCCCTGAGACAATCCATTGTTGTGAACCACTTAGGCCTGGACTATACAAGCAGAACAAGTGGATTACATACTTGGGACTGCAAGTGTGGCTTGCCCTTGTGACAGTTCTGAAGCCCCCTATATTAAAAGAGCAAAACAAGCTGTATAAATCACTTCCTACAAATTATTATTATTATTTATTTAATTTCTATCCCGCCTTTCTGCCCCATGGGCACCCAAGGCGGCTTACAACATTAAAAATACAATAAATCACAGTGTTTACAATTAAAAACAATGTTAAAAACAATATTTAAAACAGTTAAAATTTAAAACAGCAGCCCTGTGGATCCAAAGTAAAAAAAAGAATATAAAATGCCAGCCAGCCTGTCAACAATTAAAGGCTTGTTGAAATAAAAAAGTCTTCAACCCTCACCGAAATATTGCCAAAGAGGGAGCAGTTCTTAATTCTAAGAGGAGGGTATTCCAAAGTCGGGGGGGGGGCCACCACCGAGAAGGCCCTATTCCTGGCCGCCATCCCCCTCACCTCTCCTGGTGGCGGCACAGTCAAAAGGGCCCCCCCCATGACCTAAGAGTACGGGTAGGATTATATGGAAGGAGGCGGTCCCTCAAATACCCCGGACCCGAGCCGTAAAGGGCTTTATAGGTCAAAACTAGCACTTTGAATCAGGCCCAGAAAGGAACTGGCAGCCAGTGTAGCCGCCGAAGCAACGATCCGACAGAGTCGAACCGATGAGCCCCAGCAACCACACGAGTAGCCACGTTCTGCACTAGTTGCAATTTCCAGACTGTCTTCAGAGGCAGCCCCACGTAGAGCGCATTGCAGTAATCTAATCTGGATGTCACTAGGGCGTGGGTCACCGTGGCCAGGTCTGCACAATTCAGGTATGGTCGCAGCTGGCGAATTAGCCGAAGCTGAGCAAAGGCTCCCCTGGCCACCGCCGCCACCTGGGATTCCAGGAGCAGCTGTGGATCCAGGAGAACCCCCAAACTGCGGACCTGCTCCTTCAGAGGGAGTGCAACCCCATTCAGAGCAGGATGATAGTCCAATACCCGAGCTGTGGATTTCCGGACCAAGAGCTCCTCTGTCTTATCCGGATTTAATTTCAGCTTGTTCACCCACATCCAGCCCCCAACTGCCTCCAGACAACGATCCAGGACCTCGACTGCCTCCTCAGAATCAGGGGGAAAGGAGAGATAGAGTTGGGTGTCATCAGCATATTGATGGCACCCCACCCCAAACCCCCAGGTGACCTCTCCCAGCGGCTTCATGTAGATGTTAAATAGCATGGGGGATAAGATAGACCCTTGTGGTACCCCAAATTTAAGAGGTTGGGATGCCGAACAAACATCCCCCAGCACCACCTTCTGGGATCTGTCAGCCAGGAAGGAGCAGAACCACCGCAGAACAGTGCCTCCAAGCCCCAACTCAGCCCCAGAAGGACACCATGGTCAATGGTGTCGAAAGCTGCCAAGAGGTCCAGCAGGACTAACAGGGACTCACTCCCCCGTCCATTGCCTGGCGTAGGTCATCTATCAAGGTGACCAAGGCAGTCTCCATCCCGAACCCCAGCCTGAAGCCAGATTGGAATGGGTCCAGATAATCCGCTTCCTCCAGCACCCCCTGAAGCTGGGATGCCACCACCCACTCAATCACCTACCACTCAATCAAACAGCAAAGCAAGCAAATAAGTCAGGTTAGGATCTTCTTCCCTGACGAGCTAGATTTCTGCTTGAAGAGAATATTTGAGAAGTGGGGGGAGGATTGTTCGAGGAGTAGGATCTTCTCTCCCCCTCCCCCTTGATATAGCCTCATGGCCTGTATCGCGTGACCACCTGCCCAGTTCCCGCGCGCTCCACTTCCAGCTTAGGAGCGACGCGATTTGCGGATTTCCACAAAACTCGGACTGGTGATTTAAACGTGCGTTGCGTCCCAATTTGGGTCTCCCTTGTTTTCGCAGGAATTCGATCAGGGAGTCGTTGCGTGCAGAAAACGAGTTCTAGCCCCTTTTCCTCCCATGATTCGCAGCGGCGGAGCGAGCATGGGGGGGGGAGCGGCGCTGCCGCTTTCCCGCGAATTCAGTTCAAAGGAAGAAGGGGGGAGGGGGCAGGAAGGCTCCCAGCGGCGAAGCGCGCGGTCCAACCAAACTCTCGCAGGCTCATTCTGGTGTCAGTGTGGGCGGGATTTCCACCGGCCAGTCAAGCGGCACGGCGCCATCGCGGGAGCCAATCGGCGCGCGGCGGAGGGGGCGGGAGCGGCGGCGCTGCCGTCGGGTTTGGCTGGGCAGATAGGGCGCCTGAGGAGAACGGAGCGGGGAGACTTGGAGGAGTTGAAGCGCGGCACTTCCACTTCCTCCTCACCTTGCCTCGCCTCGGGCCCCTTCCCCCTCCCCCCGTTCCTCGGTCGCTGTCGGTCCCGGTTTCCCGTCCCTCTCCGGCCCCGGCGGCGAGGCCCTCATGGCTCCTCAGAAGCACGGCGGCGGCGCGGGGCCCAGCTCGGGTGCACCCAGTGGAGGAGGCGGAGGCGCCGTCGCTGCCACCGCTACGGGTGGAGGCGGCGGCGGCGGCGGAGGTGCTGGCGGGGGGTTCGGTGCCTCCACCTCAGCTGCCGCTCCTGGCGGTAAATCCGGCGGCGCTGCCGGAGGCGGCGGAGGCGGCAGCGGTTATTCTGGCGGCAGCGGCGGCGGGGGCTCCTCGGCGTCTTCAGCGGCGGCCGCCTCGGCTGCGGCCCTCCCGCCCGTGAAGAAACCGAAGATGGAGCAGATCCAGGCCGACCACGAGCTCTTCCTTCAGGCCTTCGAGAGTGAGTGGACGGGACGTGATGGGGGGGTGAGGACGAAGGGCCGAAACGAAGCACCAACCCCGTTCCCTCCTTCCCGCTCCACCCCACGCTTCTCGGGCCAAAACGGGATGGGCGGAGAGGAGTCGCATCAGCCACTCATTAGGGAAAGGCAGAGCCACCTTTTCTTTCCCGTGCGTGAGCCGTGGGGCTTTCTCGGGTGCTTTGGGCGGGAGGTGGAGGACTCTCTTCCCAGGCAGATCTGTTGCTTCAGGGTTGTCAGCCCGAGAGGCCCCAAAGGGACATCCGCTCCCCGCTAATTGTTTCGTTAATGAGGCAGTCCTGCACACTCCCACCCCGGAGCTTTTTAGGGACGGCGAGATATCGCATCTCGATAGGATTTGTGTTTAGGGGCTCGAGAGAGAGGGCGCTGAGGGTTTGTAAAGTGATATGTTGTTTCGAGCGTCTTCGTCCCTACCCTTGAGAACTCCTTCAGGAGCAGGAATAAGAAATCACGAAAACCTGGTCTTTTTAAGCAGTCTTAATGCTTTCCTCACAAAATAATGCTTAAAACCCCCCCACATTATCCACACTGCAGTATAGACCACGTTGCTCCAGGTTTCAGTGCTTTATTGTACTTAGGGCACATCGCACGTTTAAAATCGTATCTTAACGAACGTGTTGACATGAGTTGAGAAGGCAAACCAGTGGAGACAGTCTAAAGTCTGCTGTGTGCTCATCTTGCAAGATCACCATCTATATAGAAAACATTCTTTTTTTTTGTATTTTGCTTATTTGAAGAGCTTTTAAACTTGAAAGCCTTCACAATTAATTCCAGTATAATGAATTAATTCTGTAATTAACAAATTGTAGTTAGAAAAATGAGCAGTTAGCTCTACAGCACTTTGTTGTTGTTGTTCGGTCACTAAGTCCTGTCCGACACTTCGCGACCCCATGGACCACAGCACGCCAGGCTTCCCTGTCCTCCACTAGCTTCCGGAGTTTGCCCAATTTCATGTTCATCGCTTCATGTCTAACCATCTCATCCTCTGCCGCCCCTTCTCCTTTTGCCTTCAATCTTTCCCAGCATGAGGGTCTTTTCTAAAGAGTCCTCTCTTCTCAGGAGGTGGCCGAAGTATTGGAGCTTCAGCTTCAGGATTTGTCCTTCCAGGGAGCAATCAGGCTTGACTTCCTGGAGGATTGACCGATTGGCTCTCCTTGCAGTCCAGGGGACTCTCAAGCGTCTTCTCCAACACCATAATTCAAAAGCATCTATTCTTCGGCGCTCTGCCTTTCTTATGGTCCAGCTCTCACAGCCATACATTGCTACTAGGAAAACCATCGCTTTGACTATGCAAACCTTTGTTGGCAGGGTCTACAGCACTTAACTTGTGTTTATTCATGACACTTTCTTATAGAACAAAGTTCTAAATGACAAGCCACTAATATGGTATATATGCTGTTGAATTTTGGAGAGGAATGAAAGACAATTGACATCAATTTTTTAGTCAATGAAGTATTCTGAAGTTTTTGTTCGTGGTTAGAGAGTTTTTTTAAGAGGGTGAAGCTTTGAACAGCAATTCAAATCCAAGTTGTTATGCTGGAGTAATAAGAGCATTTCTTTCCTAATGTATAGTGTGTATTACTTTTTATCAGTGTTGGCTGGGAATGCTACACAGCAATTGTCAATTTGTTATAGGTGACAGTTACAAGATTATGGCTTGATTGTGCCTGCCTATCTTAGTATATTCAATGTATTCATGCAATAAACAAACATATATGTATGAATGAATGAATGTTGTATATCCAAAACTGCATCCTACTTGTGAAAAAGGTAGTGAAGTATCAAATAGACTGCTTTGTAAATGTGTTTTATTTTCTCTCACAGAACCCACACAGATATATAGATTTCTACGTACCCGCAATCTTATAGCTGTGAGTAATAGTTCATTTTGTTTTAATTTTTATAGAAACTCCTTAGGGAATATCTGACTGACATTTTTTTCTCTTCTATTCAGCCAATCTTCTTGCACAGAACGCTCACTTATATGTCTCACAGGAACTCCCGAACAAATATCAAAAGGTAACTTATTCATTCAAAAATATTATTTCTTTAGCATTCTGATCTCACTGTCTAAAGCAAATGAGATACTAGGATAGAACTGCTTTGTGTGCAATAAGTATTATAATTATCTTTGAAATTGGCACCAAATTCTTGTAGCAGCCTTCATTTGGCTCATCAATCCTGATGGCTTAATGATTAATTATCAATATATGTTATGGGGGAGGTCTTAATACTATCATGTTTGTCTGAATTGCTATTTGATATGTTTCTAGTATTAAGTTGGAGTAGCAGGTTTTAGAAGACCTGCTCTCTTAATGATCAGCATGAAAAAAATCAAATTTGTTGATCGGTATGCTAAGAAAGTATGCTAGGAAAGAAGATAACTGCACGAATAAAAAATTATATGCTTCATAATCAACTGAGTATTAGCTTATTAACATTGAGTATTATATGTCATATACTGTTACTGCTTTCGCTGTTATATCATCATAATACTATTTTTCAGCTTGGTGTTACTGATGCTTCTGCCTCATCACTGTAAACTAAGCTTCTCAATAGAAATCGTAAGCATGGTGGGCTACAAACTAAAAATGGGATTCCAGATATTTGTGCTTGTGTTCATATTTGAACACTAAGATCTTGTAGTGGATTCAACAACTGGAAACTTGAAATAACTAATGCGTTAAAAAAAGCCTTTACTTCCAGGTCTTCCAACATATAATGTGTTTATCGGAGACGAACTATTGGGATCAGTGTAACTTCAGTTTGAATGAAATTAAGATTAGAATGGAATTACATGATTGCAGTACGCTCTACATAGGACTGCCTTTGAAAACATTTGTAAAGAGTAGCTAAGATAGCACTTCCCAAACTGCGTGCTGTGGCAAGCTGAAGGAGTGCTGTGGGTGCCACAGGATATTTTCTCAAAGTACGTTTTTGGGAACTGTTGAATAAGAAAAGCCCTGCTGGATCAATCCAAAGGCCTATCTTGACCAGCATTCTGTTGTGTTTCGGTAGGTTACCAGATACCTCTGGGAATCTCCAAGCAGTAGAGGAAGGCTTACTTCTCTTCTGCTGTTGCCCCCCTCCTTGAAGTGGTATTAAGAGCAATACTGCTGCCTGGAGGTAATGCAGTAGCCATTATGACTTATAACCATTGATGGATGTGTCCTGCATGACTTTGCCCAATTCCCTTTTAGAGTTGTTTATGCTAGTGTGGTAACCACATTTTATGGCAACAGACTATGTGCTGTGTGAAGAAATACCCCTTCTGTTTGACTTAAATCTCATTTCATTCAGTTTCACTGGATGGCCCTGTTTCTTATCTTGTGAGAGAGGGAGAAAAACTATACGCCTCCAGTGTTGTCGCTTTTTGTCAAGGAGGTGGTGTAGCCTTTGATGTTGCTTGCAAACTTGGCCTCTCACTGTTCATAAGTGGTCTTGAGTGAACAGCTTAAAAAAAATCCCACTGGTCCAAGAACAGATCTTTTTACTTCCCTCCACTGTGAGAATTGTCCATTTATTCTGAGTTTCTGCTTTCTGTTTTTTAATCAGTTATCAATCAATAAAAGGAACAGGCCTCTTACTCGATGGCTGCTAGGTTTACTCATGAACCTCTGGGAGAGGAACTCTGTCGAGCTCTTGGAAAGTCCAAGTATATAATTTCGGTTGGGTCACCTTTTCACATGCCTACTGGTACTCGTTGAGAACTCAAGATGGCTAGTAAGGTGGGGCTTACCTTTGCAGAAACCATGCTGATTCTTTTTCAGCACAACATTCTTCTAGATTCTTATAATTTTATCTTTAATTATGCTTTCCATCAGTTTTACCTGGAACCAGCATGAGACTAACTGGCCTGTAACTGCTTGGATCCCTTTTTAGTATGGTTGTGACACTGGCCACCCTCCTGTCTACTGGCAGGGCGGCTAAGATAGTGGTAAATTACATACAGTATTTTTGTTAGCAAAGCAGTTAATGTTTGATTTCTTTAAGAACTTCTATCTGGATCTATGTGACTTGATTTTTAATGTGCCAAATACATTCTAGTTTTTGGCATTTTTCCCCCTTGCCACGTTTGTTTGACTTGGTTCTTCAGACTCCCTTTCTCAGAAGACCATTTCAGGCATAGATCTGCCCTACATCTTTTGAAGTGCAAACAGATATGAAGATATCTGTTATTCAGATATTCAGCTTCTCTGCTGTCTTCATTCTCTTTGAGGTTCACTTTTGTTTCCTCATTATCCAGCTTTGGAAGTTTTTAGAAAAAGTAATAAGTTTTTGTTTGCTTTGATGGGTTAGCCACACACTTCTCATATTTTTTTGTCAGAGGTTGTGTTCCTTTTTGTTCTCATTTGGGCAAGGCTTTCACTTTTTAAATGGAACTGTGATGGCTTTTTAGTTTCTTTGGCTCCGCTCAAGGCTCATGCTGGCTGCCTCCTAGACCTGGTGATGGTTTTCGTACTTAGTAGTAAACACATTCAACTCTCTTGACAAAATGGTCTACCAGTTTCTTCCATCAATCAACAATCTAGTGTTCTTGTGGAATGTCTGAAGCAAGAGTCAGCCAGTGTCTCCAGGGTATGACGTGAAACAACTGCCTTGCATAGCATGGGACAAAACATCCTGTTGATACACAGGAGCATGAATTGTTTTCTTCAGGTCCTTCGTAGAATCCTCAATTTGAACAAGATACCTTCACTCTCAAGTATCCGCATGCTGGTGTCAGTGTGCAGAAACTCGCAGTATATAATGTGTACCACCTGCCTCCCATAGACAATTTCTGAAAAAAGTGGGCCCACTTGTAAATTGAAATATTTTTGTTTCTATTTTATGCTAACTCTTCATATCAAGGAAACGAAGAGCAAAGCTGAGGGAAAAACCAGTCCAGGTGAACTGAGAAGATATTTCTCTCTGCTTCCCAATGTTGTAGACAACAGAATATTAATCAGTGAAAGAAACTAAAAGAAAATGGCAGAAACGTATATCTCAGTTACATTAGTTCCAGGTAGAGATACACTACACATAACTGAGAAATGTGTCTAATCCCTTTGAAACTCATGCTTACAAATTGTTAGATATTTCACCTGCAGATGAGCCCCTACATTTATTTCAAAATTTGCTGTAGTTGAAATTCAGCTGGCCCAGTGCAGTGTTGGGGGCAAAGAAGAGGTACCATGCGGAGCCCACTGTAGGGCTCTTGACACTGCTCCCAGTAACATTGAGAGCACAACAGGGTATGTATTGAGCCATCTAGATGTGCTGTGTCCAGTCTTCACAGCAGAAAAGCAAGTCACCATGACAATCTACATGCTTGTCACAAATCTTATCATTTCCTGATGATCTGGTCCTTCCTGGAATCCTAGGAAGTATTAGGACTAGAATACTATGAGTTCTGTATTCCTAGAGGCCTAGGAAATCCCCAGCATTTGAAGATAATGGGTTCATCATTCAAAGAGTTGGACCCTTCTAAGGTCCAACCTTAGAATGTTCCTCAGAATGTCTTCTTTCCCTGAATCTCATTTTGCATGACCTCAAAAGAACTGTTATCTGGGGATTAGGATGCCTTTGTCACATACCTGAAGATCTTTGATTCTCTCAATTTCTACAGGTTGGCTTCAAGGGGAAAAAAACTGATCTTCTGGCTCTCTGGGAACATTACACTGAGGGCACATCAATGATAGGCCCAACACACATAAAAATAAAAATTTTAGGGCGGTCTATAATACACTGAAAAGCATCTACCTTGTTTTGGCTTTCTGTCTCAAAAATATTTGTTTTTTGGGAGAGCGATTTACAGCTTATTTACTTGAAAAGCTAATGTTTTGGTGTACAGCAGCCAGGTTGATCTTTGAAATGTCTTGAGTAGAGCACATTAGTGCTTGATCTGCACTAACTCCCTTTTGTTTCTGAACATAAAGAAAGGTGCTGGTTGTGACCTTGTAAAGACTTAAAGCCTCAGGTACTTTTAGAATCTGCTCCCACAAGTTTCTGCCTGTTTATTAGGATATTTGGAGGGATGCTTGGCTCCTCGTGCTGACATATGTGGAGGCTTGTTTGGCTGGCATATGGGTTTTTGTTGTGGCAGAAGCATCCAGGCCCTGCAACTTCCTGTCCTGGGAGACTTTTCAGGTGCATTTTTTAAGTGTATGTTTACTTGGATTTTGGGAGTGCGGAGAGCTGGGGTGTCTTTCTATAGTGGTAGCTTTATTTCAGGGGTGGTGTATTTGTTTTATATTAGCCACTTTTGAGGCCTTGAAGATGATGAAGCAACATGCAGCATAGATTAGATAAAGTTAGGTTCCAATTCTATACACATTTGCCTGGTATTAATCCCGTTGTGAACATAGTGGGACTTTCTTCTGAGTAGGCATGCACACAATTGCATTTCAGTAGCATAAGAAATAAGCAGTAAACTAGAAATATAGTATGAACAATTGTTGGCTTTAGGAGGCTGAGAAAGTTCGGCTGAGTTCAGGTTTGAGATTTCAGAGATTAAAATGTGAGACCTACATAGTAGGAAAGAATGTTTGGCATGGAGAAGAGGGGTATAATGGCATTCAACTCCTCAAACATGTATGAGATGCTGTCAATCATATTTTTTAAAGACATTTCTTCTCCTTTGCTATTAAAGTGCCAATCACAATTTTGTAATATTGGGTGTTTAACTGGATAAAGAGGCACTTTTTCAAGTGGTACTCTTATATTTAGCAGGAGGAAAGTAACTCTTTGTTCATGCCAGTTCATGTTCTTTTTTTTTTTAGTGTCTGTTTGCTGATGTTTCTTATGCTTTTTAAAATGATTGTGAGCTCTTTGGACAAGAGACCATTTTATTTAATTTTCTCTGGAAACTGCTTTGAATTTTTTTGTTAAAGAGGTATATAAATATTTTCAATAGTCATAAAACTATCTGTACAGAAAATGGATGCTTTGGGAAATCCATTTTTGAAAACACTTTAGTGAATGCAAATATGACATCTTAAGGTGGATTGGTCATGTGTTTTGTATTGGTGAATTCAGCATATCTCCAAAGTGTGAGTCACAACAAGTAGGTCATTTTTGGTGAGTTACGTAATGCTGCCCTCTACGCCACCCCAAACTTCCAAGTTGCCACGCTTTCACTATTTTTACGTTTGTGATGGTCTTTTGGCCGACTCTGGGCCTTGCCATGAAAATACACTTAGTAGCATTCTTGCTGATGAAAATACACTTAGTAGCCTCTGCATAGTAGTCTTTTTGCGTTTTAAAGAAAAAGGTTGCCGAGCTCCATGCTGAAGGTGTGTCTCAGGATGGGAATGTTTGAGAACCACTGGACTAATTTATAATGTTCTGCGTGATTCTATTGCTGTAATGGCCCTACTGCTATTGGCTGGTATAAACATTTGCTGCATGCTGTGTTTTATTCCTCTTGAATTTTTGTTCCCATGTAGTAGTGATATTTTGGATGAGCACTAGCAATTATAATGCTCATTATAGACATTATAACTATAATGTCTTGGAGTAAGTCTTACGTTTTCTCCAATATTGTCTTTTGTTTGGCAGAATTGTTCGTTTCTTGTACTTGTACTTGGTTTTGTTTTTTGTACTATAGATTTTTCAGTAGTGTTAGTAGTATCATGTAAAGTAGCATATATCTAACCCTGCAGCATAATAGGAAAAGAAGCAATACAGGTGGAGCCTTTTTATTCACAAGTGGTCCCATCCAGGAACAGATGCAACAAAACCACTTTAAAATGAAATCATCATGTTAATTAGCATTCAGCCTTTTAAAGTCTTCTCTTACCATGGCAGTGGGCTACAGCCATTTTCCAGGGGCTTAGAGCAAATAGTATCCATCAGCTAAGACCTCTTCCCTTCACCCTGGAGCAAGGCGAAAAATGCAAAACGGATGTGATTAATCACACTTCCTGAACAGTTATTGGTTTAACATAGAGCCATTCTTTTTTGAGTCAAATCAGTGGATGGGACCCCCCCCCCCCCATGAGAAGGTTTCACCTGTATAGTTTTTCCCCCTATATTGCAGTGAATTGGTAAAAAGCTTTAGCCTTCAAGGCAAGGCACAATTGCAAATAGCTGTTTGCCTGATCAGCCTTTGCCCAGTAAGACTTTCAGCAAGAAGACCAGAATGCAAAGCATTTGTAAACTAGACATGTTGGTTCTTTCAAGCCTTTTTGTATTAATGAGTAGTATAAATATGTATGGCTAGCAAATTTTGAGGACCAGTTACTTCAGGTACTCATTTGTAAATAGCTGAACATGATTATGTGAGATGGGTAGTGCCAGCATTAATTTTATCAGCGCAAATTTTATCAGGTGTTTGTGTTGTGCAAGGAAGATAACTTTTGTGTGTTTGATTTAGTGAAGTAAATCTTAGGCATTTAAACATCTTCAGGAAAAAAAATTTCAGAAGGATGAAAACTAAATTGCTTTGGCTTGATGCATTATAAATGTGAATAAAAGTAAATATATGGCTGGTTTGGGTGACTAGCCTGTCCGAATCATGTTGAGGAAGAATTTCCGGTTTCCAGGGTAGATGGAGATCGCTTTCCTAAGCCAATTAGAATATTCATTAGGGTGACTTGTATAGAGACTCCTTAAATGTTTCAATTTGAATAAGTTGCAAAGCATGAAGATCAGCATTGCTTAAATATAGAAGGAACTTATTGTGCTGTGTGTTACTCTGATCCTGCATGGAGCACCTTTCTTATGAGTAGATGTGTTTTAATTAAATAAAAATAACTCGATATTTTCAAACACCTCTGTCCATTGGTAATAAGAGAACTGGAATTGTGTAGTTATGAATAAACAGAGCACCACATTTTGCTATTTACCCCCAGCCACTCAAACACCATTTTCAAACATCTCCACATATGAGATTGAATTGAAGTGTATTAAAGCTGCAAAGCTCTAGTACCATAGATACTTGAATATAAGTCTGTTTCACAGATCAGTTGAAGGTAGGTTTTGAACCAAAAATCATAGTTTTCTATGACCCTCGGATAAGTAGGGAATGGGGGTAAAACCTAGGGGGTATTTCACTATAATTTTGTCTGATTTTACCCTCCATTTCTCCCATGCTGAGAAGATCAAGAGCCAATCACTGCAACGAGGGGAGATTGAGGGAAATGGTGCTTGTGAGGAGGAGCATAAAACACCCCCACACACACAATGATGACACAAGACAGATATCATTGAATTGATGAAAAGAAAACAGATTCAAACTGCAGGGGGTGGAAAAACCTACAGGTTTTAAATTACAGGAAAAAAAACACGTAGCATAGCAATTTTAGAAAGCTTTTAATTGCTTTGAAAAACTCAGAAATAAACTACAGAAATAAACCAATACAGGAAAGATGCCACAATATAGCACTGTGAGGAACAGAACTGAACATAGTATTGAATTTAACTTTATTATTACTATTTGCCTGTAAACCACTTTGTGAACTTGAGTTGAAAAATGGTATATACAGTGAGGGGAAAAAACTATTTGTGATCCCCTGCTGATTTTGTACGTTTGCCCACTGACAAAGAAATGATCAGTCCATAATTGTAACGGTAGGCTTATTGTAACAGTGAGAGACAGAATAACAAAATAATATAGAAAAACACATTTCAAAGAAGTTATGAATTGATGTGCATTTCAATGAGTGAAATAAGTATTCAATCCCCTATCAATCAACAGGACTTCTGGCTCCCAGGTATCTTTTACTGTACTGTATACAGGTAATGAGCTGAGATTAGGAACATCCTCTGAAAGGGAGTGCTCCTAATCTCAGTTTGTTACCTGTATAAAAGACATCTGTCCACAGAAGATGGAAGAAGGCCAATTCCATGCTTGGGGTAATTAAAAAAGGGGTTGAGAATAAAACAGCCAATATTATCATGCCATTGTACAAATCGATGGTAAGGCCACACCTGGAATATTGTGTACAGTTCTGGTCGCCGCACCTCAAAAAGGACATAGTGGAGTTGGAAAAGGTGCAGAAGAAAGCGACGAAAATGATTACGGGGCTGGGGCACCTCCCTTATGAAGAAAGACTGCAGCGTTTGGGGCTCTTCAGCCTAGAAAAAAGGCGCCTGAGGGGGGACATGATTGAGACATACAAAATAATGCATGGAAGGGATAGAGTTGATAGAGGGATGTTCTTTTCCCTCTCTCAAAACACCAGAACCAGGGGGCATCCGCTAAAACTGAGGGTTGGGAGAGTTAAAACAGATAAAAGGAAGTACTTTTTTACCAGCGGGTAGTTAATCTGTAAGGGACGTGGTGGCGCAGCAGGTTAATTTGCTGTTGCTGGGCTTTCCGACCGGAAGGTTGGGAGTTCAAGACTGTGTGACGGAGTGAGCTCCCGTTGCTTGTCCCAGCTCCTGCCAACCTAGAAGTTTGAAAGCACCTAAATGCAAGTAGATAAATAGGGACCACTTGGGTGGGAAGGTAACGGCGTTCTGCGCGCTATGGCATAGAGTCATGCTGGCCACATGACCACAGAAGCTTGTCCTTGGACAAAACGCCGGCTTTAAAACAGAGATGAGCACCGCCCCCTACAGTCAGTCACGACTAGACCATTCGGTCATGGGGAAACCTTTACCTTTAGTTAATCTGTGGAACTCTTTGCCACAGGAGGTGGTGATGGCATCTGGTCTAGATGCCTTTAAGAGGGGATTGGGCGGATTTCTGCAAGAAAAGTCCACCGTGGGCTATAGGCCATGATGGATTGTGGAATCTCCTTACATCAGTAGTAGGCTACTTCAGAGTACCGGGTGCAAGGGAGTGGCAACAGGATGCAAGCATCTTGTTGTCTCGTGCCTCCCTGGGGCACCTGGTGGGGCCGCTGTGAGATACAGGAAGCTGGACTAGATGGGCCTTTGGCCTGATCCAGCAGGGCTCTTCTTATGTTCTTACATTCTTACGTAAGTAATCAATCAATCAGATACCAAGCTCTCCACCAGGCCAAGACCAAAGAGCTGTCCAAGGATATCAAGGACAAGATTGTAGACCTACACAAGGCTGGAATGGGCTACAAGACTAACGCCAAGCAGCGTGGTGAGAAGGAGACAACAGTTGGTGCGATTATTCGCAATGGAAGATACACAAAATAACTGTCAATCTCCCCCAGTCTGGGGCTCCATGCAAGATCTCACCTCGTGGAGTTTTAATGATCATGAGAATGGTGAGGAAGCAGCCCAGAACTACACGGGAGGATCTTGTCAATGATCTCAAGGCAGCTGGGACCATAGTCACCAATTGGTAACACACTACGCTGTGAAGGACTGAAATCCTGCAGCGCCTGCAAGGTCCCCCTGCTCAAGGAAGCACATGTACAGGCCCATCTGAAGTTTGCCAATGATTCAGAGGAGAACTGGGTGAAAGTGTTGTGGTCAGATGAAGACCAAAATCAAGCTCTTTGGCATTAACTCAACTCGCCATGTTTGGAGGAGGATGAATGCTGCCTATGACCCCAAGAACACCATCCCCACTGTCAAACATGGAGGTGGAAACATCATGCTTTGGGGGTGTTTTTCTGCTCAGGGGACAGGACAACTTCACTGCATCCAAGGGATGATGGACGGGACTATGTACTGTCAAATCTTGGGTGAGAACCTCCTTCCCTCAGCCAGGGCATTGAAAATGGGTCGTGGGTGGGTATTCTAGCATGACAATGACTCAAAACGCACAGCCAAGGCAACAAAGGAATGGCTCAAGAAGAAACACATTAAGGTCCTGCAGTGGCCTAGCCAGTCTCCAGACCTTAATCCCACAGAAAATCTGTGGAGGGAGCTGAAGATTCGAGCTGCCAAATGTCAGCCTCGAAACCTTAATGACTTAGAGAGGATCTGCAAAGAGGAGTGGGCCAAAATCCCTCCTGAGATGTGCGCAAACCTGGTGGCCAGCTTCAAGAAACGTCTGACCTCTGTGATTGCTAACAAGGGTTTTGCCACCACGTACTAAGTCACGTTTTGCGAAGGAGTCAGATACTTATTTCACTCATTGAAATGCACATCAATTCATAACTTTTGATGTTTTTCTGGATTGTTTTGTTCTGTCACTCACTGTTACAATAAACCTACCATTACAACTATGGACTGATCATTTCTTTGTCAGTGGGTAAACGTACAAAATCAGCAGGGGATCAAATAATTTTTTCCCTCACTGTAAGTACCTGTTGATGGATTAATTTTGAGGAAAAAAATGAGATTCAGACTGCAGGAAAAACAAAACAGGTTTTACCTTGCATTAAAAAAAACTTCAGGAAATAGTAATCAATAGCTCTTTTAAAACTTTCAAAAATACATGAAGAAATAATGTAAAGTAGCTTATCATATATGTAATAAACTGCAGTGAACAGTAAAGGCTTGTAAGGCTTGTTTCAAGATGCAGTTAAGGAGTTAGCAGCTAGCTCCTTTGAGCATCCTGTTAAGGTTTGACAATATAAACAATGAAGATCAAAGAACAGCTCCTGGTTTAATTTAAAGGAGGAGGAATTTATTTGCAAAAATTTCTCATCTTACAGCCAAATCTCTTTTTGAAAATGCCAGATATATACTTAGGGCAGTGGTTCCCAAACTGTGGGTCAGGACCCACCAGTGGGTTGTGAGCCAATTTCAGGTGGGTTGTGAAGCACCTATGGCAGCCATATTGAAAATATGGGAAGATTGGATGCTGGAAAGGGGAAGGGCTGTATGGTTGTTTTGCTTGTGTCACGGTTGTAAACAGGCTTTTTTCTTTCTGATTCACTTTGCTTATTGGAAAATGGCAGAGAATTAAACCAATGTATTGCTGCTTTCATAGGAAATCACCATGCTCTGGCGTCACAATGAGGGCCATGACATCACTTCCAGTGGTTCTTGGACAGATTGTCATTCTAAAAAGTGGGTCCCTGTGCTAAGATGTTTGAGAACCA
Source organism: Lerista edwardsae (assembly GCA_029204185.1). Lineage (NCBI taxonomy): Eukaryota > Metazoa > Chordata > Lepidosauria > Squamata > Scincidae > Lerista > Lerista edwardsae. The sequence continues at coordinate 1,399,022 of JAJKFI010000094.1, forward strand.
CTGTCCTAGGGCGGTGTTGTTGGTGAGACAACAGCTTGGTGCAACTTTGATCCATAGTCATAACACAGACATCAGTCTCCTAATGGCAGTGCAAGGGCTGTAATTCATGTACTGGACAATGACTATATTACAGGACACGTTTGTTTAGGTCTTGATTTTACTTGGTGTGCAGTCATGCTGGGAATGGAGCTCCATTTGAGACTACTAGGGTATGTGTTTAGTCATTCTGATCAGAATGTTTGAAAAACTACTGGATCTTGTCAGGTCATACTTACTTTAAATGGCTTGTCATGGGAGAAAAGTTATGTTGGCATACAGTGTCTTGTGAATGGCAAACACAACATATAGTTCTTATCTGGACTGCTTGGGAAGGGAAGGTGCCTGGATTTTGGATTTGTCTAGATTTTGTAAGGATTGCATAAATATAAGAGATGCTTTCTCTTTTCACTGTTGCCTATTTGGCTGTCTGATGGCCTGTTTTCAACACTGTATAGGCACGCACTATGGGGCAGAGAATATAACTTAAAACCCATATGAGGGAATGAGCTCAAGACCTTCTTTCTACAGAAAGTTTTTAAAAAGTTTTGGACAAAAGTGGCTAGTTTTTGGTGTAGTAGCCAGGATTTTGGATGTCCAGAAAAGGGATAACCTACATATGCAAGCTGTAAAGAAGGAGCAGGGAAGAAGAGGTATCTGCAGTATTTTCTTGCCTCCAAGTCTGAACATACCTTTAGAAATTGAGTAGGTGGCTGGTTGTAATCACTTGTTTATACAGCAGGCCCTCATTATCCATGGGGGTTCCATTCCTTGAACCCCCATGGATAATTAAATGCTTGTGTTTTGAGTTCTTCAGCTCCTCTGAACTCGACCAGAGCTGTGTTCCTGTTGGGTCCAGAGGATGTTCTGAGGCCTGCAGAAGCTTTGCCCACGACCGCCCATGGCCTCTGTGTATGGACAAAAACCTGATACTTTCGATTTGGGGGCAAAACCCAGAAATGACATTTTTGCCTGTAACGGGCACTCTGAAGCACACAAAGGTTGCAGGCAGTCGCAAGTGGCCTGTGCAGGCCTCTGAAAACCCTTTGGATGCAACTGGAGCCCAGTTCCGATCAGGTTTGGAGGGTCCAGGTGGGACATTCCCCAGCGGGTTAAGAACTCATGAATTCTTAAATCTGTGGCTATTGTGGGCCCACCTGTATTTTGAATTAAAATATGTATTCAGATGCAACCTTTTTTGCCAGTCAAGGGGAAATAAAAGAATTCCACGAGTGAATCTCTGCCTCTGTCTTGAATCTCTGCCTACGTATTTCTCCCCAGCCCTATTTGAAGCTGAAAAAAACAAGTCAAGTTATGAGTGTTTGGAGTTTTATTTGTAAATCCAGCAAAGTATGCAAGACCTTTACAACATTTACTGCTTACATGGTTCTGAATTTAGGGTGACAGGCTTTCCTTCATGATTTTTATGCTTTTTTGCCACATGAATGAAAGTGAAAATGCCATCTTATATAACAAAGTTCTTGCTACTGACTGACATGAAGCACTGATTACTGATCAGTAAATCAAATAAAGTAATATATGCCCTATTTTTATGCTTCTGGGGGATGTGCAATATGTACAATTTGCTTAGCATTTTAGGGTGTCATTTGTAATGTGCCAAGTCACATTTTAAAATTAACAGAACAGAGAAATATGTACAAAACAAGTCATACAAGAAAGTGTTGGGTCATTTTTTTTGACATAAAAGAAATAATTGAGGGCACCCAAATCACAAAGCAAGTCACTCAAATAGCTGAACCCAGAGGCGTAACAAGGGCATAGCCTGAGGAACACCTACCTCAGCTGCTACACCAAAAGGGGCACAATTTTCCTGTGGACCCACTTTAAAAACATTAAAAAGTAAAGGGGGGAAAAAAGCCCCAAATAGCTTCTCCTACTTTTGTGCAGCAAAACTGCTGTTTTTAGAGGCTCTCCAGGCAGTTTTCTGAGGTCCCTGCTGCCTCTTCTAGGTTGCACAGATGCCTTTTCCTTTGCCCAGGCTTGCAGTGGCGGCACTTCCTTGCTACAGGCACATTTTTGGCTAGTTATGTCTCCAGCTGAGCCTGGTTGTAACATAAAACAAAAATCAGAATGCCTGTTACACCCCCTCTAAGCATTTCACTTATCACCATGTAACCTTCACTTATCATCTGTTGCACTTTATTTAAAAATATCAGATTGTATACCCCCACCTCTGGTGGGATGCCCTTGTTAATATCAGTATACCAGGCAGGTTCTTGTCATTGCAACAAACAAAAAACCAATTACTGATTTGGGGAACTGGTCAACTACAATTTCTGCCTTGATCCTCCATGCAGTCTTATGCATCTCTTTATGGAAGTTACTCACAATGAGTGCCATGGGGCTTGCTTCTATGTACAAAATGTCTTTTTTAGTCTTTTTTATAGAGGCCCAAAAACGACCCAATATGCAAATAGTGACTTAGATACAGACAGAAGCCCTCTTGCTACCGACCACATTATTTTTTTTTAACTGAATTGGAGATGGGGTGAATTACATTACTGCCTTTGTCATATTATTGAAAGCACTTCACATTCTCTCAGTAACCTTGTATCGAGTCTGTAACAAATGGGCAATTTTTATTACAAGCCTCAGAGAAGTTTGAAAACCACTGTACTGCTGCACGCTTGTGAGTGGGAATAGCAACATGCTGCAATTCTATACTGCCATGAGCAATGAATGCAGCATGCATCAAATATTATGCATGATGCAGGTAAACACAGACCACATTGTGTGAAGACACTTTGCATCATAAGAACATAAGGAAAGCCTTTCTGGATCAGGCCAAGGGCCCATCTAGTCCAGCTTCCTGTATCTCATAGTGCCCTACCAGATGCCTGAGGGAGCTCACAAGACAACCATATATTTGTATCTCACTGCTACTCCCCTGCATCTGGCATTCTAAGGTAGCCTATTACCCTTGCACCACCCCCAAGGAAGACACCAGACTGCAGTTGGGATTTTATTACAAGTGACCAGTTTTTAAGTCATGAAACCTACTGAACACCTGTCCCTCCCTTGCCACTCTGGGGTAGGCAAAAAACCTGCCTTCCATGGCAAATTCAAATGACAGAAAAAAATTCCTACCCCGCCCTCATGATGATCAAACAGCGAAGCTCAAACTGGACATATCAGTCATAGCTTGTAACCTGTGATGACATTTTCCTCCATAAATCTGTCCAATCGCCTTTTAAAGGCATCCTGGCCAGACGCCATCACCACATCTTGTGGCAAGGAGTTCCACAGACTAATTGCACGCAATCATTGCAAGAAATATTTTCTTTCGTTTGTTCTAACTCTCCTAACACTCAGCTTTAGTGGATGTCCCCTGGTTCTGGTATTGTGTGAGGGAAAAGAGATTCCCTCTATCTACTCTACCCACCCTCTGCATCATTCTGTACATCTCAATCATGTCCGTCTCCCCCCCCCCCACCGGCACCTCCTTTCTAGACTGAAGAGCCCTAAACGCTGTAACCTTTCCTCATAAGTGAGGTGCCCCACCCCTGGAATCACTTTGGTTGCTCTCTTCTGCATACCATCGCTTTGTACAATGGCAATACAATATTTGCTGTTTTATTCTCAATCCCCTTTTTAATTTCCCGAGCCTGGAATTGGCTTCTTCACTGCCACCGCACACTGGGTTATCATTTTCATTGAACTGTTCACTAGCACCCAACACACACACACACACACACAGAGAGAGAGAGAGAGAGAGAGAGAGAGAGAGAGAGAGCGCAATGTGCCGCATGTACTCTGTAGCATGTGGGGGGGGAGGCATTTTTGTTTTAGGCACCTTTTTGGGAACTTCGGTCCCCCAAAACACATGAGCAAGGATTTGTGCTATTAGTTAAATAGTGGCTTAGAATAGGAACCTTAAAGCTTTATAAAATTCAACCTTGACTTTCTTGAACCCTTTAGAACCTTTAAAGATTCTTACATTTTTTAACCTAAATTGCTAGAAGAAGAAATTTTTAATGTTTTGGGGTGTCAAAATGGTTATAACCAACATGAAGACATCTGGTTTAAAGCAAAATTTAAACATTGCTATTACTTTGCTGTTCCAAATGTTCTGAAATTTGATCAGATTATCCCTTATGAGGTAGATTTTCCCTCATCCCTTTTCCATGTTAAGGTGTTCAATGAATATGACATTATTTTAATTTTATGATGAATATAACTTATAGGCCTTCTAATGATAGAATGCCAAATGCATTCCTTAAATATGCACTTCTGTGCCTGTGTAGTAGGACTAAGGAAAATTAGCTCCCACATTTTATTTCTCAATTTCCTTTTTCAAAAAAGGAAAATTCTAGGAACCAGCAAAAGTTTTGTCTAAGAGTTGTGATGTTTAAAAAGTCACTCATGCGTCAGAAATCATGGAAATAAGTTAAGATGCCCACCTCATTAGATCCTGTATTGAGAAGGCCAGTGAGGGTCAGGACCCATAGTGGGCCTCAAAAACTGAAACTGACAATCTGATAGCTGACAAGGAAAATGTATTTAAGCCCTATTGAAAGTGAAACTGAGCAGCTCAGGCACACTTAGTTGTGAGCAGGTGAATGTTGTTCCTTCCACTTTGAAGGGCAGCCCAAGAAAAACGTAATGCCACGACAATGGTCCTGATCTGTTCAACACGGGCCCCAAAAAACACTCTAAGGAAGCCCCCCACAAGCCTACAAGGAAAACAATATATTAAGCACAATGCTAAGTGAAACTGAGTTGCTTGTGTGTTTACTTGTAAGTAGGCAACCATGCATTGACTTGCTGTTAAAGGCCAGGGGAAGGGGAATGCAAGGCCACTAGAACGGTCCCAATCCAATGGAACTCAACAAATGCTCCAGAAGGTAGTTCAACATCATAGTAAAAGGATAAAAACAGAGACTTGAGTGGCTGGTGATGTGTGGCTTTTTTTAGTCCTGTAAAACTAGGTTGGTTCCAATAGCGTCATTTAAAAACGTTGACTAAAAAGGGAGCTGGGGTATGCCTGAAGTAGGCAGTAAAACACATTTGATATTTTTGCATTTTGTGCTTGTGTGAGTTTAAGCTATGCTTTTGCAGGAGGTTGGTTGTCAGGGTTAAGAGTTTTCATGGTGTTATCCCAACTAGCATTTCTCTCTCTCATTGAACTAGTAAAACTAGCAATTCTGCCATTGGGAGCTCCCTCCATGAATAGAAGGAGCATTCTGCTTGTGGAAAGTTTCTTTTGCTTTTTGAATGGAGCTTCTGATGGTAGAAGCATTTAGCGGTGATGCTTCTCTTAAAAAATGTATTCAATTAAACATTGATATTTCAATGCTGCCTTCAGCTTGCTAAGGAAGAGGATTGGTGTTGTATTTCTAAGGGGAAAGCACAGGAGCTAAGCTAATCCCATTCTTGTAAGCAACAACAAAATGCAAGACTTCTTGAATGGAAGTGGGCAAAGTAAGCCTGATGTGGAGTTTGCAGGAGCCTCCAGTGTGACCTTTCTAACTGTTCCTTGTCAGTGGCTAACAATGAGGCATCAGACACTCTCATATGTGTAGATGGATGCTAGTGTCCTCCCAGATATAGCAGCTTTGCTCCCAGACGCTTACACTCCAATGCTGTGTGCACACTGAAGAATGCAGGTGCCTGCTGGCTAGCCAACCCCCCTGGGACTGAACTTAGGCAGGCATTTGTCCTGTCAAGGAGCAGTGCACGTTTCAAAGAACTGCTTCTAAATAAGTGAGAGAACAAGTGAGCAAAAAAGACAAACTTCCTGTTTTCTTCAGAACTACTCCTGTGGAAAAAAGAGTAATGTAACAAAAAGGGGCAAGGCATGTTCTGTGTTCAAAAAATTGATTATGAAAAACTTTAAAGAACCTGAAAACAAATTTATGATGATATGATTCTAAGTAGAATTTGCACACCCTAACAGGGCTCTCTATCCAAAGCATCTTTCTATCCCTTCAGTAGATCGTGCTTACATGGTATGTAAGCATGATCATACCATGGTGGCATGGAAGTTAAGGTGGGCATCTCAGTTACAATTCCTATGCTTTTTAAATGCTTGAGTGAATTTGTAAATGTGTTAACCGGTGTTTTAAATAAAAGGTTTTTTGAACCTAGAATGTTCCCAGTGTTCAGATGAGTACCCATCAAATAAATGGCAATTCTGGACCTGAAATTTAAGAATCCAACTGTAATAAATTTGTAAGCGCATGCCTGTGGGTGATTGTTACATAATTGCAAAAGCATTTTATTTTTTAAATAAAGTCTGAGGCAAAAACATTGAAAACTTCGGAAATCAACTTCACTGGAACAACATACACATTTTTAAGGTGAGCATCATGCTGTTAGACTAATGTATAAAATTGGGAAAGGTTTAATAATTGTCTGATGAGGGATTTTCTAGGTCTCCAAGAAGATTTTTGGCCAAATCTGCATGAGATTAAATGAAATTTCAATAATTGAGTCAAAATGAAGTCGATGAAATTTCAAAAATTTTTATTACAGGAAAACATTCAGAGTAGATGGGATGCTGACGAAGGTAGAGAAAACGAAGGGAGAACACGACTTGCAAAGGTAGCATTCATTTTATCAACAGATACACTTCAGTGTTTCAGTATTTCAACTGCCACAGATATAATGGGATTAAATGTGTCAGTAGAACTCATGCAAATGTGTGCTATGAATATAAGACTGAGGATCATTTAAAACAAATTTTCTAGCAAGTTTGTAACGTGTTTCTCCCATAATAAAATATGAATAAACTGATTCTGCCACGGATGTGGGGGATGTATGTATGTTCAAGTACATTTGTACTACAATATTTAGCACTGGACTGAAAGGAAGCCCAATAAAGGTATGTGAAACAGAGATCCATGCACAAAAGAGGAATTCCGTGTATTTTCTTGCAGGATGGGAACTAAACCAGTATATTGAATCTATTGCAGTCTGCATACCCGGCAAAATGCAAGGTATGGATTGGGATGTGCCTTCCCAGCCACACTGCGTTGCAGGTGGCAGTGCATCTCCATCTACTCTTGCCAGCCACTCGTTTCATACAGTTGCTTCATAAAAGCCAATGTACATACAAAAACCTTGTAATAAAACCTTTAATAAATCCTGCCAGACTAATCTATCTTTAAAAAAAGTGAATTGTGCGAATGTTATAGATGTAACTAACCTTGACTTCAGTAAAACATTTGACAAACTTCCTCATGGTATTTTGGTTAGCAAATTGCTCACATGGGGGCTATGTGGGGATAATCTGGGATGGATTGGAAAATTGGAAAACCATACTGGGAGTGCCCACCAAACTGGAGAACAGTTTCAAGTAGTCCTTTGTGTTGCGTCCAGCACTCTGCAGTGTTTTTTTCCCCAAGGGTAAAGTTGATTATAGAATAGGCACAAAACTGGAAAGGAAAACTAACAAGTCAGAAGTTGGAAATAAAATTCAAAACAATCTGGAGAATGGAAAACGGGACTGAATCTAAAAATAACTGTCAAATAAAAATGCAAAGGTTTGCTTTTAGTGCCCGCTCAATCAAAAGCATGCATAAAGGATGGGGTGGTGGGATATCTGACATTGCAGTAGTAAGTGTGGAAAAACATCTTAAGATTTCAGGCCAGAGCAATTTTAAGCTGCCTTAATAGAGCCATAGTTTCCATGTTGCAAGGAGTCCTGGGCCCCAAGTCACTGTGAAGTTGAAGCAATGGTAGCCTGCAATGGCAAGGTTTGAGCGGGTTCATAATAGCACTGTTCAAATACCTGAAGAATTGTCAAATAGAAGAAGGTAAAAAATTTGCATTCTGCTGTACCAGAGGGCAGGACTAGATCTAAAGGGCTTATGTAATAGAAGGGTAAGTTTCTAGTTGAACATTAGGCAAAGCCAGATGGTAATGGCAGTTTGGCAATAACAATATCTGAGGGGGAAGTGACAGGGCTTCAGGCAAGACCTGTTTGGGATGTTTTGGATTTCCTGCATCAAGCAAAAGGGATTTCAATAGCTGCCTGCATCTTTTTCAGCTCTGTGATGGCCTTTTTTGAGATGGGATGGCTGACACACAGTAATCTAAATGCTGCTGCACCATATACTTCTTATGTAAAGGCTTTGGCTTTCATCCAAATTTCTGCTAGTGGAAAGCAACTTTAGCTTTTGAAAGGACTGTTTCTGGGTTAGTGGAAGAGTGTTGCATGAGAATTGAGCTCATGAAAAATTCATGCAAAACCTGAGCAGTTACTCCATTAGTTCAAGACTTTCTACATGCTCTTAAAATCTTTGTATGTTCAAGTAGAGGTTGTACTTTCTTGGTTGCCTTGTTTCTGGTATATGAAGTTCCTTGCTTCATACTGGTTAGGCTCCAGAGGTTTGTAATAGTCAAAACAACCAGTTCTTGCCAGTCTATTGCTATTGCACCTTCATGAACACACTACCATAGGACATACCGTGCCTGCACAAAAGTGCCAACACAGTGGTCCTTAACTTGGATGCCTAACTTAGAAAACCAAGTTTCTGGGAGCTAGTAATTCCAAAGACTTGCCTGTGGGCAAAACTGTGGGTGTCCATTGGACCAAAGTAATTACAACTGGAAGGATGCTGTCATAAGTTCTTTTGATCTTAATTTTTAGTCAGATAAATTATAATTGTAAGATTTAGGCTGTAAGATTTTCTGTTTGCTGTTTAAGGAGAGTAGATGTAGAGGTTCTTGATCAAACTCTGTTTTAATCCTTTTCCCTATTTGGTAGTGGTAAAAAGTGGCTGTGTTTTGTTGTTGGAGTCGCCGCCCATTCAGCCTCCACTTTCTCTAATGTATTAATGTTCTGCTGCGCCTCACTAAATTCCAGCTCTTCCTGTACCCAATCAGCCTTGGCCATGCTGACTGCATCTTTCATCCACGTCCTTCTGCCCACAGGAGTCCCCAGATTTTCAGTGTTGTCCAATGCTATTAAACTGTTTTTTCCTATTGCCCTAGCAAGGGATCTCTATTTTCAAAGTTATTGAGCTGCTTGGGTTGTCTCCAAGCAGCTTCCATTGCTTTTTGCCGAAGTCTGCTTCAATGCCTCAACCAGTTGCATGTTTGTAACTCAAACATCTGTAACTTGGATACTTTATAGTGTCACACAATCTCTGATACACTGTAACTCTACTGCTGGAAGTTTCCACTAGCACTTGTACAAGAGTTCACAGAACAACATACATTTTATTCTACTCTTTATTCCTTGGATCCAAGCCAATATGATGTTTATTTTCAGAATTGTCCCCAGTAATTAAAATATTTATATATCACTTTGTATAGCAAAAGAAATGAGTGTTTGTGAAATCACCGACCTGCAGTATTTTTCACTGCTGCAACATGGTGAAGGTTGTAATTGTGCTTTCCCCCATGACCCCAAGATTTTTTTTCCCCTGGTCAGCCTCTGCTAGTTCAGACTCTGTTAGTGTATATGGGATTATTTTGTCTTGTGTGCATTATGTTACACTTTGATATTTGTCAGTCTGTTGATCATACAGTTTGGTAAGATCTTGAATAATTTGGTAGAAAGAAAAGCCTGTGGTACCTTAGAATAACACATTTATTTCATTCTCCTAGTTCTCAATTTTATTTCTATAACTGTGTCTTTGTAAAATAATAAATACCTGCCTGCTAAAAAGTTTGGTTGGTGAATCTGATGGACTGTGGTTTATGAATGTGTACAGAAATTTGTTCATTTCTGAGGTATCAGAGGACATTGTTCTTGCCGCTACAGACTAACAGAGTTACCTGAATACATTGATGTCATTCACATTTTTGCCATCTTACCTCTTAGTTTTCACTTCAATCATTTACAAGCAAATTAAATAGCACTTGTTGCAATAAAGGTACTTGGGCGGGGGAAACGCACTGCCTGCTTCTTTTCTTTGCAAGAATTGTCCATTTACTCATTGTTTCCCATTTTCCTTGTGCCCTCTCCTCAGCAAATCCTGGTTTTTGATAAATGTGAGATCTGTCCTTACTTTCACAGCAAGAGGGAGCATGTATATCTGAGACCGAGTTATGTTCAGGTAGTTCCTGGGGTAAAATAATGCCCAAACAGTATTGTCATTAATACAAATCTGTACCTGATGGTCTTATCAGGGGGAAGGAAGGCCCAAGAGCTAAATATTTAATAGTAAATATCAGTAGTTCCAAAACTGTCTCAGGCTACCACCTCCTTGGTTCCACAAAGCCATCCCAATGCTCCTACTGTACTCTATCTTATAAAATGCATTTTTCAGAATAGTGGTTTGCCTGACCCTGTAAAGACAACAATAAAATTTAAAACAGTAACTATTGCACATTTATTCAAAATTCAGTTACAATGTTTTAGTTTAATTTAGTTAACAAAATGGATGAACTTGATCCAGTGATATCAGCTTTTCAACGTCTTGATAGTCATCCTAGGTATTTTTATTATTATGAAGTATTCTATTACCTGATAGAATCCTAGCTATTACCTTTAGTAACTGCAGGTGGGCCCCCATATCTGTGGATCTAGTACCAGTCTGCATACTAGAGGGCAACTAAGAGTAAGCAGAAGTTCTGCTTCCTGTTAATTTCTCAGTAGCGTGCAGGTTACGTGCCTGCATGTTCAGTTCTTCAGCAAGAACATTTAAGCAAGAAATGCTTGTGCTGCAAGCACTACTACAGAGATGAAAAGGTACCGTAATGGCACATGGGGACCATAGTTTATATTGGGTTCCCCTGTATCTACAGTTTCTATATTGGGGGGCTTGAACGGAACCCCTGCAGGTATGGGGACCCACCTGTACCTCACTGTTGGGTAATTACTTAATATAATGAATGGGCTTGATGAAGTGATATCAATTTTCCAATGTCTGGTTTAAAGTAACTTAGCAGGAGTCTTAAGTCACCATGCTCCACCAAAGTTGGAAATTCAGCAAAGACCTTCTTACCCTCTGTCTGTAGTGGAGGTTAGTAATCTCAGGCAAGGGGGTCCCAGAAGGAAATCCTATGTAAAGTTAGTTGGTGCACAGCTATTATATATCATGCTTCTGGGGGTGTTTCTAAACGATTCCAGCCCCTACCACAGATCAATAACTTTGGCTCCTACATAAAAGGTAAAATATAATGGGATCAGTGATATCTAAAATTTAGAGGTGATATTTAAGCAGCAGCTCCCAGAAGGAGCAACAAAGGCTGCTAGAATGCAGAATGTGCTTGTGTTTAAACAGCTTTGAATATAATGAGAGAGAACCCTGGTGGGGTGAGGCAATTATGGGAGAGTCGGAATAAGTCAGAAATATATAAGTCAGAAATAGACCCTTAGAGAAGATCTGATTTAATCCCTTGGATCCCACTGCACCAACTATTAACTCATGGTTTAAGTAAATCTATGAAGAAAACAAAATTTCTGCTTACCTCAAATGCTAATGAGTAAGCTACAACAGTATAAAAAACAGTAACAACTAACTCTGACCAAAAGCTACTGATGCCCAGAACCTAGGAACGTAGTAAAGATCACCTTGCAGTGTCAACACCTGAGCTCTGAATATTGAGCCCAAAGATGCAGAGCTACCCCAAAATACGGAGGTCAGCCTGCCGAAACATAATGCACCATCACAATTCCCCTCATTGCGACTTGCTCATGCAAGGACAGTGTTGAGCAAAGGAAGCTACTGCCTTAAATGCGGTGTGGTTACTTTGCTGTGCAGTGATCCTGCTCAGATAAAAATCTTTTGCTTTGCTCATGCTTTCCTTCTGTTTTGACACCCCTGCCATATGTAAATAGAAGCCTCACTTTTAGCTGTGATCAGTACAGCTTGCCTGGCTTCCAAGCATAATTTTTGTCAGAGATCTATCACATGCCTGACTTCCCTGCCTGTTTTGACTGACAGGTTCCAGCATGGTGTTCTGGTTTACAAGGCAGGATGCCATAATCCCATCACCTCCAGTGCCCCCTGTTGCCCCACAGATGATCTCTCCATTTTCCAAGTGGTGATATTGTCCACTTTGGGAAAAACATAGGTTATGTCTTAGTGTACTGTGTTTGCAAGTGTTTGCAAGTGATCAGCAGAATGTCATCAATGTCACAGTTGCACCCCCTTGTCTCTTTTAATACATTCTGTGGTGCAAAACATTTTAATTACCTTTCTAAATTACAGAAATCAGTGTGCTGATATGTTCTGAAAATATCTAAAGTACAGAGGTTAAACTCTATTTAAATGACTACTCAGTGTTTTAAATCTCTTGGAATGAATATAGAAATGTGGTATTTGGAGTCAGATGAAAATTGCTAAAACAGACTACAATTTATGAGTATAACTGTTACAAAAAACATTAACCAAGTCTGCAAAATATAAAACATGAAAAGATGCAGCCTATAAACCAGGACCAAATTCAGCACATTTCATTACCAAATACAGTCTAATCCAGGAATGTCAAGTGTTTCATACAGTGGACTGCATAGCATTCATGGTGCCTGCTGAGTGCTGGTATAATGTTCAGCAGAAAGTGATGTCATTAAGCAGGTGATGAACAGAAATAAGCACTATTTTCATGCTTAGGAATTTGTTAGCTGAAAGAGAATTTTACATATTCTCTTTTTACATATGAGAAAATATATAAATCATGATCATATTTTCAAGGTATGGAAGAACCCAATTATCACATGGATCATCATTTTAGCAGTGCTGTTTCTACCGAGATGTCAGGTCACAGCTCAGCTGAGTGCAAGGTGTTCTGTAAAATGTCTTGGCAGCAGCAATGCTAAAAGCATAGCCTGCATGATAATGCGGCTCTCCCAGCACATCCACAGCTTTCCCCATTTTTATCCCTTTTGGTCGCCTTCCCCTGTACCATTCTTCATCTTCTGAGGCCTCTCTCCATCTCTCCTTCCCAGCACCTAAGCAGAAGCAGCTCTGCTGAAATGGCTCTTCCAGCACCGCCCTTTCAGCAGTGCCACTTCTGCCAATACATCACTTTTCAGCAATTGAGAGCGGCTGATGGTGGTGCTGGGGAGAGCCCTATTATCATGGGGGCTGGTTAAAGATAGGTAGGGCTCATCTGGCCTTTGGGCCTTTTTTTTTTTTTTTGACACTACTGGTTTAATCAAAGGCACCAAAAGTATGTTGGAATAAATTTCACTACTTGCCAAAAGGCAAGCAGAGATAGAACCAGACAAACCTTTGGGAAGAATATTTCATATGTGGATGGAACATTCAAAAAATGCCCTGTCCTCATACCCCCTGCTACCTTTTCAGCAGGACGAGGACCTAAAACAGGTCCTTCAGTGGACTTCTACATTTAGACAGGCTCATGTGGGATGAAGGTTCTTAAAATAATTATAATATTAGACTGTAGAACTTTAAAGGTCAAAATCAGCACCTTGAGTCCAAGTCATAATTTAATAGCTTTGTAACTGCAGTCTGAATGAGTTGAAATTTAAAAATTGGCTTCAGAGGTAGTCCTATGTAGAGCATTTTATAGGAAATTAATCTGTATGGAACTAGGGCATGACCGATGTAGGCCAAGTTCAGCTTCTTTAGGAAAGGGTGTGGCTATAGCTGGTAAAAGGCACTTATATTCAACAACCTAATGTCACCCAATTTCAAACTTGATGGTCAAGGAAGAATGCAACATAATCTAGAACAGACTCTGAACCCAATTCCAGATCATCAGAACCGCCAACCTACAGAACTAGAGAAAGAAGTAAACTGGGTTATTTAAAGGACAAAGAGAGGAATTTACCAGTTCAACACCCACTGTATGTTTAATATGGATATTTAATTATTGCTTCTAGTGTATTATCAGTGGTTTTTTAATAGAAAAGAAGTCACATACCAGATATGTCTGTAAATATTTGAGGTGTTGTAAAGGTTGCAAAAAGAGTAACTTGTTGTTTCCTTACTTTAGTTTGTCGGCTCATCTGCAACTCACCTTTACTGGTTTCTTTCATAAAAATGGTATGTATTTCATTGCATTTTTTTTCTCCCAGTGCCATTATTTGAAAGAAGTGCAGAGTTAAGGCTTAAGGCAGAGGTTTTCAATCTGGGTCATCACTCCAGCCTGAAAAGCGATTTCACTGGCCCCTTAAGGGGCAGGGGAAGGAGGGAAGGCAGCAATGGGATCAGGAAGATTGCACTGCTGCTGAGGGTAAATGATCTTTTTTAGTACTTACTCCACCACCTGAGGGTCTGGGGAGCCTGCAGACCCATCTGCAGGGCTCCCCAAATCTCCTAACAGCTAAAAAAAGTTTTTTTTTTTTTTAAAGTCGCTTCTGGTTTTTGTTGCGAATAGAAATCTTACTTTTTTCCAGAAATTAAGACTTTTTTCCCTGGTCTCTTTTAGATAAGCCATTGCAAAACTCAGAAAATGAGCAAAGTTCTGTTTCTCTGGAGGTACTGCTTGTAAAAGTTTGCCACAAGAAACGAAAGGTACGTTTTAGGGGTGCTTGAGTGATATTGGATAAAAGCTTAATTTAACTCTCAGTTTTAATAACGTGTTCCTGGCAAAATTATTTATTTGCTATACTTTTACCTTTCGTTTTTCTCCCTTGAGAGACCCAGAGTTATAGCTAGCTGGTGAAGGCAGAGTTCTTTTAATGACACAAAACAACCACACAACCCTCCCCACTTTCCAGCATCCCATCTTCCTATATGCAATATGGCTGCTCTAGGTGCTTTGCAACCCACCTGAAATTGGCTTGTGACCCACTGGTAGGTCCCAACCCATGTTTTGGGAACCATTGCTATAATTTCTGATTTGGAAGGAAGCCACACTTATATTAGACTCATCCCCATCATATATGTGTGTACAGGATTCCAACATATATCAGTTCTGGTTCAGTTGAGTAATACCTTGCATCCTATGAAACCCTTGCATTACATGAAATGTATGCCTAATGTAGGAGTAGGAAATAGGAGGCTAATGTATGCCTCCTATTCAAAAGTTACACTTAGAGCACAATCCTAACTGAGTTAGGCCAGCATAAGCTAAGCCAGCAGAGTTTGGCCAGCACAAGGGACACGGTGAAGTATGTTCGGACCACTCTCAGAGAGGCCAACACACAGACATGTGCCATCCTCCCTGATTCTGAGAGTAGTCCAAAAAAGCTTTATGGTGGCCCTTGTGTTGGCCAAACTTTGCTGGCTTTGCTTATGCTGGCCTAACTCCAGTATAGGAATGCACTCTTAATCTGTTTTTAGCAATATGTGGGTAGTGTTAAGAAAAATTGCTTTCTAGCAACGTACTAGTGCAAATATTTTTTAATCTAAAACCAACTTTTAGATTAGAAAGTAGCCCAAGAGAGGGACTCTTGGGACAGCTTCTTGCTTTGTGGGGAATATTTTGAAAAATATTTTGAAAAACATGCCTTGTGGGGAACGTTGTGTGAATGGTGCCTTGGCTCCCTCCCTGGAGTTCTAAGGATCTCATGACTTTGTGGGATCTCCTCTGGACCACTCTGAGCCATGCCCCTGAGGCCCTTAGCTCTACTGTTCAGAGTGCTCTTCCTCACCTCTGGACTCAGAGTTGGATCTTTGTTGTGCAGGTGGTATCCATACCTTCTATTGGCTCTTCCATGTCCATTGGCTCTCTCTTTCTGGGGAATGACACAGGTGCTGTTTGGGAAAGGGATTGCTCCCTCTTGTGATAAGTTGGTCAGTCCAGATTGATGATTCCCCAGGTTGAACTCTTGAACAGTTACTCCCTGGGTTCGAAGGAATGTAATTGAATGTTGGGGTAGGGGTCTGGATTCCCAGGGAAATTCCCAGGTGGAATGAAGGTGGTCTGCACAGCTGTCTGGGGTTTCAGACACGGGTCTTTCATAGAGCTGAAGGTGCCAGGGATAGAACCTAGGACCTTCGGTTGGTCTGGAATGTATCTTGCCGCTGAGCCAAAGCTGCTCCCAATCCTGCAGGACTCCCCCAAGGCAAAACTTTTTGTGAACCTGCTGATAAAAGCCTCCCGCCTCCCCAAAAACTCTTAACACTTTTTCTGACTGGCCAGAATTACACTCATCCTTACCAAGTACTTACACTACAGAGGTTAGGCTAATTCTCCACCAGGAAGGCAAAAGAATATTACATTATCTAAGGCAGTGGCTCTCAAAGTGGTGGGTCACGACCCACCATTGAGAGCCAGAACTGGGACATTTCCTCTTATATTAAGGGGAGTGGCACAGTAATGGGTGTCCCAGCAGCGCTGCAGTGATTGAGGTGCCATGGGCATCCAGGGGCTTTGGGGCTTACTGGTGTGTGTGTGTGTGTGTGTCACACTGGCCTTGGATAAGGTCTGGTAGGCAGCCCCCTCTGCGGGCCTGTGAATGCTCCAAATCGCCCCAATTTGCAATTGGAGCTCACTTTTGTTTTGCACAAAAACTGGAAGCGCTGTCCAATTGCAGAAAGGAGCTATTTCACACTTTGGAGAGGTCTATAGCACTCTCTCCTGGACCCCATCCAAAGCCAGCACAACCCCCCAGGAAGTCCCAAAGCTCCTGAGTGCTTGTAGCACCACTCTTGTTGTGGCACCATTGGGATACCCACCCAGTCCCCACCCCTACCAAGACTTATAGCTTTCTCAACTTCCAAGTAGGTCTTTGAGGTCCGCTGCTCTAAGGAATTTATCCTCCCACTGTTGAAGCTGATCACTCTCACCTGAAGTTTTTACATAAGAGGAGCCCTAAATAGCTCTGATACCAATGTAGGGTAAAATAAAAACTACATGAAGAATGTTTCATGACACAGCAGATTCGGAACTTAAGAATTTTGGAATCCACGGGTTCCGGTCCTAATTGGGCCCTCCAAAGGTGACTGGAACTGTTCTCTGGTAATCTCTGGGGGTGGGTGACTTCAGGGGCTCATAGCGGCCAAGGGCGACTGTGGCCTTCTTACCTCTGAATGCTCATTTAGGCAAGAAAACACGATTTTGGGTTTCTGGAGAAAACTGGAAGTGACGTTTTTATGCCCTTATGAGGCATTCTGAGGCCTAGGAAAGCCCTCCAGGGTTTTCTCAGAAAACCAGAAAGAATGTTTTTTTTTTTGTCCCAAATGGGCATTCTGAATCCCATTGAGGTCATGGGCAGTCACACAGCACCAGTCAGGTTCAGAGGGTAGGGATGGCCCAAATCTGTGGGTTTAAATAACTGCAGATTTCAGTATCTGCAAGGGTTCAGGGAAAAGAACCCTTGTGCATAACAAGGGCCTACTGTAGTTCAAAGTGGTTTATATAGTAAAATAAAAATCAATAAATGGGTCCTTTTCTCCAAAGGTCTTACAATCTAAAAAAATAGAGAAGAGATGCCAGCAACAATCACTGGAAAAAGCGCTATATTGAGGTGAAGAGGGACCGTTGTCTTCCTACTATATATAAGAGGATTTTTAAAAGGTGCCTCTTTGCCAAGTTAGCAAACTCTTAGGGCTGGCGTTCTAGTATGTGCAATATCCAGATGATCTTCTCTGTGTTTTTTTTCCCCCAGGATAATACTCATTTTATTTTAAAATATCACTTGTGTCTGTTTAACCTCTCACAGGCAATTCTGATTTATCTTTTTATCTGAATACTGGGGAAAAATGTTTGCTTAACATTTGCTTAAAATAAAATATATTTTATTTATGTCTGCAGGATGTTAGTTGCCCAATAAGGCAAGTACCTACTGGTAAAAAGCAGGTACCTCTCAATCCAGACCTTAATCAAGTGAAACCAGGCAACTTTCCATCACTTGCAGTTTCCAGCAATGAATTTGAACCCAGTAACAGCCATATGGTGAAGTCTTACTCATTGTTGTTCAGAGTAACCCGTCCTGGAAGAAGAGAATTTAATGGATTGATTAATGGTGAAACTAATGAAAACATTGGTAAGTAACCATTATATCTCTTCTGAAAGCTTTCCTTTCATCTACCTAAGTAAAGGGAATAATCAACCCGCTGCTTAAAGAAAAAGATAAGGTAAGCCCTTGAGAGTGTTGACTACTTAACAATATTAATTTCTGAATTACTGTAAGCATTTTATATAGCAGGTGTGAAGCTTCATTTTTTAGATATTCTTGGTCAGCACCAAGAATCCTATGAAGTAGGTTAGCATCTTATTCCAGTGTCATTCAAACTGTGCGGAATGCTGGGAGCAGCCATCTTGGAAACAACAGACCTGACTCTTGTTATATTCGTTTTCTGGGTGTTAACAGTTTGAATTTTCAAGTGAGGTTTTTAAAAAAATAAATATTGTTTTTAGTTCAGTGCTTTTACATATTTTTCCTAATCCTGCTTTCTGTCAGGGATGTTATGTTTCATAGTTGCACAATTGCTACAGTCCAAGAATGCCAATTTGCATTTCAGGAGTGTCATTTTATTATGTTATAATGACAGCACTTCCTGCTTGATGATGCTACTTCCTGCCACAACATCACTTCCAGCTAATGATATTACTTCCAGTGGGTCCTGACACCAGTGCCATTCTAAAAAGTGGGTCCAATAAGTTTGAATATCCTTGCCTTATTCTAATTACAAGGGTTGTAAAACTTGTTTAATACAGTGAGCCAAATAGCATTCATGACACCTGCTGAGGGCTGGAAGTCATGTCAAAAACAAAGTGAAATCATTAAGCAGGTGATGGCCAGAAAAAAAGCACTCTTTTCTCAATTTGAGGTTTTTTAAAATAGACACTTGAAGAGAAGTATCAAAATTGTTATGCTTGAGTTACTTTTATACATGTCTAAAGGTATACTTTTATACATGATATATATAGAGAGGTGGCCCTTGATATCTAAGGGGGTTCTGTTCCGGAACTGTGATGGCTTCTGGCCTCTGCCGGATTTGAAATGGCCACTTTGGTCAAAAAGATGTGACTTCCAGTTTCCTGGAGAAACCAGCAATTGTGTCTTTTTGGCCAAAACAACCATTCTGAGGCTTGCAGAGGCCACAGGCCGTTGCGTGTGGTGTTTGCAGGCCTCAGAAAACCTTTTGGAGGCAACGGGAGCACAGCTCTGGTCACCTTTAGAGCAGGTGGGTTCTGAAATCTACGGATTCCAAAGCTGTGGATAATGTGAGTCCCCTGTACAGTCCAAGAACACTAATAAAATTATGAAATTGGAGAGTTTAATTTTTTTTCACGGGTTTATATACTGCCTCCAAGGACCTCAGCAGTGTACATGGCTTCTTCCTCTTTTTTTATCCTTATTATAACTCTGTGAAGTAGGTTAGGCTGAGAGATAAAGATTGGCCCAAAGTTGCTCAAAAAGCTGTATAACTATATCTCGTTTTCTGTATCTTCCTTAAAATGGAATTAAAACAGAACCTCATAGTGTTAAAATTACTATGATGTTGTCTAGATGGCAAACACTTGGATAGTAGTACTGAGGTAGCAATTGTCACTGCCACCACCCAAGACTGGGAAAGAAGAAGAAAATTCTGTCTGATACACAGTTGGAATTGCCAGTAGTGCAATTATTTGGATTCTTAACAATCCAATCATCCCATCTGTTCAACTATAAAACAAAAGTGGAGCATGAAATGTAAACTTTCCACTTAGGTTGATGACCTGAAATTGGTTGTAGAAATAATAAGTGTGTAAAATGTATACTAATGAGGTCACTAAAAACAGCGATCCTTTTAAATCAAATTTAGCTTCTTTATTACTGAACTATTTCTGGAAATTTGTATATTCTCATCTTCTAACTAGAATTTTTGGTGTGTGAAATGCAGATGTTAATGAGGAGCTTCCAACAAGAAGAAAACGCAATTCGTCCAACCGTGAAGATGGAGAAAAGACCTTTGTAGCACAAATGACTGTATTTGATAAAAACAGGTAATTTTATTTTTTAAGAAGGGGCTTCTTCCAGTGTAGATGTCTCTGATAACAGCCTACACTGGAATTTCATTCTGTGTTTGAAGACTCATCTTTCCTAAATGTAATTTAGAAACATTTCTTCAAGAACTGCCTTAAGGTATGCATGCTGCATCTCCTTTTAAAAGTCATGTTACTCACATATACATAATGGTGTCTAAATGGGTCCAGTTGCCTTTGGAGTGTGAATATCCCAAACAGGCAAACATTTGGACTATTTTATTATATATCAGTTTTCAGCAAAAAGTAGTTCGCTGAACAATTTACATAGTAGGCAGCCCAATCCTATGCTGTGCTGGAACAGACAGGCCTGTGCCGTATCCCAGCGCAGTATAAGAGGCCACACCTCGGGTTAAGAGGATATTTACCCCTTATGCTGGAGTGACCCATACTAGGCTGATGGGCCGGGGGTTAGGATCATACGTCCAGATCCTGTCTCCCCATGCACCATTCCCTGCACCAGCCGAACTCGGCCAGCACTTCCCTGCTTATCCAGGGCAGTGTGGAGGCAGCTTCCGGCCAGTGCAACTGCCTGTGCTTGCCCATCTGCCTCTCACAGTGGTGCAGATGTGCCTTACAGCATATTTGCGATGCTCCCAGGCCAATGTAATTGACATGCGCTGTCCTAACAGCACAATCGGATTGCACCCTGAATAAAGTAATGATTCTGTCCTGTGTTTTGACTATGTCCTGCAAGCTGTCAATTAGCAGTTCTAAGTTGAACAGAATGTGTCCAGCTGCATCTTTTTCTGTGTAATGTACTGTCATGGAAGCTGTTCATCCTTGTGGTCTGCAATCTGTGTGCCTTTTTAGATATTCTTGGTCAGCACCAAGAACCCTATGAAGTAGGTTAGCACCTTATTCCAGCGTTATTCAAACTGTGGGTCGGGACCCACTTGGGTTGCGACCTGATGTCAGGTGGGTCGCAGAAAGCTGGGAGCAGCCATATTGGAAACTGCAGACCTGACTCTTGTTATATTCCTTTTCTGGGAGTTAACAGTTTGAATTTTCAAGTGAGGGTTTTTAAAAACACACACAAAAAAACACATTGTTTTTCAGTTTTATGTATTTTGTCCTAATCTTGTTTTCTGAAAGCTGTAATATTGCAGAATTTGGGATATGGGTTGGCAGTACTAAGCTCTAAATTAATAGCCTTATTTAAGGTAATGCTGGCGTCTAGGGGGGAGTGCAGGGAGCCCCAAGGACGCTTCTGCAGGGCTCGCCAAGCCTCAGAATAAGTAGAAACAGCTATCAGCCGCCAGGGGATATAAGTGTTCTGCTGACATTAGGGTGTCTCACCAGCCCTCTGGTGGGTGCAGTGAACCCGCGGACCCCACTGCAGGCCTCTCCTCACCTTTAAAAATGCCTCGTGTCACAATCATGACTCACTTCTGGGTTTCAGTTGCTTTCCCCAGCACAATCACAGGAGCACCTGGCACTGCCCCACCCCACTGCAAACACAAGGCTTCGAACTGTCCCTGAGAGTTTAAAATCTTCTGCCGTAAACTTTTGAAAACATAAATCAGAATGTTTCCATGGAGAATCTTCCCAAAGTGAGAGAGGTCTCATAATTTGGATGGAATCCAGCCATTTGCTTCCTCAAATAATATATTCAGCGGGGCCCTCTTAATAAGAGCGCATACTTTCTTGGATTTTGAAATATCTTCAGCCCAAAGCTAGTCCCAAAACCTGTGATACAGATGTCTTCTTCTGATTTGGAATTCAGCTAGGAAAAAATCAAAATTAATGCCTCCTCTAACACTGTACTAGATATCCATCTACTGTCTGTATATGCTACATGGTCAAAGTTAAAGATGAACAAGATGCAACAAGTGTGTATAGTATAAAAAACTGAATTCCTTCTAGTGGCATCAGTTTTACAGGACTGAATTCCTACAAATAGACAATATCTTCTAAAAAATAGGGGGAATTAAATGTGCTTCTATATCTATTCAGAAAAGAATTGTTAATCTCTAGGGCACAGACCTCTGCTTGGTGGGCAAGAGGAATGAAGAGGAAGAAAATGTGTAGTGTACGGTACACATATCAACTCTTAAGGATAGAAGTGCGCACATTCCTTACCTC
The DNA here is from genome assembly GCA_029204185.1 of Lerista edwardsae. Lineage (NCBI taxonomy): Eukaryota > Metazoa > Chordata > Lepidosauria > Squamata > Scincidae > Lerista > Lerista edwardsae. The sequence goes on from JAJKFI010000094.1 coordinate 1,420,946, forward strand.
CAAAGCTACTGTACATGTGTGCCAGAGCGAAAACATAGGAACATAGGGTAAAAAAAATCATATGTTGGCTTTTACTTGCAGGCTAAGGGCATATACTGGAATGTAACTTAGAAGAGCCTGTTCTGGTGCTACAGCATTTTGAGTCACTGGCACCAAAATCCTTGTATACAGTATTCCTGACTGATATTCATACCACACCAAAACAGGTGGAATGAACAATTTATTTGGGGATGGGGGAGGAAAAAATAAGTCAGTTGCCATTTCTCCATAAAACAAATGTAGTAGAAATGTATGTGACAACTGAACCACAACTAATGGTCCTTAAATAATGAATAATGTGGCGAGAAGCTGAGTAATTTTTTAATTGCCATCCCTTGCCCCCTAAATTATTTGGAAACATTTAGGCAACATGTTTCCAAACCTTCAGAGAATAAAGAATTGTGTGCGTGTATCAAATGTAGGAATACAGGCATCCCATGTATCCACAGATCTGGTGTCTGCAGGTTCACTTACCTGTTGTTCTCCATATCTCCCTCCCACACCTTTGTTTTCTGTACTAGCTGTGGAAGCACGCATTTTCTTAACACAGGAACAATTCCTTGCTTAACTGAAGAATGTGACATGCACATTAAGGGGACACAGCCAGAATGTTAACAGGAAGATGAAAGTGTCCTACTTCCTATTAATGTTCAGTTAGTCTCCTTATTCTCCTCCTCCTTCCACAGCTACTAAAGAAAAATGAAAGTAATGAGCATGGGGGGGCACATATTGTACTTTATATAGGGTTCCCCCATATCCACGGGTGGGGGGAGAACAAAACGCCTGCAAGTATGGGGGATGCCTGTATTTGTTCTGTTACAGATGACCCCACACCCTTTGGTTACTTTGGGGATTTATCAAAGAGATTGTGGTAGGAATAGGAGCTTAACCTCTGCCCATGTGGCTCCTTTTATTCCAGCCATTATATACATGAAGGATTCTTGCAAATTACTTGTCCATTATTGAATATCTGCAAATCAAATGCATAGTCTTTTTGTATAATAGACGACTGCAGCTTCTTGATGGGGAATACGAAGTAGCCATGCAAGAAATGGAAGAGTGTCCCATTAGCAAGAAACGAGCAACGTGGGAGACAATACTTGATGGAAAGGTATGAGCCATTGCTTCACTTTTTAAGTGGGCTAAGGTGGCTCCTGATCCTTCGGATTGCTTATTTCGTAGTAGTGCGTGAAGGTAACAAGCAGAGCCCCAGCCTCTCCAAACTGAAGTGTTTTTTGAGGGGGAGGAGTATGGGGATATATTCTCAATTATGCTTCAGAAAGTGCAAACTTCTCTGGAGAAAGTAATGGAACTACAGTAATGGAATTACAGAAAGTAATGCTCCAACTTGGAGCAGGAGAAGCTGGAGTTTGCCATTTTGGCAGCAGAGTGCCCCAGTAATGGGTGTCCCAGCAGTGCTGCAGTGATTGCGGTGCCATGGGAACCCAGGAGATTTGGGGCTTACCTGGACGGGGCCTGCAGCCCCCTCTGCGGGCCTCCTGATACTGCAAATTGCCCGAATTTGCAATGGGGCGCACTTCTGGTTTTACATGAAAACTGAAAGTGCACTCTGATTGCACAAAGGAGCGATTTCATATGGGGGGGCTATAATTTGTGTGCCTTTAGGGAGCTCATAAGATAACCAGATACTTGCATCTCTCTGCAACTCCCCTGCATCTGGCATTCTAAGGTAGCCTATTACCCTTGCACCACTCCCAAGGAAGACTGCACTTGGGGTTTAACTTTATTAAACACGAGTGACCAATTTTAAGTCATGAAAATTTCTGAATACATTGTCCCTCCCTTGTCAGTCTGAGGTAGGCAAAAAATCTGCCATCCATGGCCAATTTGGATGACAAGTAAAAATTCCTACCCGGCCCTCATGATAAGCAAATCTCAGACTGGACATTCCTGTCATAGCTTGTAACCTGTGATGGAGTTTTTCTCCATAAATCAGTTCAGTTTTTTAAAAAGCATCTAGGCCAGATGCCATCACCATATCTTGTGGCAAGGAGTTCCATTAACTATTTACACACTGGGTAAAGAAATACTTTTGTTTGTTCTAACATTCAACTTTAGTGGATGTCCCCTGGTTCTGGTATTGTGTGAGAGGGAAAAGAGATTCCCTCTATCTATCCAACCCCTGCATAATTTTGTATGTCTCAATCATGTCTCCCCTCGCACCTTCTTTCTAGACTGAACAACCCCAAATGCTGTAACCTTTCCTTGTAAGGGAGGTGCCCCAGCCCAGTAATCATTTTGGTTGCACTCTTCTTTACTATCTTCTAATCCCACTATGTCCTTTTTGAGATGTGGTGACCTGAACGGTACGCAGTACTCCAGGTGTGTATCATTGCTTTGTGCAATGGAAATACAATATTGACTGTTCTGTAAAATTCCCTTTTTAATTATCCCAAGCATGGAATTGTCCTTCTTCACTGCCACCTCACACTGGGTTGACATTTTCATTGAGCTGTCCATCATCCCAAGATCTCTCTCCTGGTCTGTCAGACTGCTCAGAACCCATAAGCCTATATGTGAGGTTCTGATTTTTTTGCCCCAAAATGCAATAATGTCCTTTATAAATGTGTGGTATCATTTCATGTATGAAGTAAAGCATAGCATTTGGGCATGCTACTGCAGCTCTTGATTTCGCTTAAAAAATCTCACAAAGCAGCATGTGTTTTATTTCAGAGACTCCCTCCATTTGAAACATTTTCTCAGGGACCCACACTTCAGTTTACCCTTCGTTGGACAGGAGATGCAAATGATAAACCTACAGCTCCTATTGCCAAGCCCCTTGCAACACGGAATTCAGAAAGTCTCCCTCAAGAAAACAAGCCTAGTTCAGTTAAGCCTGCACAGACAATAGGTAAACTAACACAAGGTTGGCAATGTTGTCTACTTAAGTACTGCTGCTTACTTGCTGTAGAATTCTGTCTTGATTTTGTAAAATGCTGTAACATGTTATACACAGAGAAACTATTGACAGCTACTGTAAAATCCAGATTGGCCTCACGTTTTGTATATGTTCTGGCAGAAACGTTTCCTTTCAAACATTTCAAGTTTATTTTCAGAACATCTGTACTTCTTGCCAGTAACCCATTTTTAAATGGGCTTTCTTTCATTGTCATTTTCTTGCCATTATCAAATTAATTGGCTGTTCAGTTTTGAGTCTATTGTGTTAATGGATTTTTTTTTTAAATTTCCATCTGTACTTCAGTTTAAGTGTTTGCATGTTGGAAAGGTGAATCACATTTTATAAATAAGCTTGATTACATCCTCAGCTGAATGTAGATAGTTGGTAAGATTTCAGACTGTAAGCATATGCCAATGTTGCTTTTATGCACTTGGTAACGGTTAAACATGCTCCAGGGTAATCCTTGCTTTTCCATATATAAGGCGTCTGCATCATTATCATCATTCTCAGAAAAATTTATAACATACCTTTCCTGTGCTGAAGCAAATGCCCAAGACAGCATACAAAACTCCATAATAAAGCATGCAATGTATAACAGTAAGTAAAATCATGTTAAAAAACACACACACATACAGTAGAGCAAGTGGGGAAGGAACTATTTAGTTCAGAAAGAAGCAGCCACAGCCCTATTACAGAGATGCAGAGGGTAGACATCAAACACCAGATAAAACAGACATGTTTTGGGCCCTTGCCAAAAAGCCATGAAAAGAAGCGGTAGCTCTTAATTCCCCTGGAAGGGAATTCCATAGTTGTGGCACTGCTACAGAGAAGATTAGACTTGCTCTCATGCCACATTATCTACGTTTTGTTTCAGCCCCCCCCCCCCCCGCAGATGTTGGAATCTGTGGATGTTTGGGGCTACCCCCAACCTGTCAAACACAACCAGCATTGGGCTCCAGTTGGGCCTGAAGGTTTTCTGAGGCCTGCAGAGACCACACGATGCCCATAATGGGGGAAAATATGCAATTTCCTGTTTTTGGCAAAAACTGGAAGTAACATTCTTATTGCCTTATGTGACATTATGCGACCTCACAATAAGGCCTTATAAGGCAATAAAAAAGTTGCTTCTGTTTTCCTACACTACTCTCCCCGGCTTGACATGCCCCTGTAGAAGAGTTACACTCTTCTGCCACCCTCCCCAGTCGCCCAGGACATATCCCACCAGCATGGTCTGTTACAAGTCGTCACAGACATGTCTTACAGTATGTTTGCAATACTCCCAGGATTAATGATAAAAGACAATTTTAGGATTGTGCCGTTAGAGGTATAGGTTCTTTAATTGGTCAAGTTGTTTTGAATGCTACTGTGACACTTCCTTTTATCCCCTCAGCAGCCTGTTAGCACTTACTGTAAAGACTGGGTATTGAGACTCAAGCTGTAAAAATACTAGTATTTAAAATGTTTCATTAGTGTCAAGCACTGCCAGAAAGTATTTTTAGAACTGGTTAGATGATGTTTATTCTTTGAACACTTTACATAGGAATGGTTGCAATTGTTGGTTCACTTTTTAGAGGTGTGTTTGTATGTTTCAGAGATCTATGAAACATAGGATTCTCATAATGTTAGATCATGTATTTATAATACTTGAGAACGTGTGGTATTGGAATCTCTTCAAAAAAAGGATATGATTTGTGACTTATTTCTAAGATTGTACTAGATCTAAGAGTGACAAGCTTCAGTTCCTTGGTAGAGGAAGGACATTCTTTACTGATTGGGAAGCCCTCGCTCGCCAGTTTAGGGTCTGCTAAATCTGTTGATCCCTCTGCATGAGGGCTGACAGTTTCATTCCCACCCCAGCTCATATGTGTTGATTGACACCCTAACTGTAGTTAAGGCTGATAGGATTCATTCGCAGGGCATAGGGAACACAGTATCCTGAATCTTCATCCATTCTAAATAATGGTTAAAATATCAGGAGCAGTAAGCCTGCACTGGTCCAAAGTTAGCAATGCAAACCATATCATGCATGTTGAAAAACAATTGCATTTCTGGAGTTTCTGTTCCACTAGATGACCTTTTACTTACATCACTTGACTGACACACACACACACACACACACACACCACTTGGAAAACTGTAGGAACTTTTCTGAGCTGATGGTGAATGAGTTTAAAACTATCTCATTCACCTTCTCTGTTCCGGTGTGTTGCTTTAAAATCAGGAGCATATACTGTATTTTGGAATTGTCACATTAGATATAGAAACAGCCCTTGCTCAAAGTTTAACGTATAATCATACTCTTGTTTGAAATGTCATCTTTCTTCTGTGCAGCATCTTAAGAGCCATTAGATTTTGAGCAATTGTGGATGCCCGTGCAATTTTGTATCTGATTCTTGGGGGAAATGGGGTGGGGAGAGGAGATGCATTGTGTCATATGTACCAGGCATTGGATACCATTGTAATTATTGCAATGCAACCCACCAACTGTGCCATTGCAGTAATGAAGCAGCTTTGTTAGGTTGGTATTGGGACGTGGTGGTGCTGCTGCGGGTTAAGCTGCTGCTGCTGGGCTTTCTTACCGGAAGGTTGGGAGTTCAAGACCACGCAACAGAGTGAGCTCCCGTTGCTTGTCCTAGCTCCTGCCAACCTAATAGTTCAAAAGCACGTAAAAATGCGAGTAGATAAATAGGTACCACCTTGGTGGGAAGGTAACGGTGTTCCATGCTCTAAGGCATATAGTCATGCTGGCCACATGACCACAGAAGCTTGTCCTCGGACAAACGCCAGCTCTACAGGCTTAGAAACAGAAATGAGAACCGCCCCCTACAATCGGTCACGACTAGACCATTTGGTCGTGGGGAAACCTTTACTTTTAAATGACAAAGAATTTTGTAACACATTTCCAGTAGTAGTAGAGTTCTATTCCATAGTGTCAAGAAACCAGTCCACTGAGGTGTGTGTCCTGTTAGCGATTATCAGGAGTGTTTGAAGAACTTATTGTTGAATATGGTTTATCCTTGGTAGTAAGGATTAAGCCTTATATCTAGTTACAATCTTTTTCCTAATTTGAGTTGCTTCTGATTCTTTTTATCAGTATATAGCCCCAGAGAACAGAACATTTAGATGAAAATCAGTTTTACTCCTCTCATATTAAATTGACATACATGTAACCCCAATCACAAGTATTGCTTCACCTGCCAGTAATCTCATTTAAGAATTGATGTGCAAAGCATCTTTTGTCCCTCAACTTGCAAGGGTCTTATTAAGGGTCTGATATAATAGTTGGCTTGCTTATAATTAGAGGAGTTTGAAAAGTACTGTTAATTATTTTACTCAGAAGTAAGCCCATTGTGTTCCTAAGTAAGACTTAGGCTGTATTCCTATTTCACCCACTGGAAACAAACATATAGCCATGCAGATTAATGGGGAAAATTATCTACAATGATAAAGGATATAGTATCAGCAGGCGCGTACCTGAGCGAAACCGCGCCCAGGGCACGCGACGTCATGACGTCACATGACGTCATGACGTTCGGCGGGCTCAACAGCCCAGGATGGGAGCTGTCAGCGCGCGTCCTGGCTTGGGGTGCGCGGCGGCGGCTTCCTTCCCCGCGCTGCCGCTGGGGCGCTTAAAGCGCCCCAGCAGCAGCCCGGGATGGGAGCCACCGGCGTGCGTCGCGGTTCGGGGCGCATGGCGGCGGCTTCCTTTCCCGTGCTGCTGCTGAAGCGCTTAAAGCACCCCAGCAGCAGCCGGGGGGGAGGAAGCTGCCACCGCGCGTCCCGGCTCGGGGCGCGCAGTGGCGGCTTTCTCCCCCCCCCCCGCCGCTGGGGCGCTTAAAGCGTCCCAGCAGCAGCCCGGGGTGCCATACCCTCGCGATGCCTCTGAGTATCAGCCTCTTATTATCCAATTCATAAGCTCACAGGCTTTACTGTTGTGTAATTGATGGGCTTGGTACTAAGAGACTGTGGCTGAAATACCTGCTCAGCCATGAAGTTTGCCTGGCTAGTTTGGGTGAGTTACACAGTGGGAAGATAAAATAGGACCGTAAGCATTTGAGGAAGGGTGGTATACAAAACTGATACCATGGCAAAGGCATGTGTTTGAACAAATGTTAAGACACATATTTTCAAGAGCAAGACTAGTAGGATAGATTTAGCAATAGAAAGTTTAATCTGCTGTTCTACATATCGCTTAATTGGAGTGCTCGTCTCATGTTCTGCAGCACCATGTGTAATTTCTCAGAGAGACTACTCAGCAGGAGACTCAATCAGCAGGATAATGGAGCTTTGCTTATGGAACATTGCTAAAGAGTCCTGTATAGATTGTGCTGAACATATTGTATTAGTGCAGTTCTTGACATCCATGTTCTCTTTCAGCTGTGAAAGAATCCTTGCCCTCAGACCTGCAAACAAGAAAAGAAAGAGATGTTTTAAATGAGCCTCGACAGAAGCTGAGAATATTTTATCAGGTATTGATAATCTAATGTTTCAGTGTTTTACAGCTTTTATTTAAGCTGCTTTCTCAGCAAGTGCTTTTTTATTCTACATGAAAAAAAAGACAGAAATACGCCCCCACCCCCATGTCCATGGAGGATACTTTCTGGGCCCTCCTGTGGATATGGAAACCGCAGATAAAAGGGCACTTGATGAGTACAATGCTCCCACCCCACCCCCATGTCCTTTACTTTCAGTTTTCTTCATTAACAATCAAGCAGGTTTCTTGCTTTTACAGACAAGCAAAGAGCCGAGCAACAAGCAGTCAGGCAGCCTGCATGCTAGGAGGACACAGTCAGAACATTAATAGGAAGTGGTGCAGTTCTTGCTTCTTGTTAACATTCTGACTGTGTCCCCCTAATGAGCAGGCTGCCAGCTTGCTTACTGCTTTACTCTTATAGCATCTGTAAAAGCAAGAAACAGGCCTGTTAAAGAAGAAAATGGAATGGATGCTGGGGTGTGTGTGTGTGTGCTGTGGAGATCCCAAAAACCACCAGTACAAGGGAATGCCTGTACTGTAATAGTCACCATTCACTCACCTTCAAAGTATTTTCAAAGGTAAATGGTATGCCCCAAGTGGAAAGGGTACAAGACTGTAGAACAGTGTTTTTCAAAGTGTGGATCTGGACCCACCAGGTGGATTGTGTAGCACAGTGTTCCCTAGCAGAGGAAGGGCATTCCTAATGGACTAGGAAGCCCTCGTGCCAGTTGCAAGGTAGGGTTGAAGGTTTAACTGCCTCTCCTCTGCATGAGGGTTCATCTTTTTCATCTCATGGCACACTGACAAGGCACTAAAATGGTCAAGGCACACTATCAGCTTTTTGACAATTAATAACACACACTGTGGTGCCAGTGGGAGGCTCACATCACCAAAGGGCCCTACTAATAAATGACTTTCAAATTCCTGCAGCTTACCTGGGGACCATTCTTGGCACACCAATGTGCCGTGGCACAGTGATTGAAAATGGCTAGCGTAGCACCTAGGGCAGCCATAATTGAAAATATGGCAAGATGGGACACTGGAAATGGGAGGACTATGTGGTTATTTTGCTTGTGTCAAGGTTGTAAATCGGCTTTTCCCTTTCTGATTCACTTTGCTATTGTAAAATAGTTGAGAAATAACCCATCTTATTGGTGCATTATCAAGAAAGCAGCAGGCTGTGGTGTCACAATGATGGCACTTCCAGTGGGTCCTGGATAGATTGTCATTCTAAAAAGTGGGTTCCAGTGCTAAAACATTTGAGAACTACTGCTGTAGAACATTTTTTGAATCCATTCTTTTGACATATTTAAAGGACTCCTTTTGGATTTTTAACTTGGGTTACCCTTGGTGTCAAGATTTACCGTATATAATCATGTATAAGTCGAGACATTTATACCTAAAAATTGACTAGAAGAACCTGGCCGTGACTTGTATTTGGGGGAACACAGTAAATACATGTAAATACACAGTAAATACATAAATGACAAAGTCACGTGCTGGATGGATGGCAGAGCTGTTCCTAGTACTTTTTTTGTAAGCCAGGGAGCTGCAGAGCCTTCTGAGCCTGCTCAGCCTTGAGCATGCTCAGAAGCAGCTGAGTAAAATGGAGTCTTATGAAAAGTGAAAGTGAGGCACACTGCATGTTTACTCATGAGTAGGCAGCTGTGCCATGCTGTGTTGGAAAGAGCAGGCTGAGGGGAATGCAAAGCTGCCAGAATGGTCCAGATCCGATGAACGTAGTCCCCAAAAACACTCGAGAAGGAAGTCCCTTCCTCTAAGCTGAGAAGTATTGAACCTTATGGAAAGTGAAACGGAACACAAGGTACAAACAAAAGGAAAGTGAAACGGAGCTACAGGGTTGTGTTTACTTGTCAGTAAACAAGTGTTTACTGCAACACATGAGCTGAATTCAGCAGGGCTCTTCAACTGCTGAGGATTGTGCATTCACATGTGAAAGGTAAACGGGCTGCTTGGAAGACAGGCAAAAAGCTATTGGGCAGGGTCTGTTCAGGATGAGCTTTTAGACCATATACTCTCTTTTGTTCCAGATGGCTATGCTGCTGAGGTACTGTGCAAACTATGGGGGGGGGGGAAACGGGCTCTTTAATTACTCCTAAGTATTACTCCCAGGCACGTATGTTGCTCTTCTCTCAAGGCATATAAGAGAATCTGAGGGAAGAAGAGGCAAAACACACACACTGTTCCCTGCCTCTTCCTTGCAAGAACATAACAAATCAACTTAGGGGGAGGGGGTAATCGTTGTGGAAATTGCAGAAGATTACCCCAAGGAGATGGGGAACGGTATCAGCAGTGGCCCCTTGTCTGTCAGCCAGGAGATACAGGATTAACCCCAGAGCCTTTGCGTACAGCTAGTTCACAACTGCAGCTAGTTGAGGATAACAAGGCCCCTAGGGATAAAAGGAACTCCTGGGAGGAGCAGTGATGTGGGGGCAGAGAGGTGGAAAAGGGTTGTAGGATGAGGAATATTTGAGGCTGTTGGAATTGTGGTTGGAATTAAGGTTGTGCTTGGATACTGGGAAATTGTGTGGCTGCCATGTCCCTGGAGTCACCAACTGAAGGGGGAAGGAAGAGCTTTGTGACTGAGCCGGCACGTTGACTGCATTTTGCCTTCTCATGGGTGGTGGAGTGTAGTGGTGCCTTGTGTAAAACTAAGGTGGTTTTGGATGATAGAAGGGAAACTAATTAGCCTACTGTGAACATAAGATTGCAGAGAGAGAATTTGGCACAACAGTTATCCCTGCAGAAGCCAGCTCAAGCCTGCAAGCAGGTAAACTGAGCTCAACAGGGTGCTATGCATTCTTCTATTCCAGGCAGATATGCTTAATCAGTTCTAGCCTTGAACAGTTTTTTGTGTGCCTTGTTTCATTATTCCAGCATGCATTCCTCCTTGTCGCCCTTCTGTTTAATGACATCCCTTCTGGTCCCCATAGGCTGTCATTTTTGAAAGTAGGTCCCAGTGCTAAAAGGTTTGGGAACAACTGGTTTAATAGTTGATTTGTTATGTTGCTATATTATTTTGTTTTTCCCTGCACTTTAATAAGTAGGTAGACTTTACAGTTCTTAGGTAACAATTACTGGTAGATCATTTGTCAGAATCTGGTGTTGGGTAAAATCAGACACAATGATCTAATTCAAAGAATTGCAAATACCCCTAAGTTTTTCCCTCGACTTATACACAGGGCATGGCAAATTCCATGATTTTTGGCTTGAACCTTACCCTCGACTTATCCATGGGATCAATTTATACTCAAGTATATGTGATATTCCCCAGACTTTCCCCATCTAGTAATGGGCTTGTCTCAGCTGCTTGGTCTTGAAAGGTGCTCTAAGCTTTGGAAAATAATTCCCTGAAATAATTCCTAAAATGTGAATGGGGAAGAACGGTATTTGTATTTCAGTTTAACTTTCTTTCAAATGAATATTCTCTGTATTCATACAAACTATTGTTTGCATCAGTTCCTTTATAACAACAACACAAGGCAGCAGACTGAAGCAAGAGATGACTTGCATTGCCCATGGTGCACACTGAATTGCCGCAAACTTTACAGCTTACTCAAACATCTCAAGCTTTGTCATAGCCGGTTTATTTTCAATTATGTGGTAAGTATTTAAGTATAAAATTTACATTATAAGAGAATTTTATGGGGGGAAGACTACCTTTTGCATCTTATTTCTCTGATGATGGGGCAGAGGGGCATGTCTGTTAGTATTTTCAAGGTGACATTCCTAAGAGTATTCACTACTCATGTCAAGAGTAATCTAAAATGAATAATATAATCCTGTGTTTTTAAAAAGGCACCTGATATTTTAAAATTGCCTAATCATGCTGAAAGTTGTTCTGGTTTAATCTTTGTTTGGCAAAACAAATAGTATAAATTTTAGAAATATTTTTTCCTAAATTCTGTTAGCAGCTGTTCTCTTTTCCTGTTTGCCTATGCATATTGCTATGTCAACATCTAGGGCTAAAAGCTCGATTAGGTGAGGGATTGTCAAGTAAAGTAGAACTTCAGTAATCTTTGTGTTCTTTTGGGGGTGGGGATGACTTTTTTGTTGCTGTTAACACACACTGCTTAATATTTCATTTATTTACAGTATCATCCAAAAGGTGCTAGGATAGATGTTTCTATCAATGAGTGTTATGATGGCTCCTATGCAGGGAATCCTCAGGATATTCATCGTCAGCCTGGATTTGCCTTCAGTCGTAATGGGCCTGTCAAGCGAACTCCCATTACACATATCCTTGTGTGCAGGTAGGTGAAAAGTTAGTGTTGCACTACAAATGTATGCAAGTCAAATTAACATTTCCTGTTATACGATAATTACAAGTTTGAGTCCCTCCTCAATATAAGTACACACAGCACCCACCCATGCAGACTGCTGTGTTGAGGCATTTACCAGTTATGCTTGGTTCTTTTCTGAAAATTCAGAGTTCACAGATAAGCAGAAAAATTACACATGAACACACTGGCACATTCAGTAAATAGCCCCAACACACACTTTCCCCATCCCAGTTGTCAAGTGGGAATACAAGGTAATCCATTAATGGCCTTTCCCATTCCTCCTTGTAGTTGCTTGCACCTTGCCTTTCCACATATTCTTCATTTGCAATGGGGTATTTATATTTGTATAAGTGATTGTTGTATGGTTGATTGTGCATATTTTAGTTTTGGTGTTGTCCAGTTTTACCTTGGGGAAGAGCACCTCATTTCGTTGCACCCAGTTGTGAGTGTAATGACAAACAAATAAATTTCTTATGTCTTATGTCTTATTTGATCTGCTCTGTGTACCCCTAGGTTTAAAGAATCCATCCTTAAGTGTGGGCTCTCCAGTTTCTCCCACTACAGCATCAAAATGGAAATATGTCCTTATTATAGCTAATTTCCTTGGTACACGTGAATTCTAGTAAAATGAAGCATTTGGAGTGCTTCTCCTTAAAATTGATTTGGGGCAATGGAAACCATGGCCAATTACCTTCAAATTCTGCGTTTGTGGAATTCTAGTTAGGTCCATAAAATATGAGCACTTCATCGAGTTTGACCACACCTAAATAAAACTCTCAAACAATGCTATACAAAACTTAAATTTAGAATGTCTTTTTTAAATGTGTGCTTATTACAAAAATTCAGAGTCTGGTATATGGTTTTCATTTGGGTGTTGTTGTTTTTGGGTTTTTTTTTGAGATATTGAAGGAAGTACTTTCATATGCTCAGGCTCTCATTTGCTGGCAGAAAAAAGTCATTCTCCATTTTTTGTTTGTTTCTAGTGTGTTACTATAATAAGGGAACGTCAAAAAAAAGTGTGCTCTCATTTTACACACCCCTATTGATTAAAAGTTACTTATGTTTTTTTATGAGCCCCCTTGTTTTAATCAACTAAAAACCCAATTAACTTGCAAATCTACTGATTTTTAAAATAATTTTGATATCTGCTTAGTAATCAGAACATTGCTTCTGTAATCATAGGAACCTAAAAATTCAGTAGAAGCTCTTCCTTTATTTGTCCTCTGAGATACAATGCCCACCTTGGATCTTAATTTAGTGTCATGTCCATTTGCTTGCTTGAAGCATGGATGGTACTACATGACATGTTAGTTCTTTCTATTGCTTTTTTGTGTGTGGTCAATGTAATACGTTGCTGCTGGGTAGCAATGGGGACAATGTGAGAGCCGCCACTGATAAACTTGAGCTTAAAAATGGGTTCTTCACTTACCATCTAGTGCTCTGTTGGAGTTTTTTACTTCCTTGGTGCCTGGATCTTGATATACCTATTAGAAAGTGCATGCACTTCTTTTTTCAGGCCAAAGCGTACAAAAGCCAGTATGTCAGAATTTCTTGAATCTGAAGATGGAGAAGTAGAACAGCAAAGAACATATAGCAGCGGGCACAATAGATTATACTTTCACAGCGATACCTGCTTACCTCTTCGTCCACAAGAAATGGAAGTTGATAGTGAAGACGAAAAGGACCCTGAGTGGCTAAGGGAGAAAACTATCACGGTAATTTTTGTCATTGGTCACTTCTGTAGAGATTCTATGTAAATCCTCTTTTCAAATAGTGGTGTTTTTTCCATTGTGATGAATGAAATCAGTATTTCTGATTGTCATGGGACAAACCAAAACAGTATGCATTCCGCTAAGGTTCCTTGGTTGTCCTATTGTGACACCCTGCCTTAATCTGCTAATGTCATTGGTGGACGAATGGTGGTGAGATCTTGGATGTGGAAAGTAGCCAAAAAATGACAAGTTGTGGTTGTGACACCAGAAAAGGGCAGTTAAAGATTATTTGCTCCAACTTTTATGCTGGAAGGAATTTTTAGAATTTTCAGATTTTGGAATGACTTTATTTCTGCAAAAACATATCTAATTTTTTTTCCAGTCTATTCAACATATACTAATATAGCTAAACAGATATGACTCAGTAGGGGCCTATAAATACCCCTCTTGGCTTACTAGCCATGCAGATTTCTTTCCTAACTCAGTGTTTCTCAAACTGTGGGTTGCAACAATTTTTGAAATGTAGTTTTTGCATATGCAACTATTTCAGAAAATAAAAAAACAGCAGAGAAAAAACAGCTAAACAATGAATGTTAGCTTTTAGTCTCCCTTTTAGGGGAGGGCAAAAAGGGGGCAGGGATGTATCCTCATAGATACAGGGGGATGCATGTAATCCTGTTTTCTTTCCTAACTGTTGTCTTGCAGCTCCTCACAATTAAATATTTCCTTCCCTCCTCTCCATAACATCTTAGATCTCCTACCATAGGCTGGTTCTTAATTCTTTTGCACCCACAATGCTTTATTCTGTGCTACAGCACAATCCAAAAGCAGCATGTTTCTCATCTTCAGGGCTAAAAAGGCCAGTCATCATAATAGTTCTTGGTTTATTTGTGTGTGTTGTACACTTGTAATGGAAGTGTGGGGCAGGATGGTAGAATACTAAGAAACCTACCTGCATATCCTGGAGGCAAGCTTCTTGCTAATTTGCTTTTCTGGTATAGTAAAAGCAGGGACAGAGAATTGTGCCACATCTTGGTGCTCAAATCACACGGGCTGATGTGAAAACAGCCTGTGCATGCACACAGGTAATACAAAGTTCTGCTGAGGGAGAAAAGCCCCTCTTTTGTCTGAAGGAAAGGTAGTTCTTTCCCTCTAGCTAGACATTTGTAGGGGAGACTTCTTTCCCCCTCCCCCCCAAAAAATATCTAGTCCCAATTTTTGCAACTCTGACAGCAGTAAGAAATTTTTCAATCACTAAATCTTTTTCCATCACTTTGACAAGGAGGCAACTGGGTTTGTTGGAGATTGCCGCTCAGCCAAAATTAGAATGTTGAGTAATATTAGTGATGGAATAGTTTGGTCAGAAAGTAATCCTCCTTATCCCCCTAAAAGATGGACTCCTTTGGAAACAAGCCTTTCCAAACTTTATATTGGCAGTTGCCCTGAGACATTGTCCGTATCCTTGTAAGGCTTATAAACATTCCTGTTTGGGTGATCATCTCAAGTGTTGGAGGTGGGGGAGGGAGTGACAGAACACATACTTAGCATGCAGAAGGTCCCAGGTTCAGTCTGTGGCATCTACAGGTAAGGATGGGAAAAGCTGCGGCCAGCCAGTGTTTTCGGTAGTGATAGATGGACTAATGGTTTGCAGTATAAGGCAGCTATTTGCATTTCCTTATTGTAGGGAAAAATGTACAAATAAACTCTTGTAAACATTTCCATGGTAATGAGGATTGTGAGTGGTATTAAAAATGTATTTCCTCATTTATTTCCAGTTGAGGTGGAGTTGTAGCCAAAAATGCCTCCGTTCAACTCTTATTGTCAATTGTATATTGACTGTGTAAAATCCCATTCCCTTCCCTTTCCTACCCTTCCTAAATTGTTATACCTTTCTGAAAATAAAAGCTCTAAAAAATGGTACATTGACTCGGCAGAATATCTGCAATATGCAAATAATGAAAAACGAGTAAAGCAATACCAATTGAATACATTATGTTAACAAAATTTAAATTTTTGTCTTACTGTAGCAAATCGAAGAGTTTTCTGATGTTAATGAAGGAGAAAAAGAAGTCATGAAGTTATGGAATCTACATGTTATGAAGCACGGGTATGTTGGGACTTAAAATTGGATTTAACCTAAAATTATTTTTTGGTTTTACAGTACAAATAGAATATTTCAAGCTTATGATTTTAACAAAGTATTTCGCAGGGGCCCAATCCTATCCAACTTTCCAGGGTTGCACTGATGCAACCCTGAGGTAAGGCAACAAACATTTCCTTACTTTGAGGAGACCTCACATGACTGCCCCCCATCACAAGATGCAGCACATGCCCTGTTGGCATAGTTACATCTGTGCTGGAAAGTTGAATAGGATTGGCTCCTAAGATGCCTTTTTGATTGTATGAGGTACTGAAAATTTTAAAAACCAAATTCAAATTTGCAGTTTTTTGTTGTTGAGTTTGGGGAATCGAAGAAAACAAATGAACGAACAGATGGGATTACTTCATCTGTTGAAAAACCAATATAGTTTGACAATTAGAATAGAAATTGTGAAGACTGCAACAACCTGAAACAGAATACCAAAACAACTTGCTCTTCCAGAATGTAAAAATCTTAAGTTTTGAATTTGTAGTTGGAAGTGTGTGTTTGTACACAAAGTGTAACTTACCTTGTTTTAATATGTTACAGGTTTATTGCTGACAATCAAATGAATCATGCATGTATGCTGTTCGTTGAAAATTATGGACACAAAATAATTAAGAAGAACTTGTGTCGAAACTTCATGCTTCATCTAGTCAGTATGCATGACTTCAATCTCATAAGCATAATGTCAATAGACAAAGCTGTTACTAAGCTTCGAGAAATGCAACAGAAGTTAGAAAAGGGAGAATCTATTGCTACCACAACAGCTGAGGAGCTTTCTGAAGAACTGGGACAAACTGGGACAACTAACGGTTGTGGTGACATTAACACTAGGGAGAGAGTTTCAGAAATGGATAGTACCTTGTGTGTGACAAAACAGAATAGAAAACAGAAGATCTGAAGAGAAGAGCAAAGGCCATTCAATGGACAAATATTGAAGTGACTTTCTAAGATGCATGAACTCCATAAGGAATTTTAGATACACATGTTCTTAACGGGCACTGCTGGAAACAAAGGATTTCAACATGGATAGTGTTAATATGGTTCCTATTGAGTTAATTATGCAAGTACTACATGTATATCAGTTCTAGTGATGTAATGACAATACTCAAAGTTTGAGCATGAAGAGCAATACAATTTTTGGGAATTTTAATTATGAACTCTACTGAATTTACATAACTTAAGTATATGTAAACCAGTTTTTTATTAAAATTTTTGCATCTGTACTTGGCTGTCTTTCCTACCATGAAGTTAAAATTGGGGAAGGAGATTGGGTCAGTTTATGCTTTTGTACTTAGAAATTCTTCACATTATCTTTTATCGGAAATAGTGCACCATTTAAAGTTTAACTTGGGTCTTTTTCTGTTTGTTAACGAGCATCAAACCAGATCGCAAACATTTTTAAAAACATTTTTTAAACATCCAGATATAACATAGCACTTCTTTGTCTCACTTCTTTGTCTCACATGTTTGGAAGAACCTTTGCTTTTCTCACTGTAGACACAGAGAAGCACACCTGAATTGCCAGTAGCCTACAAACTTGTAAATTACTCTGATCACCTGGTGTGCTCGATCAAATCTTTTACACGCCAACAAAACTGTCTAGGGCTGTTCAACTGCATACTATATTAACACCTAGAGGCTGTGGTGGGTAATGCCTGGATCTGTGCCCATCGTGCTTATGTACAGACTGCAAGATCAGAGCATGACATTAACTTGGTATTTTTGGATGCTACTTTTAAGGGGGAAATGCACTGTAAAATTGGACCAGAAAATGTGTTGCACTTCTTATGCAAGTATTCTGTGATGTATTGTATTCAATACAGATGCTAACTAGTCCTGTGCAGTCTTGCACTGCTGTTAACACATTTTATGCATATGTTTACAGATTTTCTTTTTTCCAATGGAAAGTAGTTTCACTACTGGTACAGTATCAGCACCAAGGGTTTATTCCAGCAAGCACTGTGGTTGAGTGACATAACCTCATTTTTTTAAAATTCTTATAGTTCATTTTCATATTCTTTATTTATAAAGGATCAGTGGTGTAAATACAGGTATTTCTAATTTTTTATTTTATTCCACCACATAACGCAGTTCTTTATTTTGGCTTTTTTTTCATTTGGGGGATGGGGGCAAGAAGCTTTCTAATGGTCTTTTTCAGAAATTTATAAAACTGTAAATACTGACTTTGGTCCCTAAAGATGTGTTTAACTGTGAGACTATTTAACTAATGGTGTGGATGTGATTTGTCATCCAGTATTAAGTTGTTAGTCACGGATTTGTGTCAATAGGAATGAGGGAAACTGCAGCTTTCACTAGACTTCTTGATTTGCCTGCTCTGAGTTGTAGCAAACTCTAATTACACCTTTGAATAGCCAGTCAAACATTTCTCTTGGGCTTTAATTTGCTAAAGCTGTGCACATTTGTAAAAAAATATATTTTAGAGACGTAGTTCTAGAACTATTGCTTTTGTCACTTCTTAAGCAGTCGCGCTCTTAATGCTTAAAAGGAGGCTAGCATTGTTTGCACAAAGTTGGTGACCCCTCCCCCAAATAGTAATGAAATTACTTCTGTCCAGTAAACTTTGTATGTCATGTCAATTTATAATAAAAGCTGAGAATCCCTTTGTTTCTATTTATAATAAAGATGGATTTTCTATATGTACCCTTAATGAGACTTTGAAGAAATCATGTAAACTGGGTGAACATTTGAATGGTACAGTAGATATAAAGAGACAATTGTTTAATGGACCTTTTTTGTTTTTACATTAAATGTTTATTTGAAATTGGATTTTGTACATAAAGTTCGATAATATAAAATCTGTCAAGATGTTTTGTCTAATCTTTTCAAGTATAGACAAGTATTTTGTATAAAATTGCATGATTTGGGTTCAGAACCAGGCATGCTACTTCTGAAAATAGTGTTTGGAACTGGTGCTATGCCCAACAAGCTGTTATGGAATGGTACATGCTTGGACATGTAGGACATTGTAAGCATCATGTCACTATCTTCCTTGGTTTCCACAAATTTGAAAAACCTTTCTTTGGCAAAATATTACCTGTTACAAGCAATATTTCATTTATCTTTTAAGCTAGAACTGCAACATACATGCACCTCAGTGATAAAATCAGTTTAGTTTTAGAAAGTTGAGTAAATTAGTAGAAACTAAATGTTTCTATGAAGTACAGTATTATGGATCCTACCCTCATTATCACTTATGGGTTTAAAGAGAAATACTGGTATTTTTTCATAACCTCAGCTTTTGAGGTTGTGTAGGATACTTCACATAATGCATGTTGCAACAGAGAAGACTATTGCAAAGCACGTATACTGTGGCCCTGAGTATAATCTAGTACAGTGATGGCGAACCTATGACACGTGTCAAAGCTGACACCCCACAACATTTGGGGTGACACACCAGCATTCATCAATCCCTGACAAAAACTGAGTTTGTTTTACTCATTTTTTATTTTTGTAATTATTTAATGTTCTTTATATAATACAAAGCACCACACATGATTAGACTGTATTTTTTGTTTAAATAAATGAATATAAAGAATCATTTCTCTTTTGTTTGGGATGGGGGTTGACACACCAGCAGAGTCAAGTATTTTCCTAAGTTTTGACACACTGAGCCCAAAAGGTTTGCCATCACTGATCTAGTACCACCACTGCTCTTGAAGAAAGGCTGAGTAAGATTCAAGCGTACTTGCCTATCTCCCATTTTGAGGTCATTTGATAAACATGGATGGAAAACAAATGTAGAATCATTACCCAAACCTGCCCAGCCTTGGATTTCTTGTACCTTCATTTTTAACACCTATCATCTCCCCACACTTTTTTCACCTTCCCAATTATTCTGCTGGTAAAGGATAAAGAATGTTGGTTTGGTCCACCTCCTTTGGATTGGAGTTGATTAGGCCTCACCACGAAAATTTGTTAACACAGAAGCAGTTAGAACAATAAGTACATTGCCTGCCTAGCCCTAATTCAGTGTTGTTCAAACTGGGTCGGGACCCGATGTCAAGTGGGTTGTGGAAAGCTGGGAGCAGCCATCTTATCTTGGAAAATGCAGATCTTACTCTTGTTATATTCCTTTTGGGAGTATTTTCAAGTGAGGGTTTTTTAAAAATTGTTTTTAGTTCAGTGCTTTTACATAATATTTTGTCCCAATTTTGCTTTCTGTCAGGGATGTTTCATAGTTGTACAATTGCTGCAGTCCAAGGATGCCAATTTACATTTCAGGAGTGATATTTCATTGTGTTACAATGACAGCACTTCCTGCTCGATGAGGTCACTTCCAGGTGAATGACCTGGTGGGTCCTGATCCATTAAAAAGTGGATCCTTGTCTAAAAAGTTGAATACCACTGCCCTAATTGTTCCTACTTAGCCATTTATCACAATGTATCCAGAATGAATACTGCTTTTTTACCATTGCTATAATCTTAGCTATTTGTGGTAATTTATTGATATACTAATTGAAAAGTTGGTAATTGAATCTGTCAGAGCTATGAATTTACAGTATTGCATCTGTTTAACTTAAACAGAAATGACAGTTAAGACACAAGGAACATTGAAATAGTAAGGGCTGCATTTGCCAAATGTTTACCAGGTAGTTACTATAGAACAGCCATAAAACTAGTGTACATAAGTACTGTGGTGAACCTGAAAGAACTGACGTACTGTATATAGCTGGTTACTGAAATGTAGGTTTTAAAGTAAGGTTTTATATTTTAAAATCTATGAAGAATGGCTAATAGTACATTAGCTTTCCTAAGTAAGAGAGTATGACTGTAAACACCTTGTAGTGAGCCAATGACTTGTGATATTTTGGTTTGTTTACCATAAGAATCATTGTGTGGCATTTATAAGTTTGTAGGAATGCTTGTTCAACTGTTTGTATAATGCTAAAAATCTAGTACTCCATGATCAATGTTGTCTAGCTCAGTGCTTCTTGAACTGTGGGCTAAGACCCACTTGATAGGTTGCAACCTTGATGTCAGGTGGGTTGCAGAAAGCTGGGAGAAGCTATCTTGGAAGCTGCAGACTTTATTCTTGCTATATTCCTTTTGGGGTTGTTAACAGTTTGCAGTTTCAAGTGAGGGTTTTTAATTTTTAATTAATGTTCTTGCTTTCTGTCAAGTATGTTTCATGGATGTGCAATTGCTGCAAGAATGGCAGTTTGCATTCCAGGGGTGTTATGTCACAGTGAGGGCGCTTCCTGCTATGGCATCACTTTGGTGGGTCCCCACACAAGAGCCATTCTACAGAGTGGGTCCTGGTTTAAAAAATTTGAGAACCACAGTTCAACTTCCCCATAGGCTTTGGACACTAATTAAATTATGCTTCCTTGCTCTGTATGTAAAAATAAATATGTGGCGTTGTTGAGGCCCAGGACAATTGTTTCCTGTGAGATCTGTTGCAAGCAACTACTCTGTCAATCGTTTCCACAGTGCTTTTCATCTTTATTAGGTTACTATGGACTTTTCCAGAATGGAAATCAGAAGCCTCCTTACTTGCATAATTTCACATGAGATGTGTGTGCATATAGCAGCCTTGTAAAGAATCAAGTGGATATTTTGGGCCTGTTAAGAAACAAAACTAGTTTGAAACCAAGTTACTTAAGCCATGGTATGGATTTGAGACCGTCTGAGAGACTGACAACTTCCACCAGCGACAGGGACTTTCAAGAACGACCTCATTGTGTTGTACTTTACCATAACTTTTTGATATAATCTCCAGTCATTATTACCAAACTAAAACACTTTTTATTAATATACCGTGAGGTAAATGAGTACAAGTTTCATAAAATACTGCCATCTCAAGTTTGCATCTAAATTGATAGTAACACTGTCTCAAAAATACTTTTAGCAATTACGGTAAGCATGAGGAAAAAAACAATTATCAAATCTTAACGCAGAGACATCACTGGTAACTAGCCATGTTCTTGGACCCCTTCATTATCAGCTTCAGCCCAAGACGTGTATTTTCCCTGTAATTTGTTCACAATTTTTCCCCTCAGGAACCAACAAAACTCCACCTCTTAAGTGTATCAGCTTAAGTGTAACTCACTCTTGTCTACTGGGTGAACAGTCAGATCTAAAGTAGGTTTGAGTGGCAAAATCATACTGTGCCTGGCAACAACTTAGATGGTGCATGCCTCCTTTGAGGAAGGAGGAGCTGAAACCCTAGAACAAAGTGAGTGCAGGCTTATGCTACAGGGGGCTCTGGACCATCCATAGGAACGTAAAATATGGGAGGAAGAAAGTCCCACTCACATGTAAACTCTATGCACAGTATGAACAGGCTTCATGTATTTGAGTCGTATTCAATAGTATATACACGTTTTAGCTCTTGTGCAAGTACATATTCACACAGATCAGCTGTGAGCTGCAATACTCGTACAAAAAGGATAAGGCAAGCTGATTGTCTCAGTGCAAGGGGAACATTTTAGTAGAACTTGCTTTTGGAGGAGAGAAAATAGATCCTATGGGGCTAAAAAAAATACCTCAGCTTTTTACAAAACAGGTGTGAAGAACTAAAAAAAAGCATTATGGGTGTGCCAAGCTTCTCTTCTATGTTCCATGCTTTGTTCCATAAAGACAATAGGGCTGGGACCAAGGCACACTCCTGCCTCAAGGCAAATGGCAGGGCATTAGGTGGCACAAGGGGATCACGCAGACACCTGTTCCCCAGATGGAAGAGCTGCAATAACTATTCTGATGCTGGTGTTTGCAGGGCTACTGCCAAGACCTGGGATCTGCTTGAGTACCTAACCACATGGGAAGTCACTGTTGCCAAGTGACACAGGGTTAAAATAGCATACACCACCACCGTGAAATCGTTTAACCATGCAAGGCGATCATAAATAAGGAAACCAAATAAGATGATCCAAGTGCCTGAAACTAAGGCATGTAGACAAAGAGCCAAGACAGGGAATGTACTAGATATCAAAAGGTGACAGTTATTTTGTTGCATAAAGTTGCCGCCGTATTTTACAGATGCACTAATGGCACTTTTCAAACAGACTAAAGAAAAAAATGGTGCATTTGGCAAAAATATGCCAACTACAGTTCACTTTTTAGTACCTACTTATGGTAGGATGCATACATCTTTGGTCCGTTAACCCTGAGCCAAGAGAGCAGCATTCAGCAAACATTAGATCAGTAAGCGTAACCATGTGTAGACGGGGGCATAGTACTAGAATCAGTTCTAGCTTTTTCCTCCCATTGTAGAAACACACACTTGGAATCTGATAGTAGCCATGAGAGCTTAATTAATTTTCCAGGTTGCTCTGAACGTTTCAGAGCACTATTTTAAGAGAATCCAGTAAAGAGGACAGAGTTCAAGTAATTTTCGTTACATAGATTGGTTGAGGGGCTCAGTTCTGTACAGACTCAGGTGTACTACCACACAATTTAAGAGTCTGCACTACTAAATCATTGCATCACCAAGTCCAACAGTGACACAATTTAACAATCTCTATTTCAGATGTTAGAACACCAGAACTTTCCAGCCTGGATAGGAAAAGGAACATCCAAAATACAGAGAACCACAACACTGATCAAGTACCCAGTCAAAGACCACTTCCCTGTTGTTAGAACTAATTGTTACTCTGAGTTTGAAGTTCCCTCCCTCATTGTTGGAAGGGCTTAAATTCATAGCTTCCATGTCAAATGTCACAGCTGATCCTGAAGTAACCGGAGGCAACTGGTTGGTCATCTCTTTGCCATTCACAAACACAGCACCTGAAACAGGTAAGATAAGAACCATTTACACAGTCTACTTCATATGCCAACTGCTCGTGACAATAGTATCAGTATACCATATAAATCATTTGTAATAATGACCAACAGTAGGAATCAACTCCCCCGGCCCTGCATTTTTTTTTAAACTGCCACGCTTGGTCACTTTAGACTATTCTTATTTGCCACCAGTGACTGTTTATAAACCTGTTTTAAAGCACTCTTTCTGTTGCATAATACACTGCAATTATAGAATTTGCCCACATTCTAGAACTAGAATAACAGTTCTAAAATTTGAGCAAGTGCACTAGAACAGGGGTCCCCAAACTACGGCCCGGGGGGGGGGCAAATACAGCCCACCACAAGACTGTATCTGTTTTTTTGGTCAGAGCATTTGCGAACGCTTGACATTTTTCATTATATATCATTTCTCAATTGAAGCATGGCATTGTTTCTTCATAATTGTCACATTTCTCTCTTGTTCTGAACCATATCATGCTGATTACAAAAAAGTTCCAAGTAAAATTTATTCATTTAAATTTCATTCATTTATAAAACTGATTTTTTTGGCCCATGAAAGTATGTAAAATATACGATGTGGCCCTCATACTGAAAAGTTTGGAGACTCCTGCACTAGGAGAACAAACAATAGGGCAGTTTCTAGACAAAATTCATGCTCTGTCATTTCTACACATGTAAGAGTATATATCAGAGTGAAGTTTTCAAAAACTCACCATTTGTGCTCACACACACTGCTTTATCCCGCTGCAAAGAATCATAGCTGTTCTGTTGCTCCACACAAACTCCTATACTGTCTTTTTTGTCCTGCTGGCCAACCGTTTCAATGCTGGGAAGAAACACACAAAGGTTGATTCACCATGTGAAATTTTAATACAAACGATGATGCAAGAGGACAAAATGTCATGTACAAGTTAGGCGGGCTAGTGAAAGGCAACAATATCATTGGCTTGGATCCAAATGTGTCGTCCTGTTAGTATAGGAGAAACCTCCTCAGCACATGGGAGTGCTTCTGGCAACATCTCTAACTCCAGAGCAGGTCCTTCATTTGCATGTGCTCTTTTTATGACCCAGTAGAGTTTATATGCTGCAGCCTCTATCTTCCTTATTCACCATGTTTCTCATACTGCAGTGTAACTCCTAAAGCACTGTAGCTCTACATTGCAGGATGTCTTCTATTAGCACTTGCACAACAGTTCAAAGAACAGTATGAAGATAGTTTCTTCTTCCATGTTCTTATTTGGTTTCCCCTGCCTCCATTTATTAACAGCAATTTGTAGAAGATACTTTATTTCCAACTTTGTGATCTGTCTGAACAGACTCCTGGAACCATCACCTCCCAATTCAGGAAATCAACATATGTGCTTGGGCTTGCCCATTCACTTTGGTATTGGAAATAACTCCACACGCATGTCCCTATTGTGCAGAGGCAGCTACTCCAAATAAAATAGTAAATGAGAATCAACTGCTTCAATGGCAACTCAGGGTGCACACTCTAGCCAGAGTCTTCAAGAGAGCTTGAGCTATTTGGGGAGGGTGGCATATTGATAGGGTCATTTCAAGCCGTTTGGGATATTCAACAATCACATAAATGAAATATGAGATTAGGAGTCCAAAGGGCTCACATTAATAACTAAATGTTTAACTGCATTTTATATACTGATGCTACATATTAAGATGCATTACATTCTTTGTGGCGAAGCATTATGGAGTGACATTGGGGGAAAGGAGGAGCCTCGAAGCAATTAGGAAGAGGCTGCAGGCAGCTGAAAAAGCAGCGGTTTCTCTGCGCTAATGTAAACAAAGCTATTTTAAATATTCCCATTCCCCTATCTTTCAAAAGGGTGCCCCAGGAATCGCGGATCCCTGGTATCCACAGCGGAAGGGGTCTGGAACAGAACCTCTGTGGATACTAGGGCATGCCTGTATATATTGCTTTTAGCTAGGGATGTGGTGGTGCAGCGGGTTAAACCACTGCTACTGGGCTTTCCGACCGGAAGGTTGGGAGTTCAAGACTGCGCAACGGAGTGAGCTCCCGTTGCTTGTCCCAGCTCCTGCCAACCTAGCAGTTCAAAAGCACCTAAATGCAAGGAGATAAATAGGGACCACTTCGGTGGGAAAGGAACGGCGTTCCGTGCGCTACGGCGTAGAGTCATGCTGGCCACATGACCACAGAAGCTTGTCCTCGGACAAAACGCTGGCTCTACAGGCTTTGAAACGGAGATGAGCACCACCCCCTAAAGTGGGTCACGATTAAATAATTCGGTCGTGGGGAAACCTTTACCTTTTTATACTGAAGACTAACAGCTCTAGGAAGGGCCAGCTATGACCTACATATCCCACACTGGGGTGTCTGGTTATTTTTGTTATTAAAAAGAAGCTGATTTCTTACAGGGTCTGACCATTTTCTCTTTATGCATTCAAGAAGTTAAACCACAGCAGCAACTTTGGACCTTTGCAATGTTAGGCAGAGATTTGGCCCAAGGCCAACCTGTCTATGAAGTGACACAAAACAGTTGCGGAGAGTGGGAAAATTTGAAGGGCAATGAAATGACACCCCCCCCATCTGTCTGCTGACGATTCCAGCCTGCCAAATGACTTCCCCATTTTATCCTTTTCCAACTAACAGCATGAGCTGGAAGATGAGTATAACAGTGGCAGCTCCCTTCTCCCACTAGTGCTCCTGCAAGAAGTAAAAAAAATTAAAGCTCCAGATCATTTCTCCCAACCTAACCAGTGCTTATAAAGTATCATATGGATAGAAAATGGTGATCCAGAGACTCCCTAGAGATGTGAAGACCTGGAACAAAATCGGAAAAATTCAGAGAAACCTTTTTTTTCTGAAGCCTTTTTGTTTTTTTCCAAAAAATTGGAAACAATGGCAGAAGCAGAGACTGAAACTGATACTGATAATTACAGCTCAGAAAATGTTTGATTAAATTTCATGCCCATTCATTGAAACTTACTCCCACTCTCTTCTTTACACTTCCCCCCTCTTCAGTTCTTTTTATAAAATTGGGTTTTTAAAATTTTTATTTACTACTGTGGAGAAGAAATATGAATAATTGTAACTTCTGGATTTTTAAAAATTGTTTTGTGGAGGTTTTTTTGTCTGTTCCACATAAACTAGGAGACAGTCCAGGAGATTGTTGCTCCATTTGTTATAATTACAAATAAATATTAAAAAAGTAAATTCTGTTTATAATAATTGTTTGGATACACTATATTTTTTTAATATGCTAGTTGTGATAATGTTATGCCAAGTCAAATTGTCCATAGTCATATTTTATGTTCCTAAAGTAACAGAATGACTTTCAATGTGGAAAAGGAAAAAAAAAGTGCTAATGTAGCATTTTTTTCAATTTTTCTGAAAATTTCCGTTTTTTCCAAAAAAATGGAAAAAACCTGGGTTTTTTCAAGCTTCAAAATTTTCTGGAAATTTTACCACTCTAAGCCCCCCGCCCCCATTCATATCCCTGGAGCTTGGTGCATAGCTTCCCTCCTCCATGCCTTTTCTGCTTCAAATGATCAGGAGAAGAGGATGCCGGCATACCCTGCATTCCCAGCATACACTGCTCCTGTTTATTCAAAACAGGAGCAGTGAAGAGAATGAAGACGGCACACCAAGCTGCAAACGTGAAGCAAAGTGGGTGCGTCTCTTCCTCCCCATCTGCAGGGGTCGCTTGCTCACCCCTGCTTGCTCACCTCCTTGTCAACTAGAGGGTGCCTAAGGGCAACAAAAGCGGGGGGATTCAGGCAGAGGAGAGGCATGAGCCACTCCTGATCTGGCCTGTACATCAGCCACCAATGATCTCTGGAGAAATATCTGCGGAACCATCAGCCTGACTTGCAACAGCCTCCTGAACACCAGTAGACCACATCAGATAATGCAATCGGGCCTGACCCTCTCAAGCCAGGTCTTCGTATTTTAGACTCAACAACAAAAGAAGCCTGCCCTGACATTCCTCACAGTGACTCCGGAAGAGCCCAGTCTTGACAATGCATCATATTAGGAGGAACACTGTGAAAGACGAATGAACTGGGCTGCCGTTCACAAAGCAGAATCAGCTACAAGGAGTTTGCCATCATAACCAATCTCATTTGCAGTTCCCTCTCTGTTCTGAGAAAGCTAAGGGCCAACCCTATCCAACTTGCCAGAGCTGATGCAGCATGCGATGCTGGGGCAGTCATGGAGGTCTCCTCAAGGTCAGGGAAAGTTTGTTCCCTGACCTTGGGGATACATTGATGCTGCATCGGTGCTGGAAAGTTGGATAGGATTGGGTTCTTAGTACAGCAGCAATTTTCTTTAAGGGGGACTTGGAAGATAAATTCTACCACAATGTCACTGGTGTTCCCTTAAACTCCTTCTCCTTTCACCAGCAAGCATTTGACACTAGCTTCCGAAGCAGACACCGTCCTTTCATTTTATAACCGTAACAACCATTTGAAACAGCACACTGTGAAATAGACTGCTATGTGGGGAGAAATCCAGCATTTGCATGTCATGACCTGAGCTGCCGCATATATGCAATTCTAGCCAGTGCTCAAATTACGGGTTTCACTAAGGGTCTCCCATGTACCCCCTTCAACCATATCATGCCCCCCATAAGCTAAACATTGTAGCTAAGGGGCCCAAAACAAGGTATGAGACTCCCTGGCCAATCCCTTAATTCAAGTACTGACTAACCTAAGTGAAATAGGAAGAGTCACATTTCATTTTTCCCCATCTGGAATCTATTGTTATGGCTCCAGCGAGGACCTATCATTTACTACGCTCCAATCATGTTCTCAGCTATGTATTGCTTAAGGGGGGGGGAGACAATCTTTGCTCAGAGGACTTACACTCTTCCACCACATATGTAAGGAAAGCTATGAAAGGCATGTAATGATACAAAATACTAATGGGAAAGGGCAGGCATTTTATTTTCTATAAGAAAAAAAGACACATGCATACAAAAAGGAACATTACCAGACAACAGCCTGTAGACAGGGCAGCATCCTGACTAGTACTCAGTGCATCAGGAGCTCCCGCCGCAAATGGAAAGAGCATTCCCCTTGTACAGGGGCCTCGTGTGCAAGAGGAAAGAAAGTGCAACTGGGAGCACCACCTTGGTTCCACTGCTTTATGCCCATTATCATGCTCCTTGGCAGAGTTTTTGCAAACCAGAAAGTGTAGGACATGCACTTTTATTTAAAGGAACCACAAGAACGAAGGTGAGCCTTCATTCAGGGGTCTTCATGTCCTGCACTTCTTGGTTTGCAGGAACTATGCAAAAGAGCAGGGTAAGAAATCAGACGATCCCTTTTCACTTGCTTTCAGCAAGCAAGAAGCGGATCAATGTGGCTCATGCCTCTGGTGGGCTGGGGGCATTGGCAGACTTGGGGTGATGGGCATCCTAAACTCACTGCAATCTCACCATCTGTTACCAATGCTAACTGCATCAGCCTGCTTCCACCACTTAGGGCCAGCCCTGAGCAAGACGAACATTCCTGCCATTTACAGAGGGAGCTCCGAATGGTCGGGATGCTACTCTATGTCCCTGTACAAGATGAAGTCCTATTGTTTGTCCCAAATATTCAAGGGCCTGCCTCCTTCAGCATTATCTTTAAGGAAAACTGCTGGTTTTCCCTCTAAGATATAACATTTCCCATACAAAAAGCAGATTAGATATGGAATGCTTTGTCAAGCCGCAAAAAAATAGGCATTTTCAGAGCAGGAAATTCAGTGGTTTCGCTTGTGTTGAGCAAGCAAGACAGTCACAAGTTAATTCTTCTGATATTTTGAGTACATGCCAAAAAATTGAAACCATATTGTACTCCTAAGCCTCCGCGAAGCTTTCCTGTCCTCTGGGAAAAGTCACAGATAGCTGAAAGCTTGCATTACAAAACAGAGCAAAACAAAACTCACACACTAAATCTCTTACATCTGGAAATAATCCACAAAGAGGACTGTATGGAGAAGATTTACGATCTCCAGCTGCCTTGTTTTGGATTTTAAATTGTATCTTGTCAGCTGATACCATTTTTAAAATGCTGTTTTAATCTTATGCATAGATAGACCTAAACTCAAATCTTGGAGGACTTGGCTGGAAGATCCGCATTAAACCAGACACAGATGCTTTTGTTGTTTTTTGTTGCCTATTCATTGTCACATCAACGTTTTTAAGAACTCCTTACAAATCAGAACACGGTTCTCCTTGTCCAGCAATCCTTACTTTATGAGGATCAACAAGATACCACTCTCTCTCCCAAGAACTTCACGCTCTCTCAGGAGAGTAGTTATGGATAATTTTGGCCTTAATTCATGGATACCTTGAAGGTGTGCGGAAACTGCAAGAAGTAATCCATCACCACCAAAATGTCTGCCAATTTCAGCAAAGGAGGCAGCTTCATAAAGTATTCCTTGGATTTAACATTTGGTGAGCATGCACAAGAGTAAAAAGAACTGCAACACATTATGATATCCCCAAAACGCTTTCAACATGTGTTGAGTGCTCTCAAATGCAAGCGTTGCTATTTTCTTTGAACATAATTATTTTGTACTGTTGCATTTCTCAACATCACATAATATGTTCCTTCTAACTATGAATTACAAACAGACAAGAACTTCTGTGAACAGAAGCCCCCTCCAAGAATGGAAGGAGCATTCTGATCTCATAACGGCTCATTCTGCCCAAAATTATGTTCTAACACTGGGTACATTTGGATCTGATAATCATAATAGACTGCCTCTGATGTCGGAGATTCAATTAGCAATCATGACTGACAGCCATTTATATTACATACTTATATATCATGAATTTGTCCAGCCTTTTAAAATAAAAACACTAGTGGTCATCACCACATCCTGCAACAAGTTGGATATACAGTGTGTGAACAGAATTTCCTTTAGTCTTCTCTGGACCTTCTGCTGTTTAATTGGATGATGCAGAAAAATGTCGAAGTTTCTATCATGTTTTTTATTTTCTTCCTAACCTAATTGTGTTCAACTCCCTAGTCAATTTTACACTCCCATTCACGTGGAACTGGATGGTGTTGTGCTTGCTGTTCTGAAACGGGTTGGCAAGTCTTACAGTTTGTCTCAAGCACACACTATCCTTGGAAACAAGAAAAAGCTTCATCACAGTCCACAATGCGCAAGGCCCACCAAGTCAGAAGGAAGGAAATCACCTGCAACTGATGAATGATTATTCTTACTGGAAAACCAACTGGGAGAAAGGAAGATGAACCCAAGTGACAAAGTAAGTTTAGGCAATAGCAGAGAATGGGAGCGCAATCCTAACCTGGAGTTAGGCCGGCATAAACTAAGCCAGCAAAGTTTGGCCAGCACAAGGGCCACCATAAAGCGTTTTTGGACCACTCTCAGAATCAGGGAGGATGGCGTGTGTCTGTGTGCTGGCCTCTCTGACTCTGAGAGTGGTCCAAACATACTTTACAGTGGCCCTTGTGCTGGCCAAACTTTGCTGGCCTAACTCCAGGTTAGGATTGCGCCCTGGGTCTGTTTCTGATCCATCAGTACTGACCAGTCAAATTATATTCATTTCAGAACAATGTTTCCCAAACTTCCAGTAGCCAAGGCACAATTGTTTTCCAAAGTTAAAGCTGGAGGACACATCACTCTTGAATTAAAAAAACTTTATACTTTGAAGGCATAAAATTCAACAGCAGAGGAGTCCACCACCACCATATGCAGATGAGAGTCACTATTCTGTTACTAGGATGTGGCATTCTAATCTGTGACTGTGGCATCCTGAAGAGAAAAGAGCCCAACATACAACTCATACAGAGAAGCAACAGGCAGTCCCTCTGATAGCAAACAATTCTGTTGCATTTACAGTTGTATCAGGACACATACCCACACAGATGCAGCTAGCCCCCAGCAGCAGCAAACTGGAAGAATGTATAGTCAGATCAGCAACTCATATAGAGATACAGCAAGCAGTCTTCTCCCTGCCCAAAGTATACAGTTTGTGCTCACAGGAACCTTTTGTTATTAATTTCTCAAGACATGCTACTGTAGTGCTCTAGCACACAGTTTGCGAAGTATTGCTTTAGAAACTGAAATGAACTACAAGCTGTAGATCTCGTAGCATTAAGACAGACACAATTACAACACTCCAAAAACATTTTTGGTGAAGTTAAAATAGTAGTCAGTGAGCCTTGTGGAAAGATATCCTAGCAAGAACTTATAGGTAGCGTATGAACCTTCTTGCCATGAGAGGGAAGTTATTAAGCAAGAACTGTAAAAGCTAGGCAGCTGTGTAATCCAAGAACATACCTCTTGCACTGGTAATTGCAACTGGCACCGGGACAATCCTCCAAGGATCACCCCCTGGTCAAAACAGCATCATTCCAGGGAGGAAAAAGCTCAACGGCTCTGTCAAGATTTCTAATCTCATTGCAGTGAATTAGAAAGCTTAATTCTGGAAGGCCACGTGCCCCAAGTGGCCTTTTCCCTGCAGAAGGCAGCTATCTAAAATCTAATCAGAGCTACAAATTAATGGCAAATTAAACGGAAAATAGACAGACGTTAATCTGCACTCCCTAATGCACGGGAAGCAGCTGCAAATGGAGCCTTCGCAACAGTTCCAGAAAAACAAGCAAGCTTCTTTACCAAGAAAAGCAATTACTAGTTGGTGTTAGCCTATGTCTTACGCTGGGAAGATACAATGGGAATATTGGGGCTTACGCATTTTGCTGTTTAATTAGTAGGTCTGTACCTATTGTTGTATTTGTGTATGTTTGTATGCCAATAAAGGACTGATGACTGAAAATTATTAGTTAAGAGACTGACCGATCAACCCAATTTAGAATCAATGAGATTTAAGCCATCTTTGAAAGTACAAAAATCATTACACCCAATCATGGAACCTAATAAAAGAACAAGAGTGGAAAAATAGCTGTTCAACCTCCCCTGCAGCACACAGAAAGCGTCTATAATTAACGTTCACCAAAATAATATGGTCACTTGCAGCCAAGGATATGGTGCCTGCAATGGATCCTGAGACACCCGGCTCTCAATTTTTAAGAAAATATGTTTCCAGCCCCCATGAAAAACTTGAAAGAGATTCCGCAGAATGAGCCTAGGGTGGGGTTCTCTTTGGCATCCCTTCTCTTTCCCAGAAACTCCCCGTCCTTCTTCCTGTGCCACCTTTCCCCCCACACTTAGGCCCTACTACTCCTTTTTCTGCACCACAATGCCCTGCCAAGAAGAAAAATCCAATTACTGCAAAACGAGACAAAACAAAATCCAAATTTGATTTCAGAATTGGTCTAAGCCAGGAAAAGAAAAACACATCATGGCCAGGATCCAAAGAATTGCTCAGGCTCCTATGAAGGTCCTGTGCAGGACCCCGTGGGGCTTCAGCTTTGAGCAGCTGCTATCTTGCCCCCTCCCCTGTGCGCTATACTGCAAACAGCTTGGGACCTGGAGGGAAACTTTGAAAGGAGTTTGCTAAGCCACGCTGGGTAATGGCTGATTAGCAAGAGGTGTTTGCTAGAGGAGTAAGACAGGATTACAGTTTTTACTGAACACAATGGGCTTACTTCTGAATAAAGTAAGTAGCAGTTCTCAAACACCTCTACTGATAGCATAAAGTAGAACTCAAAAAAAAGTGTACTCGGAAGTGCCTCCCACTGGGAACAACAAGACTTACATCCTAGCAAGGCAGTTTAGCAGGTCTTTAGACCTGGCTGCTATCTTTATGCATAATTTATTGTGGGGAAAAATATCAGGGAGCTATTTTTAGTGCAGAAATCTAGAGCGCCAACTTGCAAAGTACAACTGTGCCAGTCTGGTCCTCCAAGAATGATAGCATGCCCTTCATAAGGCAATGGTTGAAGTTTGCTTGTCAACAGTGGAAGGTACAAGTCACTGAGGGCACAATCCAACCAACTTTCCAACCCGGACATAGCTGTGCCAATGGGGCATGTTCTGCACCCTGCAGTGGAGTAGTAGTCACAGAGGCCTCCTCAAGGAAGGGAATGTTTGTTCCTTTATCTCAGAATGGCATTGCCCTTACCCCGGTGCTGGAAAGTTGATTAGGATGGCACCCTGAGTCAAAGCTTCATAGGACCTAAGACTTGAGGCACACATAATAATTCATGGAATTCTACTTGGACAAAAAAACAATGGAAGTGCTACTTACCGGAATGTTAACGTCTGACCACAATAATAGGTCGGTGCCTTTGAGTACAACACCCCACCTGACTGAGAATCATTCCGCAGGGCGATGTTTCTTCGGCTGCTCAAGCTGTAGCCCTCAAAGCCAGCAGCCCATTCTAACAAGGCAAGTAGAAAGAGGAATTGAAACACCAATGCCTATTGACTAGGCAGGAAAAACCCCCAAATGCTATGATCCTCAAGATTGTTGCGGCCACTGATTTTCAATTATTGGGGACTTGCCCATAGAACAAGGCCAAAAAATGGCACATTTCCTTGGTGAATTTTTGATCAGCTGCCCTGCCCATGCCAGTTGACCCCGCCCCAGCTTAAGATTGTTGTTTTTAAAAATGCTAGCAGTGCCTAACTGTTCCGCGAAGAGCCAATAGCATGGTCAGAGTCCAAGAGCTGGTGCAGCATAGCGGCTAAGTATGCAAGATGCAAAGTTCCTTGTTCAAATCTTACCTTAGCCATGATTATTACAGGTGACATTTTCATGGCCATTCAAAACAAAAATAAGCAGTATCTGAAGCCCTGCTAACTGGGCAAGAGGCATTTTTCAAATGATGTTCCTCTTATATTTAGCAGGGGGAGAGTAATTGTCCCTCTTCACCCCAGCACAGTGTCTTTTTTAGTGGCTGTAGCTGCTGTTTTGTATTTTTTTAGATTGTGAGCCCTTTTGGGACAGGGAGCCATTTAACATTATTATTTGCCTGTAAACTGCTTTGTGAACTCTGTGTTGAAAAGTGGTATATAAATACTGTTGATTGATTGATTGATTGATTGCTTCCATTCCCTCTCCATACTTTTCAATATACCCTGCTAATTACCCTGCTAATTACCCTGCTAATTGGGCAAGAGGCACTTTTTCCAGTGGTGTTCCTCTTATATTTAGCAGGGGGAGAGTAATTGTCCCTCATCACCCCTGCGCAGTCTTTTTGGTGGCTGTTGCTGGCGGGCTGCCTTTTTTTTTTTTTTTTTTAGATTGTGAGTCCTTTTGGGACAGGGAACCATTTAACTTTATTATTACTATTTGCCTGTAAACCGCTTTGTGAACTTCGTGTTGAAAAGCGGTATATAAGTACCTGTTGACTGACTGACTGAATATACAATATGGGAATAGATAATATGAACCAAGCTCACCAGACTGTTCTATGGATGACTCAGATTTCACCTCAGTTGGAATTTATTTTATTAGTCCTCTTAGGACTGAAGTATCTTTTCCATGAATGTCAGTAACAATTAATATGCACCATAAGCACAAGCTTTATTTTCACTAAGTGTGCAATACTAATTAGTAGTATAGATAGTTAAAATGTACGGTATTATTTCAGCACTAATTAAATGGGTAGCTAGAATGTAATATTTCAGCATTAGTTTTGTAATTCTAACAGCCCAAATCTAAACAAGCATACCAGCAAGCCAGTCCAATTCATTTTAATGGGATTAACTTTCAATTAAGTACACCTATAATTTAGTCACTGATTTCTGTAAGAACAAGCAAGCTATTTGCAGATTAAAAGTTTTGCTTTGAATTGTTCTACAAGGTAGAATTTTTTAAAAAAATGCATACTCAGAAGTGCCTCCCACCGGGAACACAATCCTAACCTGGAGTTAGGCCGGCACAGTTAGGCCAACGAAGTTTGGCTGGCACAAGGCACCATAAAGCGTGTTTGGATTACTCTCGGAGTCAGGGAGGATGGCGGATGTTTTGTGTGCTGGCCTCTCTGATCCCAAGAGTGGTCCAGACATACTTTAAGGTGTCCCTTGTGCCAGCCAAACTATGCTGGCCTAACTGTGCCAGCCTAACTCCAGGTTAGGACTGCACCCTGGGAACAATACTGTACATCCTAGCAAGGCTGTATAAGCAACAACTTACACAGAATAAGTTACAACTTATTTCTGTGTGATATCATATTATGTAGCATCCATGAACTTCTAATTACTGAATAAAAAGGATTAAAAGAATGTAAAAATTATACCATGAGGCACTAATGTAGACCGACCAATTTGAGAAACACTCCATGGGCTCCATTCCTGACGACCATCCCCACGAGCACAAATCCTGAATTGATAATCAATGTTGGGATCAATGTGCAAGACTATGAATTCAGTCTCTGAGCCAACATATACGTCTTCAAAATGACCAGCAGTACTCTTGCGATACTGAAGCCTGTAGTCCTGTGGAATGAAGTCCTCGTCAACCTAGACAGGGCAATTTACTGGATTAATATACTGGCTCTCTGAAATGCAAATGTGTCATAGGAATATTGGTAGTACATATCCTTCTGGGTTTAGGAAAACAACAGTTCTCGTGGAGGCAGCAGGAAAAACCTCATCAAAGGAAGGACAGGACAATGCAAGCTCTCCTGCCACATCTGCAAGAATTTGGAAGTCACAACACCAACAACTTGCTGTAGTTCACAGAAAATGCCTAAAATGTTGCACCTGGGGGGGGGAAACTTAATCCTGCACTCAAAATAAGAGTGAAGACATAATCGCCACTCCAGAAGTGTTCATTTTGCAAAGAATATTCCATTTGTGTGCTTTGATCTAATCCAAAACAAAAAAACAAAAAACCAAGCATGGGGGACTGTGATAGTTGTGCAATTTCAGAAGGAACAGTATTGACCATGTACCAGAATAAAGAAGATGTAACTATGCAAGGCACAAAAGGTCTATCACTGAATAACCCAGCTGCTTGCGAGCTGAGACTTGGCACAAACCTCATGGGAGCCATGACTGAATCCTGATTTTGCATGAACTCCACTGGCCTTGGGCACACATGCTTTGCAAACTCTCCTTTGCAAACTATGGAAAGAAAAATTCAGCTTCTGATCCCAGGTCAGAACAAAAACATGCACTACAGATCAGACTTTGCTAGCCTTGTTTTTAGTTTACTAGTACTGTTGTTCACTAGTGGCATCAGATTTTGTCACGAAATTAGACATCTGGTGTAGAAGGGCAATCCAGTTCAAGGACTAGTCTAAAGCATGGGAAGTCAGAGGGGGTGCAGAAGAGAGGGGGAAAAAGCTAAGTCAACAGGATAGGAGAAGCACCATTTAATTCTTTTACATAAAAACTTACTCCCATCCAATGGTCTCTTTGAGAGAAATCACCAAATAGACAAGAAGAAGCACTATAAGGGTATAGCAACATGATATATTGCCAAAGGGAAAAGAATTATGGATGTTTCTTCTCAGGAAGTCACTTTCCAAGAAGACCTTTTTCCTCCATTGCCTCTCGGGCTGTAGCCTAGATTAATTTACCTCTCCAGAGGGAATTTACCTCTTCCCTGCGGATCTTCCCACAGAAGGAACAGCATTTAAGGTACACGGAAGAGAAGCCCAGAGAAAACTGAACTAAGCGTCTGAACAAGATTGTCTGCATAAAATCTGAACCCACTCAATCTCATTACCACCATTGGGTATTTCAAAAATAAACATTTAAGAGCAGACCCACAGAGATTGTGTCACGGGTTTTGTTTAATGGAGAACCAGATATGATGATATTTAATGATGGCACAGTTGCAAGTATTTAGTAAGCCATATAATCATGGCATTATTAGATGCTACTTATGTTATACGTGCAAGTATGTCAGAGCCTTTAATCTGGAGGAGAAGCTTTTTACCTCATACATTTCTACACCCCTTTCCCCACTTTTAATCCATTTTGGGGAGGGTGTTAATAAACTTGTTATACTTTGACTCCTTGTCTGCCTGGTCTGTGTTCATAGGCAATTTAGTGGATTGTTAACATCTGATCACTTGCTGGAGCTAATGTAATGTGGTTTTAATTAAGAACCACTGGGTTCTCCTCTCTCCTGGGAGAAGAGGTTTTGCTCAGACGGCTCCCCACATCCACCAGATTCCCCCCATTCAACTGCTGACCCAGTAGATCTGGGAAGCAGACAGCAGGTAGGGTTGAGTGCTAACCACTAGGTACTAAGAGTTGGCATTCCTTTTTCCCAAAGGTTTTCTACATACTGTGTCAGCATCCAAATATAGATGCAGCAACTTCTTTTTGTTCTGAGAAACAGCTACAACCGCCCAGGTGAAAATGTTCAGAACAACAATATTAGAATCTAGGTCAAAGCAGGCTTTTTTTAATGGAACATTAAGAACATGCAGAGACAACCTAAGCCCCGTCTCATGCTGAACTAGTTCACAGCTGTCAAAATAACCCATTCCAAAATGACTGAAGCACAAAGGAAGAAAATGAACATAGCAACTTATTTTGAAAAAGCTCTTTGCCCACCTTACACCATCGCACTAGGATGCCCCCAGGCTTCTCGATCAGTTCTTCTATTTGCACTGGTGGTCGAGATGCTACTGTTCCATAATTGAAAATCTGACTTTTCACTATTGTAAGAAGAGAATCATCCAGTTGGGCAGATAAACAAGGTACATCAACCAATGGGGGTACTTCTGGCAAGCTAAAGAAAGAAAATACTATCAGCACAACCACTGCACGAGTCTTCATTCACACACTTCGGTTTGGGGCTTCATTTGCATACAGGGATGGGATTTATCAGGGAGAATATATTTTATTATTGTCTTCTCTCATGGCAATCCCTTAAATCTAATTACTTCAAGAGCCTGCTTATGAAAAAGGAATGCCAACCTTCAGGTGTTAAAAACTCTTGATAGAGCCAATGTTGTAGCCTAAGCTGGTTGGCTGTTTCTCCACTCCACGCTTTTCAGCTGATCTCAAATGACTGGCAGGCTGTACCTTCAGAGGGACCAGTTGAAGACAGTTGACCACTAGTACAAAGATCAGTTCTGTCACTTCAGCTAGGACATGATTCTCCAAACTCCGGCCTGTGGGCCAGACCCAGTGCCCCAGTGTATTGCTCCAGGGAGCAGCGGTGGCAAAGCCTTGCTGTTCCACCCCTTCTGGGTGGAAGGGGCTTCTCTGCCCCTGATCTTCATGTACTCTCAAAGCGGGCAGCAGCTTCCACGGTAAAATCAGGGCGCAGAACCTTCTGGGGCAATGTGTGACAGAAGCAGATACTTTTTGGTCTTTGGAGATGTCTACACTCCTAAACGGCATCTTGGGGAACCCTGGAGCGCTGTCGTGTGTCCAGAGTGGCAAAGTGCCAAGCAGATGGTTGCCACTTCTGGTGTGCTGAAGGGGTCTCAAGGAGCACACTTTGAGAAACACTGCTCTAAAGCAACCCCGTGACAAATCACACCTCCTGACCACCACCACACTAAGCAAAAGCACTTACCTATCCAGCTGGATATGCAAAGCCTTTTTGGTAAAGATGCAAAGTTTGTCACTGTCTTCCCCTGTGACACCATGGATAGCACTTTCTCCTGAAATTAAACGTTGTAAGGAATTCTTATTTCAAAGGCTCAACACCCCTGTCCTTCACACCAAAGAGTAAACTGACCAGTAGGTGTCAATTGACACATGCAGCAATCATTGCTGCTTTAAAGACATTTACAAGCTTTGTGCACATCAAATAACACCACAACTATACATTTCAAGTAAAACTGTTAAGTCCAAGTGTGATGGGATATAAACCTGGCCATAAAAGCCCCTACTGAGTTACTTTTCCCAGGTCATTCAAAGTCCACCACTTTAGGTCTAGCTTCATTCCATTTCTTTTCAAGGGCATATAAAAATGTCCAACAAGCAGGGATGCCAACTGACTAGAAGAAGATAGGCCTGCCTGCTCTTGTGCCCTTAACCACTTGCTCTGCAGAAGTCAACAGGTGAAACGTTTCACAGTATGAAGATCACGTCTGCAGATCAAGCTGCCATCTATTTACTGGCATGGGCGAACATGATGCAGCGTCACTGTGCTCAGCGCTTCTTTGCCCCAGTCTGCTTTTGTTGGCTGCTACACACGAGAGGATGGAAAACCCCAAACAGGGTGGCATCACATCATGCGGATTTTTTTTAAAAAATGAACTTGAGACAACATTGAATGAGACGAAGGGCAGAAGCCTTGTCTCCAGCCATGTTATACAGTGTCTCCTTCCAATGTGAAGCCACACAACCTCCATAACACACAGCATTAGCACTCAAACTTTGGAAAGCTGGAGACCAGTTGGCAGCACTCGGCTAAGCATTCTGCCACTCATCTGGCTTCACATTAGGTGGTGCTTTGTATCCTCATGCATTCTACATGCCACCACCAAGACAAAACAATTCCATAGATATGTTCTAATCTTCAGTTCAGTGCTGAAATGCATCCCCAGGTTGGCATTCTCAATAAACCTACACTTGTGTCATATGCACTGTGAATGAATAATCACTATCTTGTCCAAGGAAATGCACCTTTTTACGTATGAAATTCATGGAGATTTTAAGAAGACAGCCTCCTACCTTCCCTGAGGAGTTCATCCGCTGTGCTGACGCCATGTTCTATGAGCTTCTGGCACTCCTCCAAGGGTTTGATGCTTTCCTGTTCTATGGTATCCACTTCTTGCAGCAAGGACACAAGCCGCTCATCCAGGAGCTTCTTCAGGGTCCCTTTTAAATCATTAAAATGCTGCTCAAGGACATCCCTTGTCAGCGCCGCACTGTCTTTGATCTGCAGGGAGACAAAATAAAAGGAACAATAGAAGCTTGGCCTTGGCGAGGTGGTGGAATGGACCAAAATAGGTTCTTATAATTTGCCAGCATTTGAACTTAATGACACATTCTCTAAAGAGGAGGAGGAAGAGCAAGGAGGAAGAGGCAGTCCCTAGTACTGATGTGGACACTGGGAACTTAATATCCCTAGTGACAGGTAGAGGCCCCTCCCTCCAATGACATCCCACCTGGGAGAGCTCCAAATGTCTCCTTCTCATAAGAATCCCAGCTTTTCACCATTACCCCAGGACTTTAGGAGCAACAATGATGTCGACGGTCCAATGCAAAAGCGAAGGTCTGGAAACGCAATGTCCATTTGGCAGCACAAGGCCCTGCAGGAAGAACAGCCAAGGCCCTACATGTGCTTCAGATCAAGTTCCTGAGAAGATCCAGCAAAAGGTGGAGCCACCTAGGTTGCTGTAACACCCCCAATCTCAAGCTGCTCAGGGCCGATGCACCAATTCTGCAGGGAAGGTTGTCAGCCAACCCAACTTTGAATGCCAAGCTCTGGCTAGCAGCTTCTCAGGAGGGCCAGGCCTTGTGCTCGGTATTTGTTCCTGCTGCCTAGGATCTCCACCACTAAAAGTTGGCAGAAATAGACATCGTTCTGGACATGGATGTCAGTATTTGCCGATAGAAAGTCATAACCGTGTTCCCATACTACCTTAGAACAATCAACGTACTCACTACAGTCGACATAAAACACATTCAAAAAAGTCAGAAGGAACAAAAGTAAAATGAATCGGCTTTGCTACTATGATCTTCAATGCAACTGAAGCATATAAAAAAGTGAAGCCTTTACACACAAATTAGGAAGTTTTTGCACAACATTCGACAGATTTTCATAAAAGCAACCAGATAAGGAAACTAGAACAGTTCTAGCACATTTAGCAGTCCAAACCTCTAAATGTTTACTTGGAAGAAAGACCCCCTGAGGGTGCAATCCTAACCAACTTTCCAGCACCAGAGTAAGGACAATGCAGCTCCGAGGTAAGGGAACAACCATTCCTTTACCTTGAGGAGGTCTCAGTGACAACTACTCCACTGCAGAATGCAGCACATGCCCCATTGGCACAGGTATGCCAATGCTGGGAAGTTGGTGAGGATTGTGCCCCTGAATTATGCAGGACTGAGTAAGAACTGCAGTGCTACTGAGTAAGAACTGCAGTGCTAATCTTTGTACACTATCTGCAGAAGTTAACAAAAAAAAGATCTCCCTGAACTACGAATGAGTCACACAGCATGCTTTTGGAATACTCTTAAAACCATTTAGCAGAACAGAACAGAATTAGAACAACTGCGTGTGTGTCCAACTATGTGTGTCAGAAATCTAAAATTAGCAGCCCAGCCTGTATTCTTAGCTCTGCAAAGCAAACTCCTACTTCAAGATGTTTCCAGAGAAAAATGCAGGAAACTCAGTGCAGCGGAAGAACAGAACACGCCTACAGAAATGTTTTTTCCCCCCAATTCCCAACCAAGGATTGGTTTAAATCTTAAGTGCCTGCAGTGTTAATTCCCTTTCTGCCTGGAATTTTCTTTTAAAGGACTTGTGATTAAACACACACACACCTTCTACAGCAGGCTTCAGTATTCCTGCAACATATAAAATTAAGACAACATACAAGTTTGATCAAATTGCCTGGCTGCTTTAGTTTAGGCACACAAGGCACTGAATTTGACCAAAATATTAGTTCTTGGGGAAAAGGCATTTAATCGTTTCCCCAATCTAAATATTCCACTCCCCAGGCTACTACCAGCTCAATGGAGTTGGAAAGGGAAATACAAGGACAAATACTGTATCTTTATTTTTCCTCCCAGGAAGCTAACAGCAGCTTTGGGGGAAGAAGCTTTGAAAGCTTCATTCAAAATTGACATGAAATGGCATGGAGGGAAATGGCATCACCCCCCCCACACACACACACACTAATCAATCAATGTATTTATATACCACTTTTCAACACAAACTCACAAAGCAGTTCACAAGCTAATAAATAACAACAACAACGTTAAATGACTCCCTGTCCCAAAAGGGCTCACAATCTTTAAAAAAAAATGCTGAACACGACCAGCAACAGCCACTAGAAAAGACACTGCACAGGGGTGAAGAGGGACACTGTTTAAGTTCAGAATGTACCTATAAGTAAAAAGAATCAGGAGGTCCAATAAAACGGGTTTCAAAACTTGCACAGGCTTCACTGGATCTGCACTGGGGTGGAAATGCGGAATCACTTTCACAAACTTTGGAGAAGTCAAAATTCTAGACTTCTCATCTCATTGACAAAAGTAAGAATCCTGCCTACAGCATTATAGAGAAAAGCATAAAGTGATGCTGGCAGCTTCAGTCCAAAAAGCAGAAAGAATTTACTAGAAGGCAAGACATTATCACACATTCAAACAGGCCTGCTGTCATCAGTTCCGTTTTGTTTGTTTGTTACCCGCTTCCCACTTTGCTCCACTGAGAATCAATTGGCTGTACTTGGTTGTTGGTTACCCAATTTTTATTATTACAACAACCTGTGAGGTAGCTTAAGATGAGAGAGACTGGCTCAGCTTAGGCTGAGAATGGTTACTGGATCAAAAACCTTCA
The DNA here is from genome assembly GCA_029204185.1 of Lerista edwardsae. Classification (NCBI taxonomy): domain Eukaryota; kingdom Metazoa; phylum Chordata; class Lepidosauria; order Squamata; family Scincidae; genus Lerista; species Lerista edwardsae. Next base: position 1,463,636 of record JAJKFI010000094.1, read on the forward strand.
TGGCTGAAGGAAAATTTGAACTCAAGTCTATACTCTAACCTAGTGGTTCACATACATTTTTGAATGGGGGGGGGAGGTTTAACTTTACCAGCTGCTCAAGCCTCTGTGGCTATCATGGTGATTAGGCAGCAGTGCTTCCTCATTCCTGCCTCCAAATAGCAGGGTGTTTAACTCTTGATGCACATAGCTTCATCTGCCTTGTCAGTTTTGCGAACCCACACAGTAAAGTAAAGTGTGTGTGGAGTTAGGGAGGCCGATGCACATGCCTTGATTAACTCTTGAAAAAAAACTCTCTTCTATTAGTTCAATTCAGTGAGGAAAAATAATGCAATTTAAGACAGAAAGTTTATAAAATTATGAATTATTTGTTCCAGACTGAAGATTTGGATGTTGGTAGAGAAACTGTCAAAGTTGCCAAGATTCTCAAAGAAACTATTTGATTATTCTGCTCCAGGGAAAATTCTCTACACAAACCTGATGCTCACCCTCTCATACATCCCTCCTTCTCCCTGCAGAGAAAAAGTAACAATCACAAGCAAACCAGGCTGTGCCATATGAACAAGGAAGCTGAATCTTTCCTTTAAAAAAAAAAGTAGATCCAGTTCCGACAAAACTTTAAAAATGGTTCAGTAACCAGTTCAAGCTCTTTGAACCAATTTAGATACATTCCAGGCAGAATAATACCCAACACTTCCTTTTACAGTGTAATTCAATGAACATTAATGCAATAACCATTTAACAGGGAAAAAAATATTAGACTGCTCCTGAATTTCAAAAAGTTTTAACAAAATACGTACAAAAAAAATCAAAACACTGCAAGTTACAAAAGGTTGATTTAAAAGAATGGAGGGGGGCATTCCCTCCTTGTAGGAAAGAAAAAGAACCCCTCTACTATGAGGGTGCTTTTGCAACTCATTATTTTTGTTTACAGCATTTGCATTATTATGTATAAACAGTTCAGTTAAACCATTTGGCTGCACACTGAATCAGAAACATTTTTAATCGATCAAAGTTTTAAATCACTTAAACTGATCAATCAAATATTGTATGCAGTTTGTCCCCTTACCCCAAGGTGATCTTCAGCAGCCTCCTACCCTGCATTGGATACAGTGCAGGACATGCAGCCAGAGGCGGATCTACATAACAGGGAGGGCAAAGCTCTAAGTGTTGCAAGAAGCCTTACCCTGTCATGTAAATCCCTCCTCTCCCTTGCTGCTGTAGCCAGTAAGCAACGCCAAGATGTTGCTTTTCCTTGTGAGGATTGGCTAAAACGGTGCAGGAGAGGAGTGATTTCCACTGCAAGGTAAGGCTTCTTGCAAAACTTAAGAGATTTGTCCTCCCTTAGATCTGCCTCTGCATGCAGCCTGACTGTACCAGCGCAGGTTAGGCTTGCACTGTGAGAGAATACAGGTCATAAATCTAATTGGAGGGAGGGAATAAAATTGTTGAGTAAGATAGAAATTACTCCTATGCCAGATGGAAGAGTGAAAAGCCTCTCCTACAGAAAGGCTGCTGAAATGTTTGATCAAGAAGCTACATCTGGCTTTAGAAGTACAGACAAACAATACAGGATGCTCTTCGATTATGTAAAGTTAACTTCCTCTTTAAGCCGCATTCATGGGGCTTTGTAGTCTCCTGCCATGCAGTTTGACTTTTCTTCACTTGTTATTTCAGTACTTCAAAAAAGAAAAAAAAAAAGGAAGTGCCTAGCTGTATACAAGAAACAGAGGTGGTGGGAAGGGGGAAGGGAGAAAGAAGAACTACTTTTTCAAACCATTCAGAACGCAATCCTAACCTGGAGTTAGGCCGGCACCGTTAGGCCAGCAAAGTTTGGCTGGCACAAGGGCCACTATAGAACGTGTTTGAACCATTCTCAAGGTCAGGGAGGATGACGCACGTCTGTGTGCTGGCCTCTATGACTCCGAGAGTGGTCCAAACATACTTTACAATGTCCCTAACTGTGCCAGCCTTACTCCAGGGTAGGACTGCACCCTCAATCCTCTTGCAGCCTGATCTTCAGGCCTACCATGCACAGAAAAAAGGGCAGAGGATTAGATGTAAAATCTCTTGCCTGCAGAAGATGTGCGACAGATCCTATTGCATGTGAACAAAACATCAGGGCCAAAAAAAAACCCCACCAAAAAAACCAGCACCAGGGCTGCAACGCAACAGTGCTAGTGCTACAGTAGACAAGTCAGATGTAGGTTAAAAAAAAAAGAAGAATCCAGCACACAGAGGCAGAATCCTATACCAAACACATTCTAGAATAAAAAAAAATCCCCGTTTTACAGGATTCTGCCTGGGATGTCTATTTTATTTTTTCTCCTTTTATTGTGCATAGCTTAAGTCTTAGGTCATGAGATACTGTTACTATTGGGACACTTGGGCAGTCAAAAATTTGTAACTTTCAAAAGGAAGCATTCAGAATAGAAAGGGTAAATATGTGCATAAAACGTTCAGGTGAATTAACTGCATGATCCTACCTAAACCATCATAAGGCATGAGCAAAAAGCAAATGCAAAACCGTACTGTATAACCTTTTTTTAGCGCTCAACAGTCCTGCTGTCATATACTGTACTTTCACACCTAGAGGAGTTTCAAAAGATTCCTGCGATGTGATAGTGTGCTACACAATCCACTGAACAACAGCAAATGTTTCTTCGGATCATGGATAGTGATGTCTCAATAAGAACTAGATTGTACTACATTAATTTTGCCCAAAGCTGGAATTTTATGCCAAAGTTCATGGAAGAAAATCTCATTGAAACAGATGGATCTTATTTCAGAGCAGTTGCATACCTGGCCCCACTTGCTGCTGTGGGCCACAACCGCAGATGGCCACCCCCCTAGACTGCCACCCACCTCACCTGGAGCTTCCAGAGCCTTGCACAGCATCCCCAAGCCCTCCAAAGATGTTCTGTAGCCTTCAGAGGGCCTTGAAATATTATTTCCTGTTTTCATCAGAAAAGTGGTAGCAATGCTAAACGGCCCTCTTGAACCTCCAGAAGGCTTTCGGAGGGCTAAAGGATGCTGCGCGAGCTCTGCCTGATCCTCGGGAGCGCAAGCAGCAGCAGGGGCACTCGAAATGCTGACCCTTGTACTCTGGCACCCAGGACTATGTGGTCCCCTGGACCCCCTGCTAGGTACACCTCTGTTTCAGAGGAAAAATGCTTTGCATGAGGCTGCCAACCTTGGCATGAGACTGCTGAACTGGACCAAAGGACCATCATGCCCAGAATCCTGTTTCCCACAATGACTAAGCACACTCTTCAACAGGGCAAAACCCCTTCCCTGCAGTTGCTCTCCAGCAATTGGCATTAAGTGGTACCATATATTGCCTCTGACCCTGGACATTCTATTTAGCTAAGAGCCACTGATAAACCTATCCTCCATGATTTTATCTAATCCAGCAATTTTCAACCTTTTTCATCACACTACACAGACAAGTCACTAAAATTGTCAATGTATACTATTAGTTTGACAATTGACAAGGCACACCTAATAATAAATGACTCTCCCCCCCAAATTCCCACAGCACACCTGTGGACCATTTGCAGCACACTGGTTGAGAATCTCTGCTCTAATTCTTCTGAATGTGATTGGTGGCCTTCAGGCCACATCTTACAGTGGCAAATTCCAGGTTAATTACGCACTGAGTGAAGAATGACTTTCTTTTGTCTATCCTGAATCTATTATTAATCAATTTGGATGTGTGTGTCTCAAACTCACTGGTCCCCCACTTATCTCTGTTTTATCCACACCATGTGTAGATTTACAAACTTTGATTGCATCCCTGCCTTGAGTTGTAATCTTCCACAGACTTGCCTGGGAATAAGCCCCATTGAGCACAGCTGGATTGCTTCTCAGTAAATATGCACAGAATTACACTACACTGCGTGAGCACGTTTACCCAGCTGTAGCTTCAAAGTTGATTGTGTCTGGAACACGGATGGAAATAGATATGTATTGCGGAGTGTGTGCATGCAATATAAATCAGTTCAGTTCAATGCTATTTCCATGAAATGTTGTATATTTATTATTAACATGCATTAGATTGTACAAAATGCTTTAAAATCCAAGTTATTAATTTTCTTCACAACCCAATGACAGGGAGCTAAATCAATTTCAGAGGTGTGGGAACTGGCAGACATTTGTGAGGGCCACCAACAGGTTCCACAGGCCACAGCAATACTTGCTAGAATATCAAGTATGCTGTATAAAGTTGTCCTAGATGATTTCATTATTAGATTTCCTATGTTTTTGGCTTCAGGGTAATCCCCATTTAAATCCAAAATTCTTCAACCAATACATGAGCTAAAGGAAACGGTAGCATCCTTCTATTTGTAATACCACAATTAAAGCAGCCCTTGTTTAGAGGAAATGTGACGTCCAGGAAATCTTCCCTGGTGGAATTTCTGCCTGCACAACAGACTTAAAGGCACAGAACCCCTAATAGGAATAGTAGGGGAGGGGGAAATGTAGCAACTGAATTAAATTATTCTCAGCAAAACCCTCCCTTAATAACTAGTTAACCGCTTACGAACAGTATTTCTGGAGTTGCACGCGGGGGAAGGAGCTGGAGTATGCAAATAACGAAAATTTTTGTTTTTCAAGCAGCACTTGTAGGGGGAAAGAAGCATACCATACCACCAGCCTAGCCAGTCTGGGATCAATGCACTACGGAAGGACACGCGTAACCCCAGCAATCTGTACAGAAGTGAACCACGCCCATCACGGTACCTGCTGGCGTGCCAGGTGTAGCCCCTTCAGGCGCTGTTGCAGCTCCCGACGATAGGTACGCGCCGCCTCGATACTCTCGCGAGCCTCCTGCAACAACGCCTCCGTCTCCAACTCCATGCCCCAGTCGGGAGTCCGCTCTCAGGATGGGAGGCCGTGGCAAACCTACTACTGGCACCAGCCTCACACCCGGAAGCGAGTAACATCCGGGTGTCTGAGTGCCTACGAGCAGGAAAAGGGTGGGATCGACTTTTCTTGTTTCTTTTTTTTCTGGATGTGGGCTGCACGTGCAAGCTAATCGTTTGTCCACATTTACTCGGAAGTAATTCCCACTGGTTTCAGCACAGACTTACACCCAAGTAATTATTGTACTGTACACAGAAATTCGAAGTGCACTCGTAAGCATGTTGAATGCAGGAGGTGGCCCTGTCCATGCAGTTAGATAGGAACGAAGTGACGCCAGGGGGGCGGGCTTAGCGGCCATGTTTTTATACTCAAAATGCTCACAATTTTTCGTTTTGTATCCGAAAAATCACTGCTGAAGGTTGTGTGTGGATTGAGTTCTTTTATTTCTTCATATCTACTTCAGTTTGTTTAGGGCTGCATACTTTATGAATATTTTTCAGTAGCAATGAATCACAATGATTTTAAGTACCTGTGCAAAGTAATCCCATTTTTCTGACAGCGATTCGCACTACCCGTATGCAGAACACGTAGGCATGATTAACAAGGCTGATATTAACTTTTACACACGGGCAGGGAGATTTTTATTCGAGAATCCGCGGCAATCCTCCTTCGCGGCGATGATCTGCGTCAGCCATATTGTTAGACCAGACCTATGCGTCGGCCATATTGTTAGACCCAACGGGTGGCCCTTCTTGTTATCTGAATGCGAACAAAATGAAGCTAGTGGGCGGGGTTAGCGGTGACGTAAATATACCCAAAACAATGCTGATTCCAAGCATTTCAAATGGGTTTTCGCATGATGTTTAGGACTTATTTGTTTACTCCTGAAGTAAAAACTTACGAAAATAACAACGTGTGATCGTGGAGAAACATCATTGGTAACCTAATTATGATTCAATATGCAATTCCAAGGTTTAATTCCGCAGAATTATATTAATGAACACACCGGACGAAATGCCGCTTGCTGTCTATTTAAACTCAGATTGCACTGCTTTGCCCTTTCATGGATCACTGCCTTGTCGTGGCGAAGGGGCTTGAGTAGCTCAATGAAGCTGTGAGCTATGCCATGTAGGGCTACCCAAGATGGACAGGTCACAGTAGAGAGTTCTGACTAAACGTGATCTGCTGGAGAAGGATGTGGCAATCCACTCCAGTACTCTTGCCAAGAAAACCCCATGGATTACAGAACAAAAAGGCTAAACGATATGACACTGGAAGATGAGACCCTCAGGTCGGAAGGTGTCCATTATGCTACTGGGGAAGAGCAGAACACGAGTACTAGTAGCTCCAGAAAGAGTGAAGTAGCTGGGCCAAAACTGAAAGGAAGCTCAGCTGTGGATGTGTCTGGAAGTGAAAGGAAAGTGCGATGCTGCAAAGAACAATACTACATAGGAACCTGGAACGTCAGATCTATGAATCAAGGCAAGCTAGATGTGGTCAAACGTGAGATGTCAAGGCTGAACATCGACATCCTGGGAGTTAGTGAACTAAAGTGGACAGGAATGGGAGAATTTAATTCAGATGACCATTATATCTGCTACTGTGGGCAGGAATCCCTTAGAAGAAATGGAGTAGCCTTCATAGTGAACAAGAGAGTGAGAACAGCAGTACTGGGGTATAACCTCAAAAATGATAGAATGATTTCCATTCGGATCCAAGGCAAACCTTTCAACATCACAGTAATCCAAGTCTACGCCCCAACCACTGGTGCTGATGAGGAAGAAGTTGACCGCTTCTATGAAGACCTAGAACAGCTTCTAGAATTAACACCCAAAAAAGATGTCCTTCTCATCATAGGGGATTGGAATGCTAAAGTAGGCAGTCAAGAGGTAAGAGGAATAACAGGCAAGTTTGGTCTTGGAGTACAAAATGAAGCAGGGCAAAGACTGATAGAGTTCTGTCAGGAGAACACATTAGTCATTGCAAACACGCTTTTCCAGCAACACAAGCGGCGACTGTACACATGGACTTCACCAGATGGTCTACATCGAAATCAGATTGATTACATTCTTTGCAGCCAAAGATGGAGAAGTTCCATACAGGCAGTAAAAACAAGACCTGGAGCTGACTGTGGCTCAGATCATCAGCTTCTTCTTGCCAAATTCAGGCTTAAACTGAAAAAAGTAAGGAAAACCGCTAGGCCCTCCACGTATGACCTAAATCAGATCCCCTACGAATATACAGTGGAGGTGACAAATAGATTTAGGGGCTTAGATTTGGTAGACAGAGTGCCTGAAGAACTTTGGACGGAGGTCTGTAACATTGTACAGGAGGCAGCAACTAAAACCATCCCAAAGAGGAAGAAATGCAAGAAGGCAAAGTGGCTGTCTGACGAGGCTTTACAAAGAGCTGAGGAAAGGAGAGAAGCCAAAAGCAAGGGAGAAAGGGAAAGATATACCCAACTGAATGCAGATTTCCAGAGAACAGCAAGGAGAGATAGGAAGGCCTTTCTAAATGAGCAATGCAAAGAAATAGAGGAAAACAACAGAATGGGGAGGACTAGAGATCTTTTCAAGAAAATTGGAGATGTCAAAGGACAATTTCATGCTAAGGTAGGCACAATAAAGGACAAAAATGGCAAGGACCTAACAGAAGCAGATGAGATTCAGAAGAGGTGGCAAGAATACACAGAGGAACTCTATAAGGCCGATCTCAATGTTCCTGATAACCACAGTGGTACAGTCACTGAGCTCGAACCTGACATCCTGGAGAGTGAAGTCAAGTGGGCTTTAGAAAGCCTCACTAACAACAAAGCTAGTGGAGGTGACAGCATTCCAGCGGAATTACTCAAAATCTTAAAAGATGATGCTGTCCAAGTGCTGCTCTCCATATGCCAGCAAATTTGGAAAACCCAACAGTGGCCACAAGACTGGAAAAGATCAGTTTACATTCCAATCCCAAAGAAGGGCAATGCCAAAGATTGCTCGAATTACCGCACCATTGCACTCATTTCACATGCTAGCAAGGTCATGCTCAAAATCCTACAAGCTCGGCTTCAGCAGTATGTGAATCGAGAACTACCAGATGTACAAGCTGGTTTCCGAAGAGGCAGAGGAACTAGAGATCAAATTGCCAACCTTCGCTGGATCATGGAGAAAGCAAGAGAGTTCCAGAAAAACATCTACCTCTGCTTCATTGATTATGCTAAAGCCTTTGATTGTGTGGATCACAACAAACTGTGGCAAGTTCTTGAAGAGATGGGAGTTCCAGACCACCTGATCTGCCTTCTGAGAAACCTTTATGCGGGTCAGGAAGCAACAGTTAGAACTGGACATGGAACAACCGACTGGTTTAAAATTGGGAAAGGAGTACGACAAGGCTGTATATTGTCACCCTGCTTATTTAACTTATACGCAGAGTACATCATGAGGAAGGCAGGGCTGGATGACTCACAAGCTGGAATCAGGATTGCTGGGAGAAACATCAACAACCTCAGATATGCAGACGATACCACTCTACTGGCAGAAAGTGAGGAAGACCTAAAGAACCTTTTGATGAGGGTGAAAGAGGAAAGTGCCAAAATTGGTTTGAAGCTCAACATTAAAAAGACTAAGATCATGGCAACCACTCCCATCACTTCCTGGCAAATAGGAGGGGAAGAAATGGAAGCAGTGACAGACTTTATTTTCCTGGGCTCCAAGATCACCGCAGATGGTGACTGCAGCCATGAAATTAAAAGACGTTTACTTCTTGGGAAGAAAGCTATGGTGAACCTAGATAGCTTAATCAAAAGCCGAGACATCACCCTGCCAACAAAGGTTCGCATAGTCAAAGCGATGGTTTTCCCAGTAGCCATGTATGGCTGTGAGAGCTGGACCATAAGAAAGGCAGAGCGTCGAAGAATCGATGCTTTTGAATTATGGTGTTGGAGAAGACTCTTGAGAGTCCCCTGGACTGCAAAGAGATCCAATCGGTCAATTCTGCAGGAAGTCAAGCCTGATTGCTCCCTGGAAGGACAAATGCTGAAGCTGAAGCTCCAATACTTTGGCCACCTGATGAGAAGAGAGGACTCTTTAGAAAAGACCCTCATGCTGGGAAAGATTGAAGGCAAAAGGAGAAGGGGGCGACAGAGGATGAGATGGTTAGATAGTGTCACCGAAGCAATGAATATGAAATTGGGCGAACTCAGGAAGCTAGTGGAGGACAGGGAGGCCTGGCGTGCTGTGGTCCATGGGGTCGCGAAGAGTCGGACACGACTTAGCGACTGAACAACAACAACAACAAAGCACTGCTTTGACAGACTTATTTTTTGAAATCTACACAAGCAGGAATAAAGTGTGAATGGGAAGGAAAGAAAAAAAGGGGAGGGTGGGCAAAAATTAGATAAATATGTAGGAAAATTACATTAAAATCTCTCAATGTATAACACAAGTAGTTGTCAATAGGAGAGTAGTTCTTTTTCACTTCTAGGCTATTAAGTGTATTTTTTTAAACTTCTACACTCACCCCCCCCCATAAAACAAATTCTGTTAATGTTCGGAATTTCAAAAATATTACAGTAGAAAATGGAAGGCGGGAAAAAAATGTGTAAACGGGAAGGGGGGAAAAAGGAGGGGGGAATTTATTTTTATTTTTATTTTATTTCTTCATATCTACTTCAGTTTGTGCAGGGCTGCATACTTTATGAAGTAATATTTTCCAGTACCAATGAATCACAATGATTTTAATTACCCGTGCAAAGTAATCCCGTTTTTCATACAGTGATTCGCGCACCCGTATGCAGAACACGCAGGCATGCTTAAAGACGTTGAGATTAACTTTACCACACAGGCAGGGAGATTTTTATTCGTGACGCCGCCGCGGCAATCCTCCTTCGCGGCAATGATCTGAGCTTACACCCATGGCTTCAAGTCTGTGACGTCATGGCTCATCCAGTGTATCTAACATTCTTGGTTAGACCAAACCATGGGGACCAGACCAGAGCGGTTAGATGACTGGAGAAGCCATGACATCATAGAATTGAAGCCCTGGACTGAGCAATATGGCTGACTCAGATCAGCGCCGCGAACGACGAGGATTGCCGCCGGAGGGGCTCTCTCGCTCGCACGGCGCGCGTGTAAAAGTTAATTTCAGCGTCTTTAAGCATGCCTGCGTGTTCTGCATACGGGCGTGCGAATCGCTGAACAAAAAATGGGATTTAATTTCCGCTGAAAGATTCATGTATTCACATTACATCGGCTCAATTAAACGACCGGTAATGTTTTCGAAATTCTGAACATTAACAGACATTTTTTTAATGGGGCATGGCCGTTTTATTTCTGCTTGTGTAGATTTCAAAAAATAAGTCTGTCAAAACAGTGCACTCCAAGTTTAAATAGACAGCATTTCGTCCGGTATGTTCAGTAATATAATTACGTGGAATTAAACCTTGGAATTGCATATTAACTCATAATACGGTTACCAGTAATGTTTCCCCACGATCACACGTTGTTATTTTCATGAGTTTTTACTTCAGGAGTAAACTATTCAGCCCTAAACATCACGCGCAAAGCAATCTGAAATGCTTGGAATGAGCAATGTTTTGCACTTGCCAACATGGCAATCGGTACTATCTTCTGAAAATCAGATAGTCTCGATGATCTCAATGAAATTTTCTTGCGAGTACTATATAACACAGACGTAGGACTAGTATGAGAAAAACTGGAAAATCGCACGAAGTCAGTTCATTCGATTTTTCCCCCCAAATCAACAAAGGATTATCTTTAAGGACGTTCATTCCTGCTCGCTGTTTCTGTCTCACCCATGCTTTGCTTTCGCAAGTGGCAGGAAAATTAATCAGATAGCTGCAGTTCAGATAGATACAAAAATGTTTTTTTTTAAGGCGAACATATACCACAATTCTATGCACGTCTACTGGGAAATAAGTTCTAGTGTGTTACATGGGACTTATTCCTATGAAAGTGTGGATAAGATTGCAGCCTTACATAGAGATGTCTGAAAATGGTTGTAATTTTACTCAGATGTAAGTCCATTGTCCATTGAGGAAGACCTAAAGAACCTTCTGATGAGGGTGAAAGAGGAAAGTGCCAAAATAAGATCATGGCAACCACTCCCATCACTTCCTGGCAAATAGAAGGGGAAGAAATGGAAGCAGTGACAGACTTTATTTTCCTGGGCTCCAAGATCACCGCAGATGGTGACTGCAGCCATGAAATTAAAAGACATTTACTTCTTGGGAGGAAAGCTATGGCGAACCTAGACAACTTAATAAAAAGCCGAGACATCACCCTGCCAACAAAGGTTCGCATAGTCAAAAGCTATGGTTTTCCCAGTAGCAATGTATGGCTGTGAGAGCTGGACCATAAGAAAGGCAGAGCGCCGAAGAATAGATGCTTTTGAATTATGGTGTTGGAGAAGACTCTTGAGAGTCCCCTGGACAGCAAGGAGATCCAATCGGTCAATCCTCCAGGAAGTCAAGCCTGATTGCTCCCTGGAAGAACAAATCCTGAAGCTGAAGCTCAAGTACTTTGGCCACCTCATGAGAAGAGAGTTCTCTTTAGAAAAGACCCTCATGCTGGGAAAGATTGAAGGCAAAAGGAGAAGGGGGCGGCAGAGGATGAGATGGTTAGATAGTGTCACCGAAGCGATGAACATGAAATTGGGCGAACTCCAGAAGCTAGTGGAGGACAGGGAGGCCTGGCATGCTGTGGTCCATGGGGTCGCGAAGAGTCGGACACGACTTAGCGACTCAACAACAACAAAGTCCATTGTGTTCAGTAAGACAGGCTGGAATTCTATCTTACTCGCGCTACTTATTGGAACAAAAATTGTGACCTAGAGCCCAGTTCATCAGATATATCAGTTTGCACTGCCTTAACAACTCCCAGAATCCGCCACAACTTAAACACCTTAAAGATTAAAACTTTTGCAGTGCAATCCTGCGCAAGTCTATCAAGTCGTCGTATGTTCCTGCAAGCAGCATCAGCGACATGAGTGTTCTTAGCAGAACTACAGCTGTCCTCTCTCCGAATACATACAAACTAACCTTTGAGTAACAGCACATTTTATGTATATTTACTCACAAGTAAGCCCCATTATGTTACAGGAAACTGCATAGGATTGCAGCCAAGGCACCTATTCACAAACGTTCAGAATCATCACCTGCGCTCCTGATTTATTAGCTTAACAAAAGCAGTGGCCTGCCAGTATCTCTATTACACTATAGAACAGGGAGGGAAAGACCCCACAGAGAAGTAGTGTGATAAAATCTGCGCCTATTCTTAACGCAACGTACATGTAATGTAAACAAACTCAATACAGTACCATGGTAATTCAACACATTCTGCGCTAGAGTCTCCGTTTGAAAAGGCAGAAAGAGACGATAATCGGATTCTCAACGCGCCCATTGAATGCAACCTAATCTACACTAAACGGGGGAACAGACCTGAACTTACGTTCCACCCAGACAGTCGGGCGGGTCACGTGACACGAGGAATGGTTAGCACTTAGCAGCGCCCTCCTCCCTCGTTGGGTCCCTCGTCACGTGCACTCTAGCGAAGCACGCCCCGCCCTCTCCGTGGTCACAGGGGGGCGAATCCGTTCCGCGCGCGCTTTTCTGTTTTGTCCGCTTGCTGCCTGGCGCGCGAATTTCTGACAGGCTGAGCTCTCGTGAAGACCGGGGCTGAAGGCAGCCGGGCGGAGCGCCTCATGGCGCCGACTCCGACGACCTGTTGTCGGAGCTGAGGGAGCTCTCTGGCTTCCGTTCCTGGGGGCCCGAGGGCCATGGCTGCCGCGGCGGTGGCTGCTGCGGCTCCCCCACCCGACGGGGACGTTCAGGTGAGAGGGCGACGATGGAGCTGGGGGTGGCCTGCTTGGCTCTCGGCTCTGCCCCTTTGCCTTGTGTCCTTGGTGTGTGTATGAGAGGCAGGCGGTGGGTGGGAGTGGGGAGAAATTCGGGCGACAGTTTTGCGCGGAGCTGCCAAGGCCAGGCTAGAGCTGTCAGAAAATAAGAGCACATTCCTTTTTTCCGTCGCCCTCTATTGTGCTCGCGTCCTTATGATAGCAGCGCTTCTTAGTGGATAGGTGAAGAAAGCATTCTTCAAGGAGTAAGCCTATCTCTGTTTTTTATCTTTAGGTTATGTTGTCTTTTCTTCGCCCGCCCCTCCTTTTTTTGCTTCTGGCCTATATTAAACAGAGACTAAATAGTGAGTGGTTAACATAGAGCAGAATAGAGAAAATCAGCAAAGGGTCTAACTGCCATTTCCTGACACAATTGAGTGGAAAGTCTCACCACAGTTTTTTGCTTTACAATTTCAAATGCTATTACCCTGTTATGCTTATGCAGGAGATCTAGTAAAGAGTGTTTCTTGCACCATGGAATTAAACTGGTTTAATGTCATCTTCTTAGGGCCTTAGGGAATTCAAGGAACTTTCCAAGGGACTGCTGCAGATCCGTAAGAGAAGAATTCCAGCATTGTCACCAAACTGCATTTCTGGAATATGTTTGAGATCCCCATGATACTTAGATTGGTATAAATCCAATACAAGTGTGCCCCAGTTATCCATGGATACTGGGAAGCCTTTTAAAAAGATAGGGGAACATTCAACACATCTATTTTTCCTTGTTGTAGCAAAACCACTGATGTTCCTCTGTCTTTATAAAGGCGTCCCCTGAATCCATGGTTTCAGGTATCCCGAACAGAACCCCAATGGATACTGGGGCATGTCTGTATACTTTTGTTATGTTTTGGAAAGGGACAGCACTTCAAAGGTGTTCAAAGCACTTCAAAGTAGATGCGTGTTTTTGTTTAAAAGATGCCTGGTAGCCTCATTAGGGAATGTTTCAATGTTGAAGGCATGCTCATTTGATTCATTTGTATTTAAATGTATATGCTGTTTTGTTCCAAAGTTCTGCAGTAGGCAAGCTATACACTGTATTTATAGAATGTTGTGAGTTGTTCGGTAGTGTTTAAAGAAGTGTAAATAGAGTTGGCTAGGATGTTGATATGCTATCCAAGATTTTGTGGGGAACTACAGTCTGCTTTCTTTAAAAATTGGCTTGAATCTAGAAGATGGAAAGCATCTTTATTACACTATGAAGTAATGATTGTAGTCAGGCCCATGTTGTATAAACTTAAAGCTAGATTCTGCTTTGAAGAAAAAAAGACAAGCATAAATGGTGATGCAGCAGCAATGCAGAGGGATTATGACCACCAAGGTTATGATGAATCTTCTGACCACTGTTTGGTAGCTGTGTGGTATCTTGACACTGTCTCCTGACATTCAATAATGACACCATGTCATTTATGAACTTCTAGGTTGCTGAGTTCCGTTCTATGTGTAGCTTGGCTGGGAGCTGTGCATCTGCATTACCACATACCTTAGCAAGAACAATGGCAGTGACTTGCTCTTTATATTTGGTAATAGTTTTGCATTGCAGCTTCATTTTTACTGTCTCAAAGGCCCAGACTTTAAGAGTATGATCCTTTGTATACTTATTTGGATATGCATGCAGCCTTTTTCTCAATAGATATGTGTATGAGTGCACCAACGAAGATGGAAAACAGAAAAGAGAAATACTAAAAGGCAGTCTAGAGGCCAGTGCTACTTTTGGAGTTTGCAATAAGAATCTCGTTTTGGAAGTGCTATGTCTTTCTTCCCTTTCCTCCTATAGCAACACAAACACTGAAGACATCAGTGGATGAGAATGTTGTCTCCTGCCCTCTTTCTGTAGCATTTCACTTTTCCCTCACCTGCTAACTTTATGTGAAGTAGATGTACAGCATTTCTTTTTGTCTCCCAAACAGTGTTATAGCTCCTTAAAGACTAACACAGTGGTTCCCAAACTGTGGGTTAGGACCCACCAGTGGGTCGCGAAGCACCTAGGGCAGCCATATTGAAAATATGGGACAATGAGATGCTGGAAAGGAGAGTGCTATTTGGTTATTTTGCTTGGATCTAGGTTATAAATAGGCTTTTTCTTTCAGATTGGTATTGGAAAATGGCTGAGAAATAACCCAATTTATTGCTGCATGATCAGGAAAGCAGCAGGTGTGGTGTCACTAGGATGACACTTCTGGCCATGACATCACTTCTGGTGGTCCCAGATAGATTGTCATTCTAAATAGTGAGTCCCAATGCTAAAAGGTTTGAGAACCATTGGACTAACAGATTTATTACAGCATAAGCTTAAGGCAAAGTGTTGGGAACTTTTAGAAATCAGACAAATAGTGGTCTTAACAAAATGCAAAGTTTATAATGAAGTATTTTCTCTGCAGATGGCCACACAGCAGTGGCCACTGCTGTCCACTCCTTTTTTTTGGAGTCTTTCCTGCCTCTTGAACCCCGTATAAATCCTGGAATGGACTGCTTATTTCTTTATTTAAAGAATGTAGATCCCACCTTTCCCATGCCAAAGCATGGCCAAGGAGCCCAAGGCGGCTTACATGGGCAGGCTAGTCTAAACCACTTTCAATGGTTTTTTAAAAATAAATATACAGTATTCTGTGATTTAATGAATCCTCAGTCCCAGATGTAGCCTTCACAGTGTGGGCCTCTTCTCTGTTTGGATGCCATCAGCAGGCAATTGTAAGTCAAAACTGCACAGATCCTCAAGATTGTACTTCATTCTTTTGCTGGTTGGCCTTCTCACATTCTTCTCTGCAACTCTCACTTGCCTTGATTTATCTGCTCATCAGCACCTCTATTCTGACACAAAAAGTATAGCAGCTGGTCACAGCCTGACATTCTGTCTCCCATCCAAAAACAAGATCACAGATTCTCCTGCTTAGCTTTAGGCAGTATCAGCAGCTCAACCAATCTCAGCTAATCAACCAGCTTTTGTGGCTTATCGGATAAAGTGAATTATTTTCCATGAAAGTTTGTTTTGTTTTTGTTTAAGGTGCTATAGGGAACTTTTGGCTGTAATGCAACAGTTACCAAACTTACTGTAGTCATAGTGTACTTTTTTCATGGTAGCTCTTGTTCTTGCAGGTGCCAACATCTTGGATCATGCAATCTAAGATGTCCGTCCTTGAGAGAGCTGGGAAGAAGCCTTAGAATTGTTTTATTGCCCCAGTTACAGTAACAATAACAATAATAATGTGATGGAACATAAAACACTATTTGTGCACAATAAGCATGAAAAGTGTACTTGATAATCCATGTTCTGAACAATTGCAAAGCTAGCTGTTCATTTATATTAATAACTCTCTTTTTTGCCTTATAGCCCTGTAAAAAACGGAAAGAAGATGATCTTTCTGCTGAAGCAATTACAAAATATTTTTCACCATTGGCAAAACATGTTGATAGAGTGCTGTCGCCACCAAAATCCAACAACATCATGGATTATTTTAAGAAATGTTCCCCAAGAAATGAAAAGATAACTTCACCTCCGACAGAGAAGGAAAGTATAACAAATAGATCATGTTTGGAAAATTCATCAAAACCTTTGTCAAGGCTTAAGAAGAAAGGAAAGAAATGTAATTTAAATAATAAATTAAAGGATATGAAAACAATTGAGCATGACCTTGTGATAGAAATTAATAGTGATGATAGTAGAGAGACATTCAGTACAAGGGAAGAGGATTCAAAAGCTGGTATCGTTGGTCACAGTGTTCCTGCATTGCTTGCTCCACTAAATGTGGAAGAAATTTTAAATGATTGTGGTAAAAAGCCTGTTGCCAATGTTAGCTGTAAAAATGAAGAAAATATGAGGATAGAAGGAAATGTAATAAGGAGCTTAAAAAGATCAAAGAAAAGGAAACATAAAGATGAGACCAACCTGATAGAAAGATTTGCTCCTGAAACACAGCTGAAGGAACAGTGTAAAGAAGAAGATAAACAAGTCATATCCACTACTGAGCCTGAAACTAAAAATGTAATAAATAGTCTAGAGCCTGAGACTGTTGCACAAAGGACATCACAGTTAAATGGTTGTGTAGTAACTGTATCTTTTGAAGACTTTCTGAAAAGCCAAGGGGAAAATAAAGTTGAACAAATTCCAAAATCTCAAATGCCAGATAATTCTATTCCATCAGAGGAAACGGTCAGCTTTCAAGCTGTTCAGCAGCTGCCCCTTAAGACAGTAACTGTTCTTGCACAAATTCATCCTGTTCCTCCAAAATCTGCTTCTTCTAGGAAAATCGCTTCTATCTTTTTAAAGCAAAAACTCAAAGAAACTAAAGAACAAAGTAGTCCATCCTCCTCAGAAGTGGAATATGTTGAACAGATGACTCAGAAACGAAAGTCTAATGTAGTGATACCAGAGGAAGAGTTAGAGTTGGCTGTATTAGATACTGCTGGTTCAGATGTTGTGAAGTCAAAATGCACTGCAGAAGAAAGGCAGCAGTTTATGAAAGCTTTTAAACAACCAGATTCTGATACGGTAAAAGTTGGAATTAAAAAAGGACTTAATAAGCAGAAGGAGGTAGGAGAAAAATCTTCAACATACAAAGAGGAAATGGACCCATGCAAAGATGTTTCTAATAAAAAACTAGACAATGAAGTACTAAAGGATTATGTTGATAGCGATTCCCATAGTAATGATAGCAAAAAGGCTACTACCAGAGTAAGACATAAAAAGCTCAGCAGGAAAAACAAAATGCTGGAAGCAAGGAGGAAAAGTGTAAAGTCTAATGAAAGCCCAAATAGTGATGCAAGTAGCCAAATTAAGGGAACAATCTCATGCGGGACACAAAATACATTACCCCAGAAAAATGGACTGAGAAGAAGTCTACGGCAGCGGACAAGCCAAACTTCCATAAATACTACACCAGAAAAAACAAAGGTTTCAGAAACTGCAGCTAAAAACACAACAGATGTTAGCCCACTACAGACTTCTACACCTATAAGAAACAGTAAATCCTTTAGTAAAAGTGACTTGTATAAGGCTGAGATGATCACTGCACTCTTTGATTCAGAAAGCCCCATAAGGTAAAATCTAATATTTAGAGTGCAAGTAATTTTGTTTTAGAATCTAAATTATTATCTGACAACAATAGCTCTGAATGTATGTGATATTCTTCAACAAAGTATGAAAGGGTGAGAGTCTGTATGCCAGGGGTTCTCAAACTCCTTGGGAGTTTGAGAACCAAGGTAAGTGCTTGCTGGAGTGGGGGGAAGGCAGCAATGTAATCCCCAGGATCATGCTGCTACCAGGGCTGATGGTGGGGGGAGGGCTGAACTTACCAGCAGCCAGCACCAGCCTCTGGGGGGGGGGAATGGGGGGTTCTGCGGAGCCTCTGTTCCCACAAGCCTCTGTTTATGTAAAAAACATGATTGGAAACAACCTCTGGTTTCACAGTTGAAAACCGGAAGTTGTTTCTGATCATATTTTTTAAAACAGAGGCTTGGGGAGCCCTGTGGAGGGCTCTGTAGGGCTCCCCATACTCCCCAGAGGCTGGTGCTGGCTGCCAGGAAGTTCACCCCCCCCCATTCAGCCCTGGCAGCAACACAATCCTGGGGATGGCATTGCTCCCTTCCCTAACCCCTTAAGGGGCTAGTGGAAGGGCTTCTCAGGCTGCGGTGTTAAATCACCCTAGTTTGAAAACCTCTGCTTTACATGAAAAATGTTGAAGACATCGAAGCTGGTGTACAGTTTCAAAAGACTTTCTGATTTTCTTAACAGAAGTTCCCAAATCTATTGTGTTCACAGCGCCCTTCTTCCTTGGCAAGCTCTTCTTCCCAACTTTCCCAGGTACCCCAATCTTGAGATATCACATGATCCAAGATGGAAGTATCCGGGAAAGCTGGAAAGAAGTCATCAGGGACATTCACTGGTGCCCCTCTGAACTCTCTGCAGTGCCCTTAAGCACCACAGTGCACAGTTTGAAACATACAGGTTACCCTAGTTATTTGTGGGGCTTCCATTCCTGGAACCCCCTCAGGCAACCCCTGCAGATATAGAAATCCAGGGGTAAATGGTCACTTCTGGAGGGTTGCCTGAAGGCCACAGAGGTCACGCACAACTGCCCATGGTCTCTGCAGTACTCAGAATGGCCATTTCAGCTGAAAAGATAGGCCCACCTGTTATAAATTGTAAATCATTGGATTTCAGCTAATCATACGTTAATACATACACAAATATGATTGTTTCAAAAAACAAACAAACCATGGTGTACTCATTTAAGGCCCAATCCTATCCAACCTTCCAGTGATGTAGCCACAATGCAATTCCAAGGTAAGCGAACAAACATTCCCTCATCTTGAGGAGGCCTCTGTGGCTTTCCCTCCACTGCAGGATGCAGTGTATGTCCTGTTGGCATGGCTGCATTGGTGCTGGAAAATTGGAGAGGATATGGCTCTCAAATTCCATTGATTAAATAGGAGCTTTATGTCTCCTATTGAAATCAATGGAACATTAAGCATGTTTTAATTTGACTAGTTCTTGCCATTAGTATTCTAGGTACTAGAAACAATTTCTGGAAGTTAAAGGTGGAAGATGATTCAGGGTTGGTTCAGCTGTATGTTTGACACTAACACCACCACCATCTCCTTCTGTCAAAGAAGAAGTATTCTGTCAGCTGTGACATAGAAAAACAACTGCACTGTGACACGTCTCTGGTTCTGGCAGCTGCATTAGTGGTGAAGCATTCATGTGTGCAGTTTTGCCAACATGGCAATAAATTATGGATCCCTTTATCACTTCTGCCTCCTCTAAGTCATATTGGTTACATGTGAAAGAGATGCTACTTCCATACCCAATTATGTTGAGTAAGACACACTGTATCCTGTCTCTTTCATAGACTGCAACGGCAAAGGGAAATAGTCTAAAAAGTTTGAATACCACTGATCTAGTATTCTGGTGATTCTGATGAATATCACTGATCTATATTGGTGACTGGGCAATACCTATGAAGATCTACAGAAAAATAGTGAGAAGAAAATGATTTGTGGATTGCAAATGTTTGTGGAACATTTGTGGAAACAAATGTTTCACTACAATTCCAGTTGTGGGGGTGGGGGGGTTACTTGACATACACAAGTTACATTTTATACCCAGTGCTCAATTTTACTACTTGTTCATTTAAAATATATAAAAGAATGTTTAAATTTTCATGAGAGCCAAACTTAAGGTAATATTCTTAAAATTTTAATTTCAATTTTTTTTCTTACACAGGATGAAATTCACTCGAATAAGTACACATGAAGGATTTACAAAACAGAATGTAAAAGTATGTTAATAAGACTACTAATTAAGTCTCTGAGGTCTTGTTTTTCTCAGAATAGTTTGCTATGCAGGCTAAGGACTAATTCAGATGATACTCTGCTTCCCATTCCACTATGAGTAGTGGAATGTTAAAAACACAAAAACCCACATTTTGGTGTTTAAGATATTTTCTTAATTTTCTTAATTTTTAAAAATTAAAATAGATTATATTTCCAATTAGAAATAATACTGTGGTTGCATCTGCTGACCCTATATAACTTACCAAGTACAATTTTAAAGCATTTAATTATAATACAAACACATAACACTGCTTTTTGCCTTTCAAACCACAAAATCTACAAAAAAATAACCATTTTCAAACACCCCTGAGCAATGCAATTCTTGTTCCTATACTCCTCCCATCCTCATTATTTCATTTATAGTGTAACTCCTGAAGATGCCACATTTACAACCTTGTGATCTAAATCTTCTTTTGAAACAAGCTCCAGTTCTAAGCATTACATCTTACACAAATCAGTGGGGAATGTGAGGATGACAACTGCAGGCTTTTGATCTTCATGTCAAAGTTCTGAGAAAAGATTATTGTCCA
The DNA here is from genome assembly GCA_029204185.1 of Lerista edwardsae. Lineage (NCBI taxonomy): Eukaryota > Metazoa > Chordata > Lepidosauria > Squamata > Scincidae > Lerista > Lerista edwardsae. The sequence continues at coordinate 1,484,257 of JAJKFI010000094.1, forward strand.
AAAAGGCCCTGATTAGATTTGGCAGTATTTTGATAGCTATGTGTAATATTTTTTGCGGGAGGGCAAACAAGGTAATTCATAATTATTATGAGTCATAATTTAATTTATGTTCACAATTTACTGCACAAATAGCTATCAATGTTTTACTGAATTTAAAGAAAGTATGCCAAGTGTCCACTAACAGTTACTTCTATTTGCTGCTAGGTTAATTCCACTTTTAATAATATATCCAAAGCAAAGAAATTGATTGAGAAAGCAAAGGCCCTACAGCATAACAGAGCAACAAGAATTATCGTGGATACTCGGTGCACACCTCTAAGACGCTCTTCTAGACAACAGGCTCTTGCTGAAAGAAAAATACTACAGAATGCAGCAGTAAGTCCATAAATTCCAGCTTATTTTATGTTATCTCTTTTGCTTTTGGAATGGACTTGATTTAAGCAATAGTGTGCCTCTTTTCTGTAGCATGAGAGGATTTGAAATGGGTTGTGACTGTATTACATACTTGTGATTATACAACCTCATTCCTATGAGCTTCTCTGAAAGCTTTGTTTTTATCATTAGCTTGTAGAGGTGAATGTTGGCGTTCATATGTACGTAAATGCTGGCAATCCCAAGTTTACTTTTTTAATGTTTGAAAATAGATACGTTTCCACACTTTTCAGAGGTATGCCAGAATTCTGATGATAGGTGATTAGCAACATTCAACAATATTCCCAAGAAAACACAAAGTGTGGGAATATCAACTTTCATTAAATGTTGGTTATTTATTGTAGCCTAAAAATTGGATCAAGTCTCAATGGAAAAGGAACAGAAACTTTGTAGTAGTTTCTATTGATACATACCATGAAAGTAAAGTATGTTGAAAAGATGAATTGATGATTAATGAAGCACCTTAAAGTTTAATTTCCGGTCTCATTCCCACAGAAACCCTATGCAATTGGTCACTATTATTGTTTTACTAATGGGGAACTGTGAGAGGGTGGGTAGCTTACTCAAGACTACCCAGTAACTTCAAGGCTGTGTAGGAACTGAGCTCATGTGCCCAAGCCCAACTCCAGCATAGGCTCACCAAACAGTCCTAGCTGTGTGGAGGTAGAATGGTCATATTTGTATATTGTAATGTCAGAGAGAAGCTTTTATAACTTTAATGTTAATTTAAATTTTCTAGGTGTTCAACAGTTTTGTTGAACAGCGAAGTGTATAAGAATGCAGGGTTCTATGTTCCGACTCAGAAATGCGTCAGAGTATAAAACTACAATAATTTGTAAGAGAAGGTTTCTGAGAGAGGAAAACTTAAGGAGGGGGGAAAACCGTGTTTGTGTGGACACAGGTATATGGACACAGGTGTCACAGTGAAAACAGTAAAAAATTTTCAGTAATAATGGTGTTTAATGTTTATTTTTTGCTCTTTGTTCAGGACTCGGGGATTATTCTGGATTCATACCCAAGCAATATTAATACTATTCCAGAGAATGTGGAGAAACAAAAGAATCTAAAAAGCTTGAATGATGTATTAGGGAAACGGGCTAGCAATGTGAAGACAACTAAGAAATTACGTGGTATCTAATTTTATCTAATTAAGTATATTGAGTGGCTTTCAAACAGTACTAACGATTCAAGGCATAACAGAACTTTAACATGCTTTGTAGATGTTTGAATTTAGCTCGTTTGTCTTAGTTCACTAATGGGGTTTGCATTCAATTTTTTGCACATAGGAAGATAAATGGACGAAAGAAGGCAATGTGCCCAGGCCAGAGGGAGCTTATAAAACAGTTTCTATAAAGACGAGTACTGGCCTCATATTATTTTATTATTGTACTTTTAAAAATGTTGTGCACCACCTTGGGGCACTTTTCAGAGGTAGAAAGGTGAGATACCAGAATAAACAAATGCTTATGCAAATTATTGCAAGAGCCAAAGGCAAAGCTGAAATTGGAGGTGTAATCTGTGAGAATTTTCTTAACCGGCACTCACCAACCGTTTTTAGTAATTGTTTTATTTGTTGTAAGCCTTATTGTTGGTTTTTGTGACACTTGCAAGCATCCTTGGGGATTTCCTTGACAAAGGAAAGGTGGGATATACATTTCTTAAATAAATAAAGGTTGCATAAGATGTTTATGTTCTGAAAATTCCACAGTCCTGGAGGCATAAAGGGCTAGAAACTATGGACTAGATCCAAATCCACTCTTGAACAAATTGAAGGTCCTTCTGTTCATATGTCAGTTCATATGTCAGTTTTGCTCAGTTCCCCTTGCAGCCTCAGTAATTTGTTCTAGAGTGTACTCTTTCTCAGAAGTGGATTTTCAGGAAGTTGCTCAGGAAGGAGGAAGAAATTCACTTGTGTGAGCTATTTTTGTTCCTTCAGATTTAACTTTATGTAAAGAGCTGATAATTCATAGGTTCCTTATGATAGTTCCTTATCCTTTCATCTTAAGATGAAATTAACTAATGAAAAGCAATTTGAAATGTCTGCACCTTTCCACTCATGATCCACTCAGATCCAGAAGGAAGCTATGAGCACTGTGAAAAATGGGGAAAGTGGGGCATTTACAGATTGCATATATGAGTGGTTGAGGTTAAAGAGGAAATAAGACTTTGAAAGGCAATATATCCCAGTGTAGGATATAATAAAGGACTCTTGGAATGACTTTTGTCATTATCTCTCTCTTAAAAACAGATAGTTACAAACAATTCCACTGTAGAAATAATACTTATTTGGAATTGTGCAAACAAAATAGGTATGTCTAATTTTGCTAAAATCAATAGAGTACACACACAACATATTAAATTTTATTCTTTCATTTTTTATTTAATCTGTGATGCTGAATACAGTGACCAACTAATTTTTTATGCTGTTAGCTAGACATTCAGCTTTGTTTCTTTTATTGCTTCATGTTGCAGCATAAAGTTTAGAACTGTAATGTTGCCAGTACTAATCTTGCAATTTGTTGTTTTTAAAGGCAGAGAGTCTTCTCTAACTATGACAAAAGTTCAGAAACCTGCAGATGAAACAATTACAATTTGCGTTGAAAGCAGGTCAGTATGTTATAGATTCATGGGGAAATAACCAGTGATATGCGGTGTGGGCGTGGCAGGTAAGGAAAAACTACCTCTGAGAAGTGCTGCCATCTCTGTGATCAAACACTTATAGACCACTGGTTCTGAACAGTTGGAGCCTGTAGCTTGTGTTTGCAGGATCATAGCCACCGCATCAACAATGGCTGCACTTTTCAAAGAGCTGTTCTGCCTCACCTGCCACTTCCGCACCTCATGTCGCTGGAAATAACAATATATTGTAATTGCAGGGGCCTTGTATTTTACACACATTTGATTTAGGCATATTTAGAAGAACTCACTTGTTTCACTAATACCAACATCAAATTTATCCTTGCACATTTTTGGTTAGTTAGTAGTTAGAGGTGAGTAGTGTTGCAGGCTCTTCTGGCAGTTTGCTTTTGAGGTGGGTATGGACTGGACTGGGTGACATTTTGCAATCATCATCCTTTTTGTCCTGAGAATTGGTAATAGTGTACCTGAGAATAATGTACCTGAGAATTGTGCTGTAGTGTACAATGTTGCAATTGAAGGTTGGCAGTGGAGTTGCCAGGAATGCTGGGGGCATTTCTCTATTAGCACTTTTTTCTAATGATATTGTTATGCTATGTTGATGTTTGTTTTTACTTTCCTTGGAGTGTACAGAGTTGTGAGAATCTTACTGGCATTAGACCTTGCATAGTGGCATGATGGGATCACACACAAATCATGCACATCCATACGCATTAAGTAATAAGAGTTTCCAAGCTGTTCTAGGTATTTTTCTAATATGCCAAATACAGATCTGAAAGTACTAAACAGTATTTAAAAATTAAAAAAAAACATTTGGAACTTTCTGTGTGTTGAGTTAATAAATGTTGAATACACCTTTTTAAAAAATGTAATGTTCCTAAGAAACTTGAAAGAATATTATAGTATAGCTTAAACTCCATGTGCATGTTAAAATGATACGGCTGTGGTTTTCCAACTTTCCTCAGGGAACTCTCTCTACACTGATTTCTTTGAGGAATTCTGTGTTGCATAAGATTTGGAGTCATGTTTAGAGTGCACAGTCAATCCATGTGGAGCACATTTTGGGGAAAATAGGTTAGCAGTCTTTCAGAGGACTTTGTCTCTACTAACCTTCTGATTAAGAGTAGCAGTAGGCTTCTGAGGAACATCAGAATTCTCCTAAATAAATTTGATGTGGAATAAAAATATATATGCTAAATATAACAGCTGCTTTGTGGTCTTTTACATTAGTGAAGATGAATCTGAGAACTCCCAAGATGATGAGCAGTTCAAAGCAAGACGTGAATTTTTAATGAGTGGATTGCCAGAGTCTTTAAAAAGACAAATTGCAAAGAAAGCAGCAAAACTGGAGGCGTATTCTGCAGCAAATTATTGTTTTCAAACTGTGATCCATGTGCAACAGAGGGATGATGGTGAGTACCAATTTCCAAAAGTTTTTGTAATAGGTTATTGGAGTGTTTACATTCAAAACAAAGCAGCACAAATCCCACATTCATTTGTAGTCTTATATTGGAGATGTAAAGCCATCAGTATCAAAAATGTAAAGGAACTTTAGATACCAGTAAACAATAGCTTCAATCCTAATGTAGGCATTTAATTCTCTTGTGTCTGTGGGAGTTTCATTCTAGTTCTCCACTCCGCCCTGTGAAACCGACAGATACAGAGAACCTTATATATATAACTCTCCCCCTGGGCACCCATTGCGGTATCTTTTCTTTTACTGTAGTAGGCACCTATTCTGCATGCAAAAGAGAGGAAGCAGGGCAGCTAATTCTTGCTTCTTGTTAATGTTCAGTTAATGTTCAGTCTCCAGCTGCTCTTGGGTGGCAGGGCGCTCTGGTACGGGGGACAGAGGGCTGCAGCACATAAGTGCTTTCCCATCATGCAGGATCACTTTTAGATTCAAACTGATGTAATTTTTTCTTGGGATTAGGCACCCATCAAACCCGACCAGAGCACTTCTCTGGACAGGTCCGGAGGACTTCCCTGGGCCTTGAAATACCTTATAAGGCATTACAAACACAACTTCCGGTTTTGCTGAAAACCCAGAAGCACAGCTCCAGTCGTCCTTGGAGACTTGAGGTTGAGCCAATTCCGTGGATTAAAAATCTACCAATAATTAGGTTCAACCTGTACTTTCCTACAGATATTTTACATAAAGGAAATGACAGCACTATAGAAGAACCATGAGAGATGAGATTTTAAGGAATCTGGCATAAGAGCAGCATATACATATAGGTTCCATTTATTTTTAAAGCAAAGATTTGTATATAAGAGTGTTTTGGACTGCAAAATGCTGGAATCTTGTTCTATATTAATGATTCATGCCTTTCTTTCAATTAAGGGACTTGCCTGTTAGGCTCCTTGTTCAAGGTCTGCTAGTTAATGTGCTCCTTGAGCATAAAAGCATTCTTTTTGTACAGCACTGTTCCTGATTATCTTTGCAAGCCACCTGATAAATTGTTGACGAAGGCTTTGCAAATTAATGAATAATCACCCATTATTTCAGTATCTGCATTTTCTATTTAGTAATATCTTTCAAAATCACTTCTTAAATAAATTTTTATTGTTTTCTAGGGTGTTCTATGTGGAGGTTGACTTCACCCACATCCCTTCTCTCAGCGAACATAAGAGAAGTGAATTCTGAAGTAACTGATGTCTCAAGGTTGACCTTTTCACTTGGTGAATTTTCAGTTTTAAATACACAGCCAAATTACACTGATTCTGCAATTGTCATGGTTGGTATTTTCTGTATCTTTATTGCTATGGTAGTTTTTGGTAGATCTGATGTGACCAATACATTTTCTATGTAAATTCTTATTTGTAGATTACTCCTACTTAAGCCATGTTTTAAAATGGTACATTTCATTTGCTTTCGTGTATTTATTACTGTATTTATTAGTTAAATTCTGCTTTTGAATTTACAAAAATTTGTTGTGTTGACAAATATTTTAATGTTTTTATTTACAGCCATCTGGATGGCGATCAGTTTTTTCTGAAACACTGAGAAATTGTTTGTTAGAGGAGATAAGGTCATTCAACTCCCAATTTCCTGTGGAACAATTTTTTGATCAACTCTTGAAAAAACAAGTCACACCTGAAAATAATAGAGCAGGTTAGCAGTGTATGTAATTGAAATTTAAAAATGTATATATATATTGCATTACTACTTACGTGAGAGACACTTCACATTTGGGGTAAGATATGGTTGGTATCTGCTGGATCTGTTCCCACCCACCCCCTTGCATAGATACTGATATCCGTGAATAATGGAATCCGCAAGGATGGCCTAAGGTACGCAACCAGAAATGTTTTCAGTCATGTTTCGGAGGTGTCCTGAGATGCAGGGAGGCCTTCCCAGTCCTCAGAAAGCCTCCTGGAGGCATCTGAAATGCACTTGCAGTTTAAGCCAGAAGTGCCAAACACCTTTGGGAAGTTTTGTGCAGGAAGGCTGTGCGCACAGCCTCCCTGCATCTCAGGGCACCTCCCAGACCCAGATGCAACTGGAAGTCACATTTGTGTCCAGGAGGTCCTAGAGGCCATTCCAACATGGGGTTGGTACCTCTTTTAGTTAAATCCGCTGGTGCCAAACTTGTGGATAAGGAGGGGCAGGTCTGTACGGCTCATGCCAAGTGCTTCTACAAACATACATGTCATATTCTGGTGATTTTTCTCCTTTAGCAATGATCTCTCAATCATTGCATCCTGCTGTTCTGAAATTTCATGAACTTTGCAAGGGATACTTTTTGGAAATATAAAAGTCTGTTGCTGGAAGGGGGAACTAAAAGACCCTGTTCGTGTGCCTGTGCAGAACACCACACAATATACCTGAAATAATCTTAGCCCTTCTGACTAAATAATTAGCTTCTGAATTTGTTGCTATTATCTGTGAGAGATGTTAAAAATCACTCAGTGGCTTAACATATTGCATATTTTGTTTATACCTATTAGTAAGCAAATGTAAAGTTGTAAGCTTGGAGACAGAAACAAAATCTGACAATCAGAAAGAAACCAAAAGAAAGCGGAAGACTGAAGATCACAAATCCAAAAGAAAGAAAGAAATGGAAAAAACAGAAATTGACCTGTCGGACAACATTTCCAAAGTACCATGTGCAAAACTAGCTAGAATGGAAAATGTCCATTTAGGTGATACAGATGAGAGGCCTGAAATGCTTACAGCAGAAGACTCTAAATTTGGATCTGCAATTAATTCTGTTACTGGTAAAGTTTTACACTTCATTATTTTGAAAATGTTTAGTAGGACGCTTGTGTCACATTTAGCTAGATATGGAAAGTACCCCATTATCAAATTGGTAATCTAAAATGTCTGTACATTTAACTCTCCCATTGATGTTAGTAAAGATGCAATATACAGGTTGAGCCTAATTATCTGGATTTTTAATCCACGGATTGGGTTCAATACCAAATCCTAGACCCACGTCAAGCCAAATTTGGCTCAACCTCAAGCCTCCGATTAGGCTGAAAAACGCAACTTCAGTTTTTCAGCAAAATCCGGAGGTTGCATTTTTTTGCTTTAATGGCCATTCTGAGGCCTGCGGAGGCCACGCGTGGATAAATGCTGCTTCGGCAGGCCTCAGAAAGCCCTCCAGACCCTGCCAGAGCAGTGCTCTGGTTGGGTTCAGGGGGAGCCAAATGTATAGGTTAATTACCCACTGATTTTTTTTATCCACAAGGTTTTGGGAATCGAACTGTCACGAATAAAAAGTCCCCACCTCTACTGAATCTGTTAGGTCTCACATAATTTCATCAGAGCGCAATGTGAATGGACCACAATGGGATTTATAAGATACTAGCCTTTTGTTACCCGGCGTTGCCCGGGGGACAAAGTATCCCCAGCTTCTATTAGGAGAAGGAATGAATACAGGGACAGAATCAAGCAAAGGAGCGTAATGAAATTGTCACACTCACTGAACCATGTCTGCAGGTCCTGTGGTAGGGCAGTCAGCCCTCTGGAAACAGGTAGCTCTCAGATCTGACTGGGTGTTGGAACTCTCTGGATCCTGCTCTTTCCAGCCTGGGCAGCGCAGGCAGCGCAAAGCAGTTTCACTTTCGTTTTGGATTAGTCCCTGTGTATCACATAACCTGCAGAATCGCTTGTGACCACAGGGTGGCAGCAGACCTCTAGTCCAATGCAATCCCCTTGGTCTGGACGTTCTAGCCCCCCTCCCCGAAAAACCAGGGGCTGTAGGGGGGTCTGACCCCCGCAGTGTTTCCTTCCAGGCTGCAAGGTACGTGTGTGCCAAGTTTTGTGGCACTCGGTCAAGGCGTGGGGAAGCCTATGCATAACATACACACACATACACACACACACACACACGTCCATTTTTATATATATAGATATGTTCACAAAACAAAAAATGCAATGGCTTTGGTTCAATTGTACATCAGGATATTTGTAAAGTGCTTGTGCCAGGAGGGAGAAATTTCCATCATTTAGGTTTCCAAGAATCCCTGAAAGCTTTCTGGATGATTCCTAGAACCAATTTTTATAGGGCATGGGGAGCTGCCAGAATGTACATGTACAAATGGACCTTCTGTTCATACAGTGGAGTCATTGGACTTAACCACTAGCTTTTTCGACAGTTTTTAAAAGTGTAAACTGTGTATTTAGTTGTTGTATTTTTGTCTTTAAATTTGCGCTAATTTAAATTTGCGCAAACCACAATTCTCAGTCCACTTGTTGTGGAAGTGCTCCACTCAAAACAGTAAAACTGCTTTGTGGTGAATAGTTTGAATATTTCTATTTAACTTTATTTTGTCAGTTGGAAAGTTAGACCATATCTAATATTCAGTTATGCAGATTCTCATAATCCTATTATCCTGAGCTGTCAATATGTAAATCAATTCTAATGAAAATAGTAGGACCTCCTTCCAAGAAATGAGTTCAACATTGAAAGGGAGAACCTTTTTCAACTGTTGTATAGAGAAGACAATAAGCTATATTGTAAGACAAGACTGTAGATAAGGGTTTTCATACTTTTCTGAGTTACAAAAAGGCACTACAACTTTCATTTATCAATACTGTTCAAAGCTGACTTCTTTGGGGTTTTTCCCCCCTATGTGTAGGGGTGTATGTTCTTGTTGCTAACTGAACAAAAACACAAAACACCACATTTTCCAAGCACCTCTATCCATTGGTAATGAGTAAGGAACACTGAAATCATGTGTTCAGTTGTGAGTAAAAGCACAAAGCATCACATTTTGCATCCTAATTTAACATATTCTTTTTTTTTTTTAAATCCTTTTTCAAACACCTCTACATATGGGTCATACTTCCATTTGGCTTCAATATTCGTTAGAAGTACATTGAAAATCTGAAGATTGCTCAGTTACTCTCCTGGGGTAATATTCAACTGGGTATTTTCTGTGTTCATGCCTACAGATTTTGCAAATGAAGACATGCTCTGGACAGAAAAATATCAGCCACAGAATTCTAGTGAACTTGTAGGCAACACTGCAGCAATTAAAAAGCTACACAGGTTAGCAGTTATTGGAATTCATATTTTGGGTGTGCCTGTAAAAGATCAGATCGTTGCAATTGTTTCGTGGGGAAACCTTTACCTTTTTTACCTTTAAGTTAAAAAAAGCATGGAGAGTTTGACAAAAGTATTTGGCAAAACTATCACAGGTGTGCATTGGTTACACCCATGTTCAGTTAGGCTATATTGCAAAGCTATACCTGCGATGGTTCAGTATGTATCACTTGTATTTTATTCTTTGTCTTTAGCTGGCTGAGTGAATGGAAAAAAAGAGCTGATTGGGAAGAAAACAGAACTCAAAAAGAAGAAAAAGGTAGCAAATGGAGTACCCTCAAATCTTTCCATAATCTGTAAAACATTTTTAAAATATGAATTAATTATTAATTTAAAGCTATTTTAAGGTAGTCCAGTGAGAGCTAACAAGGAGTATAGATTCTGGAATACATAATAAAGGCAACTATAGTAATAAGATGTAACATTATTCTATGTACATACTTTTGTTTACATATTTACGCACTTATGTACATCTTTGATTTGCAAGAGGTGATATTATATATTTCCTTTGATTTCATTTACTAGAATCGATGGACAGTGCAGATTTTAAAGACGACCAATCAGATGACGAGGAAGAAAGTCTTCTCTGTAATACTATGCTACTTATTGGCCCACCAGGCATAGGAAAGACTGCAGCAGTTTATGCTTGTGCCCAGGAACTTGGCTTCAAGGTTGTGTTAAGTAGTTGTCTAATAAATGCAGTCACGCAGTTATTCATTTTTCATGCTTTTATATTGCCCTTCCTCAGAGGAGCTCAGGGCAGTATACATAGTTCTCTCCCTCCTTTTTGTCCTCTCCACAACCCTATGAGGTAGATGAGGCTGAGATTTTCAAACTGGGGTGTTGCAATGCCCCAGCCTGAAAATCTCTGCTCCTTTCCCTTTAAGGGGCCAGGGAGGGTGGAAGGCAGCAACATGATCCCCAGGATTGTGTTGCTGCCTGGGGAACAAGGGCTGCAATTAGCTTACCTGTCACAGTGCTGGGCCCTCCAGAAGTCTCCGCAGTGCTCCCCAAATGCTAGAATAAGAAAAAAAGCAATTGCGTTCCACTTCCGATTTCACTATTGCAATCCAAAAGTTGGTCACAATTGCATTTTTCTTCATTCTGATGTTTTGGGAGCTCTGGAAGCTTCTGCAGGCTTCCCTGCACCCCTTGGAGCTCAGCGCTGTGACAGGTAAGCCAGTTGCACCTCCTGTCACCCCAGGCTGTGACGTGATCCTGGGGATCACATCTCTGCCTTCGCCCCACACCCACTTACAGTGGTACAAACTCCCTGATAGTTTGAAAACTGCTGGGCTAAGAGCTAATGACTGGTTCAAGGTCACCCAGGAAGCTTCGTCGCTGAGTGGGGATTTGAACCTGGATCTTCTAAGTATCAAACAAACCTCCTTGTGTTATTCCCACAGATTTTTGAAGTTAATGCTTCATGCCAGCGCAGTGGAAGGCAGATTCTTTCTCAGCTGAAGGAAGCTACTCAGTCTCATCAGGTGGACAAACAAGGTGTAAATGCGCATAAGCCATGCTTCTTTACCAGTTGTAGTAGCACTAAATCACCAAGTAAGTAAGGTCCTTCTTTGTTTTATTAGTAGAGAAGTAAAAATATGTTGGAACGATTAAGGGCACAATCCTAACTTATGCTGAAGTGGGCAGGCCAGTGTTTTTGCCCTGTAGCCAGCGCAAGTTTGGAGCTGCTTGGAGCCTCCATGGGGTAAGCTTCAACCGCCCCGATGGGTTATTTGGATCTGCACTTGCTATTTAGCAGGTGCAGATCCGAGCAAGCTGTACAGCCGGAATCAGGGACATGCAGCCTGGGGGTGGGAGTTTGCTCCTTCCCCCTGCCTGGAAATGTGCTCCCCCTGTTCAGAAATGCCCTTGAGCTAGCCAAACTTGGCTGGCACAGAAGCGGCATGCCAGCAGCTTGAGCCAGCGCTGCAGTATCAACACAAGCTGCTTGCATCAACGCTGCTGCAGCAGCAGTGTTGGCACACACGTGCTTTATGGCATATGCACAACAGTGTGGGGCTGACGCAAGCTGTTTGCATCGGCCCAAGGGGGGATTAGAATTGCGCTGCCCAAATGGTAAACTGCTAAAAAGAACACTATTCTATACTATGCTGTACAAATCTTGATCTTGCATAAGCAGAATTTGGTTTACCCAGTAATCCTGATTACCATTTATAGATTAACATTCTTGATGTTACTGCTTACATGGGAATAGAGGCTCTCTATGAACAGTTCATAACCTGTATTTCAAGCTGCTATTGAACCAAAAATAAGGGGTAGTGCTGCGTGAATTGGGCTGATCCTTGCTTACCTTATCATGGCAACCAGTTACCAGCATGCCAAGAGCAGGAGTATGCCTCTGACCTGGCAGGGTCTGACCTTCCTCCCCACACCTTGCCCACAGTTGCTGTACTACTAATAGGAACCATGGAGGCATTGCTTGACCACCTGGGCACTTCAAGTTGTGCATATTCCCTAGAAGTGAAGAATGTGCAGTGCACTTCAGGGTTAGAGTGGCCAGACAATGGAAACTTATAACTGACATTTTTGTGTATATAAATTACATCTTAGAATTTCTGGTTGCACAGAGAGCATGCATAGATTAATAAAGAACTGAGTACAGGTTTAGACTTCTTATATACAGATTAGGGACCTGTGGCTTTAACTATCTGCAGATTCTGAACCCACAGTGCAGACTGGAGCTGTGTCATCTGGAAGGTGTTCTGAGACATGGCCTCCCTGGGCCTCAGAATACCTTCTAAAGGCATAAAAACGTTATTCTGAGGCCCGGGGAGGCCATGTGTGGCCTAGCTGGGCCTCAGAAACCCCTCTGGTTGTATTCAGAGGTCTGGTGCACCTGGATCCACAGATTTCAGTATCCATGGATTTTGGCATCCATGGGGATTCAGAGGGCAGAACCCCTGCGGATGCTGGCACAACTCTATGTGGAAGTTGTGGGGGATGGGTAGAAGGCTGTCTTCAGGCAGGTGACATCAAAGACCGTTTCCGTGGAAATGTATATTAAGCCCCCAATATATGTACCAGTTCCATTCTGGAGGTCTACCTAGAAGCCAGAATATATATACCTCAAAACAGCTGTCCATAATTTGAATGTTTATAGATCAGATATCCATAACTTGGACCTAGTGTATTCTGAAAGTGGTTAGGTACAGAAAATTGATACTTTTTAAAAGAAAAGTTTACAGCTAAAATAAAGCCTGTGTTTCAGGAAAAAATTCTCCTAGAAAAGAGCGGTCTCCAAGGAAACTTCCAGTTTCCCCTAGAAGAGCTGGATTAAAGCAAGGAATGGTACCTAAAACACTTGCAAACTACTTCAAAATCTCTTCCAAGCCAAAGAAGAAAGAAGAAAAAGTGCAAGGAAACACTGAAGGTAGATTTTTCACATCAGAAGTGTGAGCTTATTCTTTGTAGATGGGAAATAGCGTCAGTGTTTGTTTTTTATTGCAGCCTTGTAAAAGCTTTATTTCTCTCTGAATTCCAGTTGTAGAGGAGCAAGAGCAAGAGAGAGGTATTTCTTTCTCCCTTGATTGTGGACTTTCCAGAAGTAACTGATGGGCACTGGTGGGAAGCAGGATGCTGAACTAGATGAACCTTCAACCTGATCTACCAGGGCTTGTCTTACACGCTTGGAAGTATTTTGCCTGTGCTGCTCCCACTCCCGTTTGGGCTGCTGCAATTGCTACTTCCTTGCCTGCTGCTATGAGGCCATCCAAAATGCTGCTTTAGGGTTAACAGCCAGTATAGAGCCCTATAAGTTGTCCTGTTGATTTGGAGTGACATGAATATATTTTTCATTGTCATCTTAATGCTACTGATTTTTAAGCAAGGGAGATCGAACCTCTGTTTAATGTGGACGATTGCTATGGAAGAACATGTGTTCGTTCTTAATTGTAGCATAGGAGCTCATAGCTCAAAGACTAGGACAGAATATAAAGTACATGCAGCCTTCTCGGTCTTCCCCTATATTAAACAGAGCAGTACTATGGAGGCCACGCATAAGTCTCTCTGCTCTCCATTCAACCTTGGAAGGAGAATAAGTCATATGTGCCATCTGTGTGAGTCAGTTTACTCCTTGTAGTTACCTTGAAATTTTTTATCACTATAGGTGATGAGCTAAATTACAAGGTTGACCTGGTGGGAATGGTTTCCTAAAATTTGCAGATATTTGAAAGGAATGTATTGCATGCCCTAAACAGACATTTCTTGTTGATCGTTGTAAAATTGCAAATGTTCAAATAGATTTTGAGAGCTGATGCATCTCATAGCTACCATTGGCAGGGCCTTAGTTTTCCATTAATATAAGTTACAATGTATTTTGTATCCCTACAGGAAACAAGGAATGCTTATCTGAAGAAAAAATTCAGACAACATTGGTAAAGAGAGGAAGTGGCAAAGAAGAATCTAGTAAAAAATCTGCAACTTCTCTCATTCTCTTTGAAGAGGTAAATTATACATGTAAATCCTGAAGCAAAAGCTTTGGTTGCATATCTGGCTCTCAAAGAAAAATCTTAATTCACTAGTGCTGTTGTTGTTTTTAAACTTGAGATTTGTGTTTGAAAGTGCAAGTAAGAAGAAAAATTCTGTAGTGTAACTGCAAAGAAAAGTGAAGAAAATTTGGTTGTATCCAATACTTGTGCTCTGTGTACAGAATCATTTCTATTCATGGAAGGAAAATTGTGTTCATAAACAGGTCCTTTCGTGACAGCAACTCTCCCTCCTTGAGCAGAAGAAGCTCAGAAGGTGAAAACACAAATCTATGCTTTCTCTCCAGTGCAATTTTGCATCAGTGTTTGCAAGCAACATCCACATTCCTTATAATTCTGTGCAAGCTATTGACAGCTCAGCACCCCACTTCTAACCTGCACTGGAATAGGCAGGCTAACTGGTCTGTGCCATATCCAGCGCAAGTAAGGAGGTCGCTGTAGCTTAACTTGGAGTAAGGAGATTTTTATCCTCTTACCCCATGTTGCACACCAACCACCCCTATGAGGCTACCTGAATCTGTGTCAGTGAAATAACTGACACAAATCCAAACATGTAAGGCTGACCGGGACAGGGGTTAGGATCCAACCTAAGTTGTCCAGGCCAGTCCCACCTTCTCTGGGTCCAGTCTGCCCACCAGACCTGCCCTCCCCTGCCCCAGAACGCTCCCATGCTGCCCTCTCCAACCCTCCACCTCTCCACTCCCCAACAGTAAATCAAACCAAACAAAAACTGTCCCAGATCTTTAAAGGCCAAGTTACATATTGCTCTAAATGCATAATGTGGCCTGTCTCCAGCCTTGCAAATCAGTACTGTAATGTGAATATTAAAATTTTCCTGTATAAATTGTAACAGAGACTGATTCAAGTGAGCCGGAATTGGAACAAAACAAAAAAAGTGATAAACGAAAAAGGCCTTTAGGCAGCAGCATTTGCCATATAGGGTCTTCCTAGTCAGGGTTGACACAAGACCCCCTGGTGCCTGAGATGGTTTGCCAATGGCTCCCTCTTTTTACTTGGTGATGTAGCTCCTCCTCCCTGGACTGGAAAACAAAGAGGGGGATGGAGAAAAAGAGAAAGTGTGATGGGAAGGTCAGTGGAGTCCACTGCTCTCCTCCACACTTCTGTTCTATCCTGCTGTGCTTTTTTCATCCCAGGGAGTGGGAGGAGCAGCAGTAGAGGCAAATGGGCACATAGGTGTGGACATCCCCCTCCTGCCAATCTGCTGCCTGAGGCATCTTGAGACATGCACAATGTATGAGATAGTAAATATTCCTAATAGTTTCAGATAGTCTAATTAGAAAAATGTACTAGAAACCCCTGAGCTTTTAACAGCAAACAGTTGAAAATTCATGTAAACTTGATCATTTTTACAAAAGCATAAAATTTTATTGATTTCTTCTAAATTTTTTAATTGTTTATTGTGATATGTCATAAATGCTGTGTAATAGTTCAGATGTAGTTTGAAGTTTAAAGTCTTTCAACTGAGAAAGCTAAATAACGTTTATGATACTAGATTGGGTTAATTTGAAAATAAAATAAAAATAAGAGCTGGGTGATGTTAATGACTAACAATCTTCTACTTCTTATAGGTTGATATAATATTTGATGAGGATGTTGGATTTCTAAATGCAATAAAGACGTTCATGACTACTACAAAGAGACCTGTTATTCTTACTACCAATGGTGAGTTGTAGTACTTTTTTCTTATGAGCACCTCATGACCCACTGGCTGGGAGGAGAAAGTTTGCTGAGGAAATCATGCTTTCATGTTTCATAAAATGAAATTTGATTACAACATACTTTGCCCAGATAAAACCACAACGTATCTAAACGTAATGATGTACAGTCAGTTCTCTTTATCTGCAACCTTGCTATCTGTGATCTCGCTTATCTGCGATTGGCAGAATTGCTATTTACCTTGTTATCTGCACATCTGTCCTCCTTATCCACTATGCAGAGACCTTCCAAAGGCTGCAGGGACCTTCAGAATGGCACATGTGAACAGCACTGGCCCCTTTAAAATGGTTGACAGAAGCATCCACAAGCCATGAGTAAGCATGGGGTCCATGCTGGTTGCAGGTGCCATTCTGAAGATGCCTCTGAAAGGTCTCTGCTGCATTCCGGGATCTTCTGGCACTTCCTGCTGCGCTTTGCTAGCTTCCTGAATGTCTTTGCTGGATTCTTCTGATGGCAGATAAGGTACTCCTTGCACCTAACCCATAGGATCTGTGAATTCACTACCTGCAAGGATTTCCAGGAACCTGACCCTAGCGGATAGGGAAGATTGACTGTATTCAGAAATAAAAGTGGATGCTGACTTTATGGGTCCTTGATATTTGTTCAAGATCTCCTGTTGGTAGGCATGTGTGATGTGGGTAGGATTCAATCAGGGAGATGCTTTCTGGCCCTGGAGAAAGTTGAAGCAGGGATCAGGCCATAGAGTGTATTTCCCAGAATTGGTGCAAACCTTTTAAAAGGAGTCCCATAGGAAGCAGTTCTGAGAACCTATTCCTCTCAAATATGGAACTTGGCATCCTTGATGCACCCAAAATACAGTTGCATCCTGCATTTTTACTTCAGCTTCCCTTGGTCTTTGCAAGCTTTTCAACCACGTTTAACTTTAAATTTTTAATTCAGTAAAACTTCCAACTGTGAGGCTGAAACAGGGGCTTGGATCCAAATGAGCCATTTTCCATATGGAAGCTGCTTGCAGAATGACTGGTTCTATATCAGTCTAACAAACTGTATTTATATACCGCTTTTCAACACAAAGTTCACAAAATGGTTTACAGGCTAATAATAATAATAAAAAAAACATTAAATGGCTCCCTGTCCCAAAAGGGCTCACAAATATATCTGATGATAAAGCATTGCACAAGAAAAGTGACCCCAAATCTGCTAACTGGGACACCCCTGCTAACTGGGCAAGAGGCACCTTTCCAAGTGGTGTTTCTCTTATGTTTAGCAGGGGGAGAGTAATTGTCCCTCTTCACACCTGCGCAGTCTTTCTAGTGGCTGTTGCTGGTGGTTTGCCTTTTTTTTTTTTAGATTGTGAGCCCTTTGGGACAGGGAGCCATTTAATTTTATTATTATTACCATTTGCCTGTAAACCACTTTGTGAACTTCGTGTTGAAAAGCGGTATATAAGTACCTGTTGATTGTTTGAAATCTTAAGATGTTCCTTTGATTTCCACAAGAGCATGTGCTTACAGATATAACTTACTAACATGATTGTCATCTCTATCCCTGCCAAGAATAACCTGGAGTAACTGGGCCCTATGCAAGATAGACCCTTCTGGAGACAGTATGCTATAAAGCATGTCCAGATGGCACAGATCCCCACCACCACCACCACATTCATGGTTACTCTGATGACCAAAGTCCCATCTGCATTCGGACTGAACCTACATGTGACTTGAGGTTCTGTTTTTTAAAAAGAAAAAGCTGGGGGGGGATAAATTGAAAGTGACAGTGAGAGGCTGCAGCTTGTGGATAAGGGCTGCTTAATTCTTTCACCTTTGTTGTTCTGCTAAGAGTCTGCCTTTTAATACTAGTTGCTGGTGGTGGTGGTGGGGACAAACAAGGGAGAGTTGCTGTTTCCATGACGTGTGTATCTGCTTTCTAAAACCATTTGGTTATTTGCTGTTGGAAATAGCATGCTAGACCCCTTTTTTCCCTTTAGTACCATCTGTTATACCCTGTTTTCTCGAGCCTGCCCCACTCTGTTTTCATCTTTATCTTCCTTCCCCTTGTGTCAGATAGTCTGATGCAACTTGCTTTCCACCGCAACACAGAATGATCTTTTTCACTAGCACTTGTGCAAGTATTTGTGAAATAGCACTAGTGGCTGTTTTCCTTCTGCTCTTGATTCTTTATATCCAAGCCAAGGTAACCTAGGTTTCTATTCACTGAATTCAGTAGCTGTTTTGGTGTGAAGTCATTGAATATTGATTTCTTTTGGCCCCGTCCTCCTCTTTCCTTTTTTCCTCAGTTGCAACTTGTATGACCAAGTTTTAAAAGACTTAACTGTGAATCTCTTGAACAGATCCATCCTTTAGTTTAATATTTGATGGCTACTTCGAAGAAATCATCTTCCGTGCACCTTCTTTGGTAAGTCAGTCTTGGAAGATAAGCAATCTTGATTTTAATTTTTTTAGTTTATTTCAACTACACTTTGATTTTTAGATTTGTTTAGTTTATACAATCATATTTACTAATAGAAGGGGCTTCATTTCACTAATTGTAGACCACTTGCTTTTTCATATAGATACATTTCATATGCCAGGATATAAATTGAATATATAAAATAAGTAAATTTTAGCCTATGTAAACTGATCATTTGTTTTATTACCCTTGCACCCCCCCACAACAGGCAAAGGCTTGGGTTGAAGGCCTCATTGAAATATCACAACACCAACAGCAGCAGGGTCAAATGATTAACTAAACAACCCTGCATGCGGGCCCTAACTTGGGGGAAAACAGTAGTAACCATGTGCCTCCCTCAGATGACAATGGGCATTGGTTGTAGACCAAACAGGATAAAGTTAGCTGAGACTGTGCAGATCCCTCTGACCCACGCTGGGTTGATCTGCACTTGCTCCAGTTAGGGCCTGCCCGCCCGCCAGACAACTTGGACCAGTCTTGGCAGTGCTGGCTTGCTCCCTGGTATGGCTGACCTCAGGATGCACAACAAGCACTTATCCTGGCTACCTGGCCCGTACACCACCTGCCACCAGGAACAAAAGGGGGGAAACCAGAAAAGGTACACCCGAAACCAAAATGCCAGTCTGGGATAGGTGGGGGAAAAATGTTGCAGTTTCACATCTCACAGTCCAGAACTGGTTGAAACTGGCAT
>JAJKFI010000094.1:1503252-1522092 GCA_029204185.1 Lerista edwardsae
GGTCTCCAAGCCCCCAACTCTGCTATTATTCACACAAATTCACAACAAAAAAGGCTGAGGTCAGTTAAACTGGCAGCAAATTTTCCTACCCAGCCCCGAAAGAGTGATTAGCTAATCTCAAACTGACACAGGGCCGGGGAGGGGCACAATGAGCCGGAACAGACTGTGGTATGTAGTAACCTCAGAGAAATGCCCAGAAAGCTTCCCCTGTCGGCTCACCCCCCTCTAATTTTCAAACCTCTCTCTGGCGTGTCTTGGGTGAGGGTAGGGCAAATGACGGTGATGTGCTAGCACATCACTGGGCTTACATGCAAGGATTTTCAGGTTGTGTCTTCACAGATTGGTACTATTTCATATATCAGTTTGCAGCGAACCTCACTGTTTGTGCATCTCATCCATAACCACCTGGACTGCTATTATTTATTGTATTCTGGAACAGTGTCTGTGCTTTGATTTATAGCAAGCTTCTCTTTATGTCCATTGTACATGGAACAGTATACATTGTACTAGTTTGTCTTGCTACTGTTGTATAACAGCAATGTTTTAAAATATTGCAACACAAAGTAGAATTGACTTTTAACCACCAGAATATTTTCTAGAAATTAAATAAGCGCAACAACTAACTGTTTCATATTTGATTAATATGAGTAATATTAAGATACACCCTACAGGCACATTTTCTATGGTACTGTTCCTGCAACTAGATGACCTTATGGGTCCCTTCCAACTCTTACGATTCTATGATGACAGAAGCCTGTGGAGAATCACAAGCAAACACTACTATTTCAGATATGAGGCTTAATTATGCAGAGGAGCTTTGGAGTGCATGACCTTCTCCCAGCTTCAGGGGCCCAATGGAAGTACCAAACTCCTGGGAACAACTGGGGGCCTGACCTGGAAGGCCTGACTACTGCAACAGGAGCAACACTCCTGGGGAAAGTGCCCCCTTTGGGGGAAGGGACCTGGCACTTCATGCTGCCAATTTAGAGTGTACTGCTCTGCCTGATTGTCATGCATGTAACCATTCGCGTAATTGGATTGCAGTTAGCCACAAGGAGAGGCAAAGCCACACTGAAAGTAGATCCGGCATGCCACCAAGACTCTCCCAAATGAGACTGTTTTCAGAACATCAAATTTGCATTTGCTTTAGGGCAATGATCAGATAAAATGTTTAATTACTTATTAACAAGATATTAATCTGCTGAAATCCTTTTGGGGGCATGAGGAATGGGGCCTTTATCTGCAAAAAACAAAATACAAAGCAATTAGTCATTTTTTTTAAAAAAAAATTGCAAAATCCCTGCTTAGCAACAACTGTCCCATCTCATACAACATCAGAACCAGGGGGCCACTAAAATTGAGTGCTGGGAAGTTAGAACAGATAAAAGAAAAAAATTTTTTTACCCAGTGGGTTAATATGTGGAACTCCTTGCCACATGATGTGGTTATGGAGGCTCACTTGGATGCCTTTAAAAAGAGGATTAGATTTCTGGAAGAAAAGTCCACAGGTTGCAAGCTGTGATGGGTAAGTGCAATCTCCTGGTTTTAGAAGCAGGCTACCTCAGAATGCCAGGTGCAACAGGATGCAGGGATCTTGTTGTCTTGGTTTTTGGCCTGATCAGGCGGGGTGGATCTTATGTCCTTTCCATGTAAAATAATGCATTTCTGTTACAATTTTTCAAGTGAATGTTCTTTTCTCACCTGTTGTATTTCAGATAAATGTTGCAAGCTACCTCCAAGTTCTCTGTCTGGCTGAGAATTTAAGAACAGATATAAGAGACATTGCTGCTTTGTTGACTGCAAATAACTCTGATATCCGGCAAAGTCTTCTCCATTTACAATTCTGGGTTAGAAGTGGTGGTGGCTCCTTGAAAGAAAAAGGTCTAGTGCTGCATAGTAAGTACAACCTAAGTACAACAGCAGTTAATTTCAGCTTCATGTTATTCTGGACAATTATTTCATACTTTAAACAGCAAGCTTGGACAGTTCTAGTTTACAATGTATTGTAATGACTTGCAATCACTTTGGAAAGCTAAAATTTGAGATTTTCCAGTTGAGGATCTCTAGACATGTCCCAAGGCAGGGAGAAGTACAGGACAGAGAATAGGATGAATCTTGCAGAAATGTGGGGAGATAGGTTATGTGATAGAAGTATCAATACATTGCAGAACAGGAATGGTGAGCCCTCCCTAGACCTCAGAATGCCTTTTAAAGGCATATAAACATCACTTCTGTTTTTGCCGAAAAACTGGAGGTGGCATTTTTTTCTTAATTACTTATTAACAAGGTATTAATCAAGGTATTAATCTCTGTTAGGAGGCCTGAGGGCAGATGTGCATGGCCTCTGTGGGCGTCAGAACAGCCCCCAGAGGCAAGAAGAGCCTCCAGGCGCAAGGGAAGATCAGTTTCCCTTGCCTCCGTAGGGTTCAGGTCTTCCTGCCCTGTGGGTTTGGGGACTGGATAATGCAGGCCAGTTCTAGTGCAATTGCAATTTAATACTAGGAGTCTATGTTTTGCTCGCAGTTTTCAAAATAACATGGCCATTTACCTGCTAATTAGTTAGTAACAATCCCATTAGATGCTTCAGCTTCCTGGGGAGGGTGGGAGGTCTCCTCTAAAGCCAAGAGATAAAAAATAGAGAAAGAAAATGCATTCACAGAGCTGCCACTTACTGTTTTCTTAGTTTCCTTGCTGGCATTTGTGTTTCCATAATTGCTTTCTCAGCTAATGGGTGTTAGTAGCCACTCCTAGTAGCCTCGCAATAAGTTACCAGTCATCCTCATGCGTGTCCAATGACTTTTCCCCTAACTAACCTCTACCAGGTATACTGGTTCTTATGGGGAAAAAACTTTTTACCACCATATTTTTAATATATGTGCAAATTTCCAGGAATGCAGTCCCCATGTAAATTGAGATATACCTGAACTAGGTACATGTTTCGTACAAAAAAAAAGGGAGGTGTTACACAACTTATTATAAACTTAACTTGAAATTCCTTTTGTGCAGAGGAAAGCAAAGAGGTATGCACCATAGAGCCAATTCCTTGCATTGAAGAAGCAAGTCACTCCAAGAGCAGTAAGCCTTGCCCTCAAGTTCTGAATGTTCCAAAATGTGATACTGGCTGCTTTGAGAACCTTCTTGGCCTTAAGAACATTTTTTTGCCCTCAGAAGACTTGTTATCATTTCTTAAGGTACGTTTATAGTGATACAAGGTAGTTAACTACTACTGGATGGTACTGATTTACTGTGGCTTTCTGGGTATTCAGAAAATGGACCATAATAGTTATCAATGCAATACTGATAACTACAATACAGTATTCAAATGACTTTGCCCACTTGCTGCTTCCATTTCAATAGAAACCTCCCCATGAGCAAGCACATTACTATTTATGTAACTACTATGGAAAACAGCAGCGGTTGTGAGATTATTGGTAACGAGACAACTTATTTGATTACCTCCCATCATTTCTCTAATTTTTTCTTCCTACTCTTGTTTTTCTCAGTGTCTGAACTCTCTGTGTTTGGGGTGCCATTGCAGCTCCTTCCTCCTCTATTTCTTCCTCTAATTCTTCTTCAATTTCTTCTTCTAATTCTCCATCTTCGGTTAAAGTTGGTTCTTTGAGTCTGGACTGTTATGTTGCTTCTAGGACTTGGAGATCTACTATGTTTTGCCTCTGAGATTTGAGCTATCTCTGAAATGCCTAAATATTCTCCAAATTTCTCTAAGAACTCTCGCATCCTGATTATCGAATTGATATTATATCTTTTCCCCTTGTAAGTACTGTAAAAAGCATTCCCTCCGGAATCTGCCATCTGTATCTCACTTCATTCTTTCTCAGTATTACCCCAAATTCTCTGTATGGCTTTCTTTTCTGTCTCACAGACCAACGAAGATCTTTCAAAATTCTAATCGGATTCTGATCCACTGTTCTAGGTTTTTCATCCAAGATTTGCAGGATCATCTCTCTAATTCTTCTCTGTAAATTTCACCATGATTTCCCTAGGGAGTTTGTGGATCCTTGCATAACTTGAATTTTGTTGAAAAACAGCTTCAATTCCTCCGATTATAATTTCTTGATCAATTTCTGTTTGTTGTATCAGCCACTCTTGTATTATCTCTTTGATGTGTTCTCCTTTTTGTTCCAGGAAATTATGTATCCTGATAATAAAAAATGATTTCTCCATCTCCAATTTCATAACATTAGTCTCTAGATCATAATTTTGTTGTTCCTTCTTTCTTCTCTTCAATCTTATCTGTCTTCTGCTCAAGTTTATCTTCTTTCATCTTTTAAGTATCTTTTTCATTTTTGTTGGCCTTTTTCTGAATTGTCTTCAACGCTTGGTTCATCTTTCATGTCCTCTGCTAATTGGTCAATTTGCTTTGTTACATTTATTTCTGATGTCTTAATGTCTCCTTTGATCTGTTTCAGCTCCTCACTCATCCCTTTTAAAAGTTTTATCATTCCAGACTATCTCTTCTCTTTTCCAAAGGCTTTTCTTGTGCCAGGGTAGTATGGATGGTGGTAACCATCGTTGGTGAGGCAGATTTAATTCCATTCGTCAAATCTTTTTTTGGTTGTGTCATGATAATATATCGATGTCAGCCTTATTTCCCAAAACTTAGAGTTTCCCTTTCAATATTTGCTTAATTAATTACTCTTTTTTCTAGTCCCCCTCCTTCAATCACTCCCAAGTCACAATCAAAACTTCAAATAATCAAATATACAATGATTATAACCACTGAGAATATCTCAGTGTTTCAATGTTGTTTCAGCGTAAACAAGTGTAAAGTGATGCACATTGGGGCCAAAAACCAAAACTTCACCTATAGGTTAATGGGTTCTGAGCTGTCCGTGACAACTCAGGAGAGAGATCTTGGGGTGCTGGTGGACAATTCAATGAAGGTAGTGACCCAGCTTGCGGCAGCAATTAAGAAGGCCAGTTCCATGCTTGGGGTAATTAAAAAAGGGGTTGAGAATAAAACAGCCAATATTATCATGCCATTGTACAAATCGATGGTAAGGCCACACCTGGAATATTGTGTACAGTTCTGGTCGCCGCACCTCAAAAAGGACATAGTGGAGATGGAAAAGGTGCAGAAGAGAGCAATGAAAATGATTACGGGGCTGGGGCACCTCCCTTATAAAGAAACACTGCAGCATTTGGGGCTCTTCAGCCTAGAAAAAAGGCGCCTGAGGGGGGACATGATTGAGACAAAATTATGCACAGAAGGGATAGAGTCGATAAAGAGATGTTCTTTTCCCTCTCTCAAAACACCAGAACCAGGGGGCATCTGCTAAAACTGAGGGTTGGGAGAGTTAAAGGAAGTACTTTTTTACCCAGCGGGTAGTTAATCTGTGGAACTCTTTGCCACAAGAGGTGGTGATGGCATCTGGTCTGGATGCCTTTAAGAGGGGACTGGATGGATTTCTGGAGGAAAGGTCCATCATGGGCTATAGGCAATGATGGATTGTGCAACCTCCTTACATTGATGGTGGGCTACTTCAGAGTACTGGGTGCAAGGGAGTGGCAACAGGATGCAAGCATCTTGTTGTCTCATGCCTCCCTGGGGCACCTGGTGGGGCCGCTGTGTGATACAGGAAGTTGGACTAGATGGGCCTTTGGCCTGATCCAGCAGGGCTCTTCTTATGTTCTTCTCTACAATCCACCAGTATTGTCCCACCCAACACCCTCAAAATTCATAACTCATACAGCAATTTTTCTGCAATGAATGGATAGAGTTCAATATCTCACAGTTAAAATTGTAGTGTCTCTTTAAAAACTTCAGTCAAATGCCGTCTGTGCCTGGATCTATGTGAAAAAGAAAGTAATTCTGTTGTCTGTTCTCCCAGTCCAAAATGTCTTTCTCCACTTTTTTAATGTCTCAAATCTATCAAATTATAATCCAAGAACACCCCTCTTGCAAAATCCACTCCTCCAAGTGACCATCAAATTGATTTAACAAGCCTCCAGATTCCTCCAAATTCCATCCAAAAAGTCCTTGTCCCATTCTCTCTCCTTCCGCGATGTCTTTCCACCACTTCAGAGTTATTTTCTTGACTATTAAAATGTTTTAAGCCATTCTCAATTTAATCAGTCCAGTCAGAAAGTACTTCTTTATAATCCTTCACTTTTGATTTATAATTCTAATTTGTAGTCCCTGGAATTCGGTTCCACCGCAAATTTTAAAACGTCTTCTTTTCATCTCCCCCCCCTTTAACCGGATCTAACTTCAGCCACCATTGACCATTGCTTCTCAGTGCGTAGTTCGTTATTTATTTTATCAGTCCTCTTACAAAAAGTACTCAAAGTTCAGATCTTTATTTCATCTTTTGGTGCCTTAAACAAGTAGAATTAATATGCTTTCAGCCCTCACATCGCTTATTGTGAAATCCTGCGGGAGTATTTGTAAAACTCCAGATGTGCTTTAAACTACCCACAGGGACTCTTGCCACCGCTTCCACCTGATCTTGTTCACTTTCTTCCAATTCCCAATTCTCTCCCAATTCCAAAGTCATTAAACATTCAACACTCACGTTTTCTTCTTATTTATATGTGATTGCCTCTTCCCCCCAGGTGTGTAAACTTTTAAAATTCTACTTTCTTGCTGGGTTCCGACAATGGGGGAAGGGAAGGTCATCTGCTATTCCACGGTGCCATTTCTGTCACGCGGATGCTGTCTCCTGCCTGCTAGAAGCAGTCCATGCCTGCTCCCTGGACTGCCATCCTGGGAGCAGGCTGGACCAAAGCTTCATGCCTTCTTGCCCACTCCTTGGGCAAACAAAGACACACACCCCCTCAAGCCTGGGGGGTAGGTTCAGTCGGCGGAGCTCCAAAGAACTCCGTCTGTTCGCCGCGACCCTTAGCCCCACCTCCCCGAACCGTCCTCCCTGACTCTGAGAGTAGTCCAACCACACTTTATAGTGGCCCTTGTTCTGGCCAAACTTTGCTGGCTTAGTTTATGATGGCATAACTCCAGTTTAGGATTGCGCTCTTAAACTAAGAATGCATTGACTCTTTGAGGAAGAACTGTTGGCTTCATTAGTTCATTGGCCATTCTTTGCATGTTTTCAAATTATGGTCCTTGAGGTTGGGATTAGGTGGGGTACCAATTCATTAATTATAAAGTTATTAATTTTATTTATTTATTTATTTGCAGCATGAAATTACAACTGAAGAAAAATTGAGTAAGCTGATGCATCTGCTTACGGGATTCCAGATGAAAAATATAGACTTTATTTATAGTAATCTTGAATTCATTTTACCTTTACCAGTTGCTGTACTCCCAGAACCAATGAAAATAGCTAATCCTACTCTTAACATGTTTGCAGAAAATTCTTCAAATGATAAGCCCTTTGACTACTTGGGAGAAGCTAGTCCTGTGAAGAAGGTTAAGACAAAGCGCCAGAGAAACATGGCTTTGCTGGATGATAGTGATTTATTTGAAAGTGAATTAAATTATTCTGGATTTATTACTGTGCCATCAGACACGAATAGTTTGAAAAAAGAAAAAAAAGGCAAACAGCAAGCTGTGACTGATGTCACAATGGCACTGAGCACTGACATGCCCAGAAAACGAAAAGGCAGTGATCTTGCATTCCAGTGCTTAAATTCATTGTCTGAATTTGTGGAGAATATGTCTCTATTAGACTGTTGTTTCAACAGTAAAACTCGAGAATCTAAGCAATCATGTAAACGTGAGAAGTTTCTTTGGACAAAAGGAAAGATAAAAAATGGTGTTTCTGATGAATTCAGTGTGGAATATATAAACTGGTGGAGCTCCCAAAGCTCCAGTGAACTAAAAGCAGCTGCAGAGGCACTAAGTTTTAATAAGTGCTTTAAGAATATTTCAAGGACCATGAAGTCTCATAGAACCCTTGGGAAGGATGAACTAGAAGAACTTACACTTCATGTTTCAAAAGACCAAGCCAATGTATATTTTAGTCAGTCAACAGCTAATCCCAGGTAAAATCAAACTACTACTGATGTTATGTTAGATGAATATGGAAAAAATTGCTCTTTATTTAGTGCATAAAGCAGTCTGATTGACATTAGGCAGTATGAGTGAAGTGACAAGGTGTTTTCAATGCTTCTTTTAAACTTGCATTTCCTATCTTCCATGGCTAAACTGTGTCTTAGATTAGGCTCTGATATATAATTGCCTTTCAATTGACTTTGATGTTGATCTTTTGGGCTGCAAGGCTGAATCACCAGATGCATCTCTCAGGAGTCAAAGAGAGCCAAGACTTTCTCTTTCATTTCTACATGACAGCAGGATTCCTAGAGTTGAAATTAGTGCGGAAACTGGCTTGCACAGGAGCTCCATGTATGTAGTTGTAGAACTTCAACTCAATCTCAAATATAATTGACAGTTTAAAAATTAAAAACATACACTTAAAATTAAAAACATAATATAGGTTCTTAGTCAAAATTTGTTAAAAACCAGGCTTGGCACTCTATACCTAGTATTGCCGGGCTGAATTCTTGAGAGATTTTGATTTTATAGTCCGGTTGAGGCTAAAAGTAAATTGCAGCAGACGGTTTTTCAAGTGTGGATCTCCCCCAATCCTAATGCACTCTTTGGCTGGCACAAGTCCCTTTGCAAGGACTGTTTGCAAGTTTGTCGAAAGGCACCTTTGCAATAACCTGGGAATCGATTGGGCTGGCACAAGGACCTCACACTAACACGTGGAGGCCGAATCCAGCCTCTGCGCTGCCTCAAGCAGGTAAGTATGCTGGCCAAGTTCTCCCCTTCAAGCATAGAAGATTTAGTCACATAACCAAGTTGCGCCAGCCCAACTTTAAAACTAGTTGCAATATATTTGAGGAATATTTTACTTTCATGGATGCTCACATATGACCAAATTGTATAAGAGCATAATCTAATAAATTGGTTCTCAAGATTTTGGGACTCAAGCTAGCATTTCAGCACACTGTAAAATTTGATTGATATGGATGCACAAGGCAAACTTTTAAAGCATCAGTTCAATTTTTTGTCATTATGCTTATTTCTGTTATAAGAAACAGTTTGCTTTCTTTTACAGCGTTCACCATAATGCACAGAAGAGACTGGAAATAATCAAAACTGTATTTTCCAGTAGAACTCTTTCAAATCTTGGCAACACACAAGCCAGTGTAGTGGAATACCTACCCACTCTCCGCAACATCTGCAGGTCAGAGAAACAGAAAGAGCAAGGGAAAACAAAAAGAAGGTAAGCATTCATAATCCTCATTGATGGCACAATTTTATAGAGATTTCTGCACTGTGATGCAGCAATGCAAAAATGGCCTCTGTTCTATCCAACAGCGGATAGAGGCTGCTGAAAATTTCCCCAAGGTAAGGGGACTTTTGTCCCCTTTCCCTGGGATAAGCCCCAGCAGCTTCTATGGGACTACTTGAGTTTGCACCAGCAAAATCCCTGACGCAAGTCCAAGAAGCCTCATGTCTGCATTTCAAGTCCAAGAGATGGGGATAGGGTGTGAAAGGGACCTCCTTCCATATTGCTGCCAATCCTGCCCTCTTGGGCCCATTCTGCCCTCCTCCTACCAGCCCATGCAGAGCTTATCTGCTCTAACATATTCTTGTCTCCCCTTGGTGCTGTCTTTCTGCCAGTGCTACAAGCCTCTGTGCTGCCACAACATGCTTTCCAGTACGTTTACAACAGCGCGCATGCTTGTTCTGGCACTAAGCTGGTTAGGGTTGACTCTGGCTGGCATAATGAAGTTAAGATAAAATGCATTCAATGTCTTGCCTAGGAAACAGTCTAGTAGTTCAATTATGCTCTAAATTCTTGCCAAATGTATTTTTAAAGAAAAGTTCTGTCTTTGTTCCTTTTTCCCCCCAAACAGATTTCTCCACTACCTTGAAGGAATCCATCTTGATTTTTCAAGAGAACTTTTGAACAATCTAGCAGCTGACTTCCCTTAAAATGATGGTTGCTCATAGTGCCTGTGTACATATAAAAAGATTTCTAATGTATATTTAACATACTGTTTATATTCTGAATCCTATTTAAAAGAGCAAACTGTATATTTCTGTTGTAGTTTCTTTCAACATTCCAGATATGGGTTTCCTTGATGTTATCCATATTACTTGTGTTCAGATACAATCTGGGCCCTCACTACAACTATTGGGACATTGTTTCTGTTGTATTACCAACAAAAGATCTGTCATTTCAGGAGCAGGTGTTTATAGGACACTTCTAATTTTTAACTAAATGTGCTACCATATAGTGACATATAATGAAAATATAAGCCAAATGATTTGACATCAATTACTTTTTGGATTTTGTGTGTGTAAAGAAATAATCAGTATTATAAATTGCATTTTTATAACAATCATTTTGATTATTGTAGTAATATTTATCTTAAATTCTGTACATTTTATTTTTATACTGTTACATTTTACTACAACTCATCTGAGTTTCTGGCTTAAATGTGTTTTTGTTCCTATAATAAATATATGAATTGAGCTTCATACATAAGCTTATTAACAAATGACTTTTAGATGTAAAAATACTTTAGTTGTGTTATGTTAGACATCAGTCTAAATGTGGAAACATTTACAGACTTCCTGGGTTCTCCTTAAAGCAATTAAGTTTGCTTATTGCCCCATCATAAAAATACCCCCTTGTTTCCCAAGGAATAAAGTAAAATTTCAGATACGTTTTAACAATTGTTGAAGATTACTTTATACAGTACCCTCTTTACTTTGAAATAATTCCACTCAGTTTAATGGGGTTTACTTCCTGGTGTTCTTATAAGCCAGAGTCCTTGAATAAAGGAGTACAGGAAGCTTCTTGTTGAAGCAACAGCTTGTACTGTTGTATTGTGTTTGTGTTGGGCGCAATCTGTATCACCTTCCAGTAATCTTGTAGAAAACTATCATAGCTTGTAGATTCTTCAAGAATTTATCAAGCTACTTACTGATTCTGATTCTGAACCTTTATTGGCATAAGTTTAACATACAATAATACAACATACAGAGGGCATGCCACACACATTAAGAACAAATATTATGGCTATCCTCTATACATAACTTTAAAAATACAGCCACCTGCCTAGTACGGGGCTCATCCTTCCCCACCAGCAGGTTTTGTACTAACAAATCTTCCTTCTGGCCCAGTAATAGAGGTGTGATAAATTTAGCACACAGCTCCTGCTTCTCAGAGCAGTATAATAGGATATGGAGTAAAGAATCTATGTCCCCAGACAGGCAATTGCACCTTCGTTCCTCCTTTGGTTGGCCTTTGAATCTACCCCAAAGATGGTTAGAGGGAAAGGCGTTACAACGGCCTAACATAAAAGCTCTTCTCTCTTGTGGGCAGCATAAAAAAGATAGGTAGCTAGGTTTGCTGTTATAATTTCTCAAGATGGTATTATAATGGGGAGTATGTCCTTGTCGCTGTGGCAATCGTTTCCTGTCTATCAATGTCAAGTTGTCTCATTACCAATAATCTCACAACCGCAGCTCGCAACCCAGCCCCTAATAAATCAACCGAGAGGCGCATATATTGGATTCTCTTCAAAAACAGGGACAGGCCCGGTGAACTAAAAGAGTCTGCAAGAATTCCTTTTAGCAGAGGGTCCTTTTCTGCCTGAAAACCAACCCGTACCCAGAATCTGAAGCACCTAGTCCAAGCCTGGAATTTAATAGAATGCTGGCCCTACACAGGGCTGGATATGAAATACCGTGAGGAACGTCGCAAATTTTATATAAAAAGGAAGCCTGTAGTAGTTCTATCCTGTTATTGAGGGCCGTTATCCAAATAGGGATACCAAAAAGAAGCTGGGGTATCACTTTGGCATTAAAGGCCTGGAGCGCGGCTGGAATATAAGAGTTCCCCCATGTAAAAAAGAAACTTGTTATAGGCTGTATTGCTGGTTTAGCCAAATGACTTGCTGAAAAGCACTGGGAGGTCCATGTGTGTCTATAGTGAAAAATAACCCCCAAATACTTAAATTTTTTAACCTGGTGCATCTTATGGCCCTTGAATATCCAAGTAGATGGCTTCCAAGATTTACCAAAGACTATAATTTTGGATTTATCAAAATTGAGATGCAGATTATTATGAGCCAGATAGTCGATACAGCCTAAAACCAACCTGCGAAGACCAACTGTAGTGCAGGAGAACAGAACCATATCATCTGCATACAATAAGAGTGGAATGCCCAGAGAGCCTAATTTTGGGTAGTGTGCGTCAAGCGCAAGCAGGATTGGGGAAAGATTGTTAATAAATTAAATAGTGTGGGGGCTAACATGCATCCCTGTTTTACACCTATGTTTGTGGGAATTGGAGCAGAAAGATGGCCTAAAGGAGAAACTTTTATAAAGGAGAAGTTTGAGAGTGAAGGGCGGGAATAGATGAATAAGCCTCTTATCCAGCCCAATATTATCGTTTCTTCCATAACAGGGTCCAATCAACTGAGTCAAATGCTGCTCTCAGATCTAAAAAAGGCTCCATAAAGGTGGGCTTTGTGATGCCGAACCTGTTTGGAGATAAGATCGGATGAGATAGGACCAGACAATGGTCTATACCAGATTTGCCTGACGTAAACTCTGCTTGTTCAGGGCCTAAGATGTTGTTTTCAGCTATCCATAGCACAAGTTTGTCAAGTAAGTGGTAGGCATAAAGCTTACCTGCAATTGCTAGAAGACTAATAGGCCTATAGTTATTTGGGATATTTCTGTCACCTTTCTTATATATGGGAACCAAAGGCGTTTGAGTCCAGGACCTGGGCAGCTTGCCATATTTGTCCACAAATTAAATTATTCCACTAGTAGAGGCGCCCACCATTTTGGCATTGTTTTAATTAGATCTGGGGGGATTGCGTCTGGACCAGCTGCCTTTCCCAACTTTAAGCATGAAATGATAGATTTCTGATTCAAGTACTGGGGGCCAATCAGGAAGATCCGACATTGAGGATATGTTAATAGGACAAAAATAGTCTATATTGTGATAAAAAAGGGGATCTCCCTTTTTTTAAAGTGCATTTCCCATGTCAACGTTGGGATTGGACAGATCCCCATAGGACTCTTATTAAAGAAGCCTGATACGAGCCTCCAGAACTGTTTTTTTTTTGCCCTTAATTATTTGAAGCAAATTATCCCATCGTTTCAAGTGCAGAATGATGGTAATTGCATTTTATAGCCTCCTTGAGTTGGGAACGGAGAATAAAGTATTTACGTGGGATTACTGAGCTCTTAGAGTCTTTATAGTCCTTATAGATCTTTCGTAAGGCTGATTTCAGGGCACGGCTTATTGGGTCAAGACCCACAAATTCTGCCTGACTACAGAGAGTAGCCGGCAGCTGCAGGAGCTGCTCCAATTTTACCTGGAGAAAGGCGATAATGTTCTCATATACGTCAGTTATATCCCATGGGCCATCATCCAAATTAAACTGCAGGACAGAGGCAGATGATCGCTATTTAGAGGAGGACCTACCTGAAAATCTACCACAAATGGGAGGGGCTTCCAAACTACCAAAATATAATCATAAGAACATAAGAAGAGCCCCGCTGGATCAGGCCAAAGGCCTATCTAGTCCAGCTTCCTGTATCTCACAGCGGCCCACCAGGTGCCCCAGGGAGGCATGAAACAACAAGATGCTTGCATCCTGTTGCCACTCCCTTGCACCCGGTACCAGTAGCCCACCACCTTTGTAAGGAGGTTGCACAATCCATCATTGCCTATAGCCCACGATGGACCTTTCCTCCAGAAATCTGTCCAATCCCCTCTTAAAGGCATCAAGATCAGATGCCATCACCACCTCCTGTGGCAAGGAGTTCCACAGATTAACTACCTGCTGGGTAAAAAAGTACTTCCTTTTATCTGTTTTAACTCTCCCAACCCTCAGCTTTAGTGGATGCCCCCTGGTTCTGGTGTTTTGAGAGAGGGAAAAGAACATCCCTCTATCGACTTTATCCCTTCCATGCATAATTTTGTATGTCTCAATCATGTCCCCCCTCAGGCACCTTTTTTCTAGACTGAAGAGCCCCAAACGCTGCAGTCTTTCTTCATAAGGGAGGTGCCCCAGCCCCGTAATCATTTTTGTTGCTCTCTTCTGCACCTTTTCCAACTCCACTATGTCCTTTTTGAGATGCGGTGACCAGAACTGGACACAGTATCCCAGGTGTGGCCTTACCATCGATTTGTACAATGGCATGATAATATTGGCTTGATCACACTCAACTCTAAAATGGACAGAAAGGTAAATTCTCCCTCAAGATTTTAGGCCATATAGCCAGATGAGCCCATGTAGAGTGCTGATTCTGGCTAGTAGAGGGCCAGAGGCATTGGATATTTTATCTTTAGAACACCTAGGGAATGAGCAGAACTCTGGAAGCAGACCTTTATTAGTTAATTCCCATGCTTGGTGAAAATTTTTTGTATCTTGACCCACTCATGCATTCGTATCTCCTGTGACAAACAGGCAAGCATTAGGCCACTTTTGTGTAATATCCTGGAGAATTTTATCCAACTCGTCCCTTTGTTGTACTCTTAACGTCCTGGGTAGTAACTGGGGGCATATATACTACTAAACTGCCAATTGCTGTTTTTAGCTTAACAGCCTGCAGAGGTTATTGTTTGTCAAGAGTAGTTCAAATGGTAAATGAGATTTTAGCAAAATTGCCAGACCCCCGGAAGGGTGCCCTCTAGTAGACTGTATTGTACCCTTCAAACTCAAAACACTGCATAGCCCATGTTTCTTGAAGAATTTCGTAGTTCCTAAGATGGTGAACACAGTTCGAATCATGTGATACTTTGGCCCAACCTGCGACATTTCGGGACATAATTGTTAGTTGGTTAACAGGGGAGGTACAAGTAGGGATCTGTAAGGCTCAAGGTCTCTCAGTCAGTCAGCCGAATAGTGGCTCTCCTCAATCCCTGCTACTTCCTTCGAGACACAGCCAGTCAGAATCTTGTCCCCTGGCAGATCAGCCTCATTTGAGCAGATGACATAGGATGCGGTTGGTCCATCAATCTGGTCTGTTGCTGGGGCGCTGAAAGACCCCTCCAGCTCCAAACTCTCCCGAGCATGTTGGGCTTGTAGTAGCAGACTCCATATTATGTTCCACAACAATTTCAGTTGAGCACCAATTGCTTCCATAAGGTGAGGCAGTAATATTATTTGCTTTGTTATGAGTGCTGGTAGAGGTATTGAGCGGGGTACCAACTTCTACCCCAAGAGGTGCTTCCGACACTGAGATTACTTCTGGCATCTGCGCAGCTGGGTCACAGAATGGCTTTATCCCTGGGAACAGTGCAGAGTCCTTTGATTTTGTGGAAAACAGCAAGACTGTTTCTAAATCAGTTTGATGGACTTGCACAGGGGCCAAAGGTTGTGTTCTATCAGTCGGGGTGTCCTTATCAATATTGAGGAGCTCTTCCCTGGCTTTATCCAGGCATTTTATTATACTTAACTGTTCTGTCCTTGGAAGGCTCTTGTAGGTAGTGATAGCTCCCTCCACAATTTCATTAGCCTCAAATTGCAGATCCATTATCAAATCTTTGGCCAAAGTTGATGCAGAGTCTGCCTTAAGGAGTCCATCAATTGGTGTTTTGGGCACTATGTCATTTCCCACAAGCTCTAGCTGCCTAGTTTGTTCATTGGCCATGTCAGGGGGTGAAGCTACTTACTGGCTTGCTTTATTGGAGACTAGCTTTTTGTTACCCAGCGTTGCCCGGGTAACAAAATGATCTTCCAGAGTTTATGAGTTTTGCACCCCTTCTCGCCCCCCATGCTGACGGGGGCCCAACCCAGACTCCAACCGTGTCAGGAGCATCACCACTCGCCTCGGAGACCCTGGAAACTACGGATCCGACGCCGATTTCGTCCGTTTTTTACCGTTCTCACACAGGGGCCCCCACGCACTCCCACCCCCGGGGCCGCTGGGTGGGCTGACCCCTGCAATGTTTGTCACCAGGCCGCAAGGCATGCGCGTGCCAAGTCTGGCTCCAATTGCTCCAGGCATCACAGTGGGGCATGGCGGGCATCTTGTTTTGCACCCCTTCTCGCCCCCTACGCCAAGGGGGGGCCGAACCCGGACTCCAACCGTGTCGGGAGCGTCGCCACTCGTCTCAGCGACCCTGGAAACTATGGATTTGACGCCGATTATGGCCGTTTTCGACCGTTTTCACGTGGGGGCCTCCTGCACACCCCCACCCCTGGGGATGCTGGGGGGCCCTGCCCCCCACAGTGTTTGTCGCCAGGCCACAAGGCATATGCATGCCGAGTCTGGCGCCAATCGCTCCAGGCGTCACAGTGGGGCATAGCAGATGTCTTGTTTCGCACCCCTTCCCGTCCCCCACATTGAGGGGGGGCGAACCCAAACTCCCACAGCGTCGGGAGCGTCGCTGCTCGCCTCGGTGACCCCAGAAACTACAGAACAAAGGACGATTTCATCCATTTTCATGCGGGGGCCCTGGTGGGGCCTTACCCCCGGAGTGTTTGTCGCAAGGCATGCGCATGCCGAGTTTGGCGCGCGTCGCTCCAGGCGTTCCAGCAGGGCATGGCAGACGTTTTGTTTTGCACCCCTTCTTGCCCACCACACCGAGGGGAGGCAAACCCGGACTCCGACAGTGTCAGGACCATCGCCGCTCGCCCCAGCAACCCCGGAAACTGTGGATTCGACTCCGATTTCGGCTGTTTTTGACCATTTTCACATGGGGACCCCCGCATACCCCCACCCCCGGGGGCGCTAGGGGGGTCTGACCCCCGCAGTGTTTGTCGCCAGGCCGCAAGGTGTACGCGTGCCAAGTTTCATGTCGATCGGTCCAGGCATTCCAGCACGGCATGGCAGATGCTTTGTTTCACAGCCCTTCTGGCCCCCCGTGCTGAGGGGGCCCCGAACCCAGACTGCACCGGCATCGGGAGTGTCGCCAGTCGTCTCAGTAACCCTGGAAACTATGGACTTGACGCCTATTTCAGCCAATTTCGGCCGTCTTCAGGTGGGGGCCCCTGCGCACCCCTGCCCCCGGGGGTGCTAGGGGGCCCCACCCCCCGCAGTGTTCGTGGCCAGGCTGCTAGGCTTCCGCATGCCGAGTTTGGTGCCAATCAGTCCAGGTGTTCCAGCAGGGTATGGCGGATGTTTTGTTTTACACCCCTTCTTGCCCCCCCATGTCGAGGGGGGGCTGAACCCGGACTCCAACGGCATTGGGAGCGTCGCCGCTCATCTTGGCGACCCTGGAAACTGTGTATTTGATGCCGATTTCGGCCGTTTTTGACCGTTTTCACATGGGGACCCCCGCGTACCCCCACCCCAGGGGCGCTAGGGGGGCCCCACCCCCGCAGTGTTTGTCGCCAGGCCGCAAGGTGTATGCGTGCCAAGTTTCGTGCCGATCGCTCCAGGCGTTGCGGAGCCTATGCGAAACATACATACACACACACACACACACACACACACACACACTCTTCTTTATATATATACTAGCGTTTTGTGACCCGGCGTTGCCTGGGGGCAGAAATTATCCCCAGGCTCTATTAGGAGGAGGAATGAGTTTGTTCTGCAGTGCACCCCCACCTCTGGGGGCGTATGGGGGGCCCTACCCCCACAGTATATCTGTCCAGATCGTAAGGAAGCAGTGTACCACGTGTGGTGCACATCGTTCCAGGCGTTCCAGAGTAATGGTGGAACATACACACAAATATGCAAACCTCCCTCAAAAGCATGACATAGTGAAATCCATATGTAGACATATAGAACCCGTCCCTGAAATAAAACAGTATTGATGACCTGGAACCCACAATGCACACTATCACTGTGAAATGAATGAGGAAACAGGGACAGCATCAACTAAGAGAGCAACATGAAGGTCCCACTTACTGTCTGCAGGTCCAGCCCTCACGTATGAGAAACAGGCAGAGGTGGCCTGTGAGCTCCCTGGACATAGGCCCCTCTCAGATCCGACTGGCTGCTGGAACTCTGTGGATCCTGCTCTTTCCTCCCTGGCCCACTCAGGCCACGCAGGCGAAGCACTTTATATTAGTTTCACTTTCTGTTCTGCTCAGTTTCAGCTGAGCTGCTGCAGAATCGTCTGTGACCACAGGGTGGCAGCAGACCTGTAGCCCCATGCAATCCCCTTGGTTCCTGACGATCTGGGCCCCCTCCCTGGAAACCGGGGGGCTGTAGGGGGGTCTGACCCCCGCAGTGATGCCTTCCAGGCTGCAAGGAACGTGTGTGCCAAGTTTCGTGGCCGTGGGTCAAGGCATGGAGACGTGTATAAGGAACATACATACATACACACAAACGTCCATTTTTATATATATAGATAAACAGATGTTCCAAGCCCTTTTTAATTAGAGGCTAATTATTTTTAATGTTCAGCTTTTTTTTTTGAGTCAGCCTTTAAAATTATAATTGGAAAGAGGTATACAGTCAGAAAGGAAATAAGATTTCTTTGCTTCAATTTTCAAACATAATTTAAGGTTATGTTGAGGCTTTGTTTTTTAGTTTTGCCGGTACACTGTTGTAAGTAATGCTGCCCCTAGAGGGCAGCTGCACACAGAACTGCATTCTCTCTTTGCTCAGCCCATACAGGTGTCTGCAGAAAGAGCAGGCTTCTCTAGTTGCTGTTGTCTCCTGATCTCTCTTCTGCTTTATGCCACCAGTGATACTTGTGTGACAGGTTGAAAAGCACTGGTCTATATCAGTGAACAAACAAGCTGTAATAGTATCAGACCATCAGCTAGCACTAGAAAAGTGTGTATGTTTTTGGTGGTTTTACTGCTGTTTATTGTTTTGTGTGTGCTGGGGGCCATTTTAATGTTTAATTTTATTTTGGATTTTGTTAGTCACCTTGGGTACCCAAGCCTGGGAAAAATTGGGGTATAAATATT
>JAJKFI010000094.1:1527092-1543904 GCA_029204185.1 Lerista edwardsae
AAATATTCAGTAAATAAAATTGGCAGGTAAGAAAGAATAGTAGCTCTAAATGGCCTGTTGGCTGTGCTGCTACTGCTAATCATATTAGTATGTGCACGTTAATGATGGTCAAAACGTTCTAGTACTGTCCCTTGTCCTGAACACTAGCTTGCTGTGAATAGGGTCAGAAACTTCTGGCATGGCTTTGGAACACAAGTTTGCATACTGAGAAGAGAGAGAGCTCTAATACAGCTGTAATGGAAATCGGGGTTTAGGCAATGCATTACAGCAGTGCTTCCCAAACATTAGCACTGTCACTTCCGATCTCCCAGTCCAAAAAGGGCTCTCCTTTGTTACCACCTCCTTGCTCTGCTCTCCAATTGCTGCTGTTTCCCTGTCCATCTAGCACCAGGGGTCACAGATGCTCAGTATAGTTGGCTTCAATACCAGCCTCATCAGGCAGGTAGCACTCCAGTGTGCCTTGTGTCTGGCCCATTCAAGCTTGTTCAGGAGCAGACATGGCCAGTGCAGATGCCCACACAGGGCATCTGAGTTCTGAGTTCATGAACTGCCAAAAACCAGCTTGCAACCTACTGGTGGGTCACAACCCATAGTTTGAGAACAGCTGTATTACAAGATTATGCTCTTTCACCTAATGTGGCACTTGCTAGTCCTGGTTAAAATGAAACTGGGTATATTCAAACTCACTTTGGGCTGTCTGAAAACTAACAATTTTGACATAAGACATGTTTACATAATTTAATATTTCAGTAGTAATTAAAGATATCAAGAACATTCCTTTACAGGATTACTGTGTTCTGTTCTGTCCATAGTTAATTTTACATTCCTACTTTTTTCAACTGAATGTAGTGGCAATCCTCAGTGAAGATTCTCAAAAGAGAATAATGGGTGGAAAAGCCTTCTCCCATTGTTGTCACCTTTCACAATTTATACATAAGTTAACTAGAATGTCAGAGCTTTTTACTTCATATGCAGGTTTTTGTTGTTTTTTCTTGCAGTATTACAGCTCCATCATTGCTGTAGCTGCATCTTGCTGCGTTCAACAAAATTGTAACAATGACTGCATAGTTTGACAGTCAAATTATTGTAGATTCCAAAATCAGAGATGGTCGTTTCTTGACAACAAAACACAGAGATTAATAATCCTAAGTAGTGTTGTTCAACATTAGAAGTTCACAAAAAGCTACTGCCTGTAGCAATGAATCACACAGCTCTTCATCTCTCCTCTGTTTGTTTGATGACAATATGTTTCTGTAAGGGGCCACTCTGTCTTTTGGGAAGTTCACACGAGGCTTATCTTGTGTAACAGATTCTAAAAGAAGTTGTTTTACGAGGTCTATCCCACTAGTCCGTGCATCCCCTACCATCAGTCCAAAGTATTTTCCTACTGCACTTCGGGCCATGCTTAGTACTTTATGCTGACCATCCTGTGTGAATGTTTGCTGTAACAATGCATAGAGCATAGCTTCCACTGTACGAAGATGTAATGTCACTGGAAACAAATTTGAATTCAGTGCAGAAAGTCCACTTTTTTCAAGGACATAAAAATCTGCTTCAGGAATCTTGGTTACTACTGAGGAGATCTGAAATAAACAAGAGCTACATAAATAGTATCAAAAAGTTGCATCAAAAATCCTAAAGCAAGTACACAAATGCTATTCCTCTGTACGACGCTGTTTACAAAAATCTGCTCAGCACTAGTTACTTATAAGAAATACTATTGGGATACAGTTAGCAATGTTTTGACCCTAAGCCTGGGTCCAACTATATCCAGACTAGTGGAAGATTATTGGGTTCTATTATCAAAAGTGCAGCAAATCCAATTTCACCAATAGAGTGAGAAGGATTTGGATTTTCAGTATCAAACATGAAAAAATATTGATCCATCTCTTCTATATCTCCATTTTACAAGTCCCTGTACAGAGGTCATAGATCAGGCATAGTACTAGCTGGCCTAAGGAGACAACTTCATTCAGGTGTTGGGATACTAATACTATTCAAACACCAGAACAGCAAGAGCATCAAGTGCTATTGTATGCTAACTGCTTCCTTTCTTGTATCTTGCAAAGAGCAATTTAAAAATAGGGGCACCAGCCTCTCAGTATCCAACAGCTATTAAAAAATTGTGATACAATCCTCTAGTAATGGATACCTCTATGTTACCTGCCCATTAACAGATGCAATTTGC
The DNA here is from genome assembly GCA_029204185.1 of Lerista edwardsae. NCBI lineage: Eukaryota > Metazoa > Chordata > Lepidosauria > Squamata > Scincidae > Lerista > Lerista edwardsae. Next base: position 1,529,281 of record JAJKFI010000094.1, read on the forward strand.
AGTAGCTAATCCAGAGGATTGCACTGTATTGTCAAGTATTTGTTAGAACCCGGCCTACTAGTATGGATACCAAACAGGACTTGCTAACTTTCCATTTCTATTTTTGCCATTGTTGGTACCATTTCAATAAGGATAATGAAAATTTGATTCTGAATAAAGCAAAATTTTTAAAGAAAACAGCTAGAATCCAAGTGTCATAAACGTAGGGTTACCAGAGACAAACTGGGACAGAGTGCCTATATCTCTAACCATTGTATAGAAGAGGGAATTTGGGCAGATGCAGTTCATCATAGAAGGGTTTCAAAAGCTGCACCTGCCAAAATTCCCTTTACATAGGTAACCCTACATAGATGCAGCTCAGAGACCCCACTGGTTACACGAAGCAGACACAGAATCCTAGAGCAAACATACACTTTAAAAAAAATTCTGCTTTTCATCTACATTTAATGCTGCTTACCTCTTCAAGATATACTGCTGGTATATAGGCTCCTTTCATAAACATTGTGCATTCTTGCTGTTGCCAGTCCTGAACAGTTAAGTGTCTATTAATATGAGCCCATGCAATTTTGCGGGTGCCAAAAACAATGGATACAATGCTACTGGCACTCTAAAAAAGGAATAAAGGAAAGATTACTAGTACTATATTTTACAATCTAATATTTTGTAGTACAAGTAAAAAAAATCCCCCCTCCCCTCAATTTGCCACAGGTCATACATGTATCCAAAATGGGGGTAGGTATAAACTCAATTTATACTTAAAATAAAGAATTTGGATTAGCCTAGGGTAATTGAAAACATAAAGGGTACATTCACACATAGCCCCAATATGTAACTTATATACCTCCCTCACTGCACAAAATAACTTTCAATATGGATCAGAACACATGCACTACAAAGAAGTCTCTCCCCTCTGCACTTTTTATGTTTGCCATGCAATAGCTGTAAATGGATTGCATGAGTTCTTATGTGCCTTTTTGATTCCATCACCTACTGCTGCTGGCCTCAAAACATTTCTTATAAAATCTACATCAGCCTGGATACAAAGAACTGTGCAATTAGTTCTGTGTGCCCAAGGAAGCTTTTGCTTTCATTCTCAAACAGTGGGTTCTTCCACACCCATATACAGCAAGACCCTGCTGAAACTGATGAGTTTAAAAGCATTCTGGTATGGCATGGGTGGGTTGGTGGGGAGGATATCTCATATTCCAAAGAAAAACCATCCACAGTTCCACTTGGCATCCTTGGGTGCACCTAAAGTAGCTCTTTGGGGGCATTATGTATAATTTCACTAGGCAGATGTGCATTAAAAGATGCATGCAACCTAATCCCACTCATGTTTACTTTAAGTCCTACTGAGTTCAGTAGAACTTATTCACAGTGTGCAAAGGACTACAGCCCTATTTGTTCTTAAGTAGAAAAGAGTATTTTTGTGTAAGACCAACTAAAAAAATACCTCCAACCTTTCTCTTTCTATTTCCGGTTTGATCATTTTCATTGCAGACACAGCACTGTGTGTCTTTTTCTCTTTTCTTTCTTCTTTTGCAAAGGGATTGAGAATAAAGTTGCACACTTTAACAGCTGTCTTGTATTGAAACAGAGGCACTTCCAGTAAACTCTGAAGGTTCTGAAATGGCCCGTGCTTGTTCCTATACTCCAGTATGTTTACAGATTTTCTTCCTCGCATGAGTTTCACAGCAGAAAGTTCTGCCTCAGATGCTGAATTGAGTAGATGTAAAACAGCAGATCTCTGCTCAGAGGAATACAAGTCATCTATTGCATGTGCAGCTTCTTTAACATTCTCTGATGCTGATGAAGACACCGCAGAGTCCTGCTGCACAACAGTTGTTGACTTCTTTTGACACCACACACGAGACAGAGGTTGAAGCTGAGATGAACTGAATGGTACATGGAGAAAATATCTTCTACCTGAAAATAAATGTCTTGATCACATGTGAGTCTTCTCACTACTATCAGGAACAGAGTTAGCTTCATTCAATGAAGCACACCAGTTACATATAACAGATTGTGACTGATCTAACAAAAAGGCCTCAGCAGCAAGAAAATCTGTAAATCCTCCAAAGTATCATCTTTTAAATTCCCTATAAGAATTGCAACTGATAGGGAATACTTTTAGCAGATATGCCTTCTTTTGTCACAGTATTGCAGCGATGAAGAAACTAGACTTGCTGAACTTCTCTTTGCCATTCAGCTATTAAAGGAAAAATATTTTCCTATTTTTAAACTATTAAAGGGTAGGAAAACTTAGCAAAACTTATTCAAAGTAAACATAAATAGACTCACCTAAGGGTAGTTTGTTTCTGTATATTTTCTACAATCTGCAGTATACTACCCTCTGGCATCATAAAATGTGCTTCCCTTCTGTGTTGTAACACTGAAAGGAATGATATCTATCCCTGTTCGCTCTCTGGGGCCACTACACATGTTAATTACCAGCACATTGCTCTTAATGGCATGCAACGCCTTGTGTACATTGATCTCTGAATCAGGGGCCTTCCACATCTCCAAGCAGAAAACACTACTAGTATAGCATCTGAAATTTCCACCCAAGCCACTTTTTAGAAACAGGCCAGCAAGAAGAAAAAAGGAATATTTATTGCTCGATGTTCCAAGGTTAGATACTTGGCCAAAGTTTTGTTTAGACATGATCAAACACAGACTTTTGGAATTAAATTCGTAATCTGTACCGGCGCCCGCCCGGTACAAGCAAAGGTCATTCCCACTCTGCAGGACACATAAGAACATAAGAAGAGCCATGCTGGATCAGGCCAAGGGCCCATCTAGTCCAGCTTCCTGAATCTCACAGCGGCCCACCCCAGGTGCCCCAGGGAGGCAGGAGACAACAAGATGCTTGCATCCTGTTGCCACTCCCTTACACCCGGTACCTGTAGCCCACCACCTTTGTAAGGAGGTTGCACAATCCATCATTGCCTATAGCCCACAATGGATCTTTCCTCCAGAAATCGGTCTAATCCTCTCTTAAAGACATCAAGACCAGATGCCATCACCACCTCCTGTGGCAAGGAGTTCCACAGATTAACTACCCGCTGGGTAAAAAAGTACTTCCTTTTATCTGTTTTAACTCTCCCAACCCTCAGTTTTAGCGGATGCCCCCTGGTTCTGGTGTTGTGAGAGAGGGAAAAGAACATCCCTCTATCAACTCTATCCCTTCCATGCATAATTTTGTATGTCTCAATCATGTCCCCCCTCAGGCGCCTTTTTTCTAGACTGAAGAGCCCCAAACGCTGCAGTCTTTCTTCATAAGGGAGGTGCCCCAGCCCCGTAATCATTTTTGTCACTCTCTTCTGCACCTTTTCCAACTCCACTATGTCCTTTTTGAGATGCGGCGACCAGAACTGGACACAATATTCCAGGTGCGGCCTTACCATTGCTTTGTACAATGGCATGATAATATTGGCTGTTTTATTCTCAACCCCTTTTTTAATTACCCCGAGCATGGAATTGGCTTTCTTAATTGCTGCCGCACACTGGGTCGATACCTTCATGGAATTGTCCATCAGCACCCCAAGATCTCTCTCCTGAGCTGTCACAGACAGCTCAGAACCCATTAGCCTATAGGTGAAGCTTTGGTTTTTGGCCCCAATGTGCATCACTTTACATTTGTTTACGTTGAAACGCATCTGCCATTTGGCTGCCCATTCCCCCAACTGGGAGAGATCCTTCTGGAGCTCTTCACAATCCTCTCTGGTTTTCACCACCCGGAAAAGTTTTGTGTCATCTGCAAACTTGGCCACCTCGGTGCTTATCCCTGTCTCTAAGTCATTTATGAATAAGTTGAAAAGCACGGGCCCCAAGACAGATCCCTGGGGCACTCCACTTTTCACCTCTCTCCATTCTGAAAATTGCCCATTTACCCCCACTCTCTGTTTCCTGGCCCTCAACCAATTCTGGATCCATAAGAGGACCTGCCCTCTTATTCCCTGACTGTGAAGTTTCTTCAGCAGCCTTTGGTGGGGGACCGTGTCAAACGCCTTCTGAAAATCCAGGTATATGATATCGATATATGACACGTTTCCTCATATCCCCCAACGCTGCCCTCCTACCTCTCTGGAGGAGGTCGGGGAGCCGCTTGAAACTCATCTTCACCCAAAGAGCTCTTCACCGCATTCTAGATGGTGCTACTCTCTTTTTTGTCCCCCTCCCCCGCGCGCCTGTTTGCACGTCCTCAAAGAGGAACTCCCGGCGCTCAGAACGGCCCAAATAGTTCCGGCACAGGAACCTGCGAGCTCCCCCTAGAGGATTCCCGTCACTCACGCCCTTGACGCGAGAACAGAGAGAGAGAACGGCGTTCAATCCCCACCGCGCCAGTCAGCGTTCGGTTTTGGGTCTCGTCTCCGTCTGTCAGATCGGATGGGAGAAGCGTCACTGTGTAAAAGTGAATGTAATGGGGCAGCAGGCACGTCTGCGCTCATGTTGCTGGCTGTGACTGAGAGAAAAAATGAAGTAGCCATTGATCTGGATCCGCTTGTGCTTCTGCAACCTCAGGCGTGCTTTGAACGGGGCAAGGTTTCCGCTGGACGTCTGAAAACAGTCACGCACAGAAGAGGGTCAGAGGAAGTCAGTCGCTGTCAGTCTCTGTCCCCTTAAGAAGGTTAAATGACTGGAGTCGCCATCCCCGTCGAATTAATAGGAACCAAATGAAGCCAGGGGGCGGGCTTAGCAGCCATGCTGGTTGACTCAAAACAATCCGTATTCCAAGCATTTCAGATTGGTTTGCTCGTAATGTTTAGGACTAGACTGAATAGTTTACTCCTGAAATAAAAACTTACGAAAATAAAAACGTGTGATCGCGTAGAAACATTATTGGTAACCTAATTATGAGTTAATATGCAATTCCAAGGTTTAATTCCGCATAATTATATTACTAAACACACTGGACGAAATGCTACTTGCTGTCTATTTAAACTCGGATTGCACTGCTTTGAAAGACTTGTTTTTTGAAATCTACACAAGCAGGAATAAAGTGTGAATGGGAAGGAAAGAAAAAAAGGGAGGGTGGGCAAAAATTAGATAAATATGTAGGAAAATTACATTAAAATCTCTTCATAACACAAGTAGTTGTCAATATGAGAGTAATTCTTTTTTACTTCTAGGCTATTAAGAGTATTTTTTTTTTAAACTTCTACACTCACCCCCCCCCATAAAACAAATTCTGTTAATGTTCAGAATTTCAAAAATATTACAGTAGAAAATGGAAGGTGGGAAAAAACGTGTAAACAGGAAGGGGGGAAAAAGGAGGGGGGAATATTTTTTTTTCCCTTCTAGACCATTAATAGTGGGTGTCAGAAAATGGTGAATAAGACTGCTAGGAACAACAAGAAATTACACAGCTTCAAAAAATAATGCACTCACTGTTACAGTTAACGGTTGTTTTATTGAACCGATGTAATGTGAATACATGAATCTTTCCGTGGACATTAAATCCCATTTTTCGTACAGCGATTCGCACACCCGTATGCAGAACACGCAGGCATGCTTAAAGACATTGAGATTTACTTTTACACATGTGCAGGGAGATTTTTATTCGTGAATTTGCGACAATCCTTCTTGGCGGGAAAGATCTGAGTCAGCCATATTTGTTGACCCGGAAGCTTCAAGACTATGACATCTCGGCAACTCCAGTCATTTAACCTTCTTGGTCCCCCTCAGCCACAACAATAGGATTGTCAATGCTAGCTGACTCTTAGCCCCACCCCCACCCCCCAAACTTGCCATGTGACGACGGAAACAGTGGAGAGTTCATGTATTTATTTCCAAGGACTGTGTATAACCCCCATCTTTCCTCCTAGAAGCGAATCAGGCGAGGAAGGACGGCAAAGGCGGGGTGGGGACGGCCCCCGCGGCCGCTGAACTGATGGGGTGTAAAAAAGGCAGACTCCAAATGGGAGACTGGAAATGATTCGGGAACTTGGCAGCTAGGCATGCTTACAGCGGAAGAACAATGGGAGATTTCCAAGAGATCATAGCCATAACTGAACAGAAAATGAAAGCCAGCTCCATCTCCTCCCTTTACTTTCTTGCATATAAAAATTTGTACCCTAGTAAAGGAAACTGAAAGCCCTTCAAATCTCTGCCTCTCCGTGGCCATGGCTGTTGCTTTGGCTCTTGATCCTGTTCAAAATCTGCAGGACGAATTGATTTGCTGCCTTTGTCTCGACTATTTTAAGCATCCTGTATTAATAATACAATTTTCACACAACCTCTGCAAAGACTGCATCTCTCAGCATTGCAAGGAGTTGGGGACCAAGGCATCCTCCTGCCCCAAGTGCAGGGGGCAGCTTCATCCAAATAGTTTGGTATACAACAGATACAACTTAAAAAAGTAGGGAAAACCACTAGGCCCTCCACGTATGACCTAAATCAGATCCCATACGAATATACAGTGGAGGTGACAAATAGATTTAGGGGCTTAGATTTGGTAGATAGAGTGCCTGAAGAACTTTGGATGGAGGTCTGTAACATTGTACAGGAAGCAGCAACTAGAACCATTCCAAAGAGAAAGAAATGCAAGAAGGCAAAGTGGCTATCTGATGAGGCTTTACAAATAGCTGAGGAAAGAAGGGAAGCAAAAAGCAAAGGAGAAAGGGAAAGATATACCCAACTGAATGCAGATTTCCAGAGAACAGCAAGGAGAGGTAGGAAGGCCTTCCTAAATGAGCAAGGCAAAGAAATAGAGGAAAACAACAGAATGGGAAAGACTAGAGATCTTTTCTTGGAGATGTCAAAGGACAATTTCGTGCTAAAGTAGGCACAATAAAGGACAAGAACGGCAAGGACCTAACAGAAGCAGATGAGATCAAGAAGATGTGGCAAGAATGCACAGAGGAACTATATAAGGCCGATCTAAATATTCCTGATAACCACAATGGTGCAGTCACCGAGCTCGAACCTGACATCCTGGAGTGTGAAGTCAAGTGGGCTTTAGAAAGCATCACTAACAACAAAGCTAGTGGAGGTGACAGTATCCCAGCTGAGTTATGTATTTTCAAAATATGTATCTATTGACTGTTGATTTTAATAGATGTCCCCTGGTTCTCTGCTGTCCTGCAAGAGGGAAAAGAACATCCCTCTATCCACTCCATCGATCCTATGCATAATTTACTATCTCACAGCCTAATCCTAACCAACTTTCCAGCACCAATGCAGCCTCAATGCAGCCCTGATGTAAAATGTTCCGTCTTGAGGAGGCCTCCATCACTGTGTCCCGTCCCGTCCGCCCCCCACCCCCACAGAATGCAGCATGTGCCCTCTTGGTATGTCTGCATTCGTGCTAGAAAAGTTGGTTAGGACTGGACTGTTAGTCATGTCCCCCCTCAGGTTCCTGTTTTCTAGACTAAAGAGCTTTTCCTCATAACGGGGGTGCCCAAGCTCACTAATCATTTTGGGTGCTCTTTTCTGCCCCTTTTCCAGAAACCTTTTTTCCCCAGAAAGGTTCCAGATATCTTCTTTGAGATGTGGAAATCAGAACTGGGCACAATACCCCAGATGCGGCCTTACTATTGACTTGTCACTCCTGTGAATTCAGTGGAATTTACTTGTTAGTAAACAAGGTTAGAATTTGCAGTGTAAGTGGTGTATTTTGTGGGCAGCCCAACACTAAGCTGCCCTGGCACCTGGAGGAGCAGTGGCACCGAAACGGCTGCTACTGTATCCTATGGGGCCAGCAGGGCAGCCCCAGAGTCTCCTTGGGGCAAAGGAACGTTTCCTCCCTTACCCCGGGTAAAGCCCTGCTGGCCCCAATGGGTCTCTTTGGATCTGTGCCTACTCAGCCAGAGGAGGGAACCACACTGTGAAGGCTACATCTGGGACTGAGGATTCAGTGAATTACAGAATACTATATTTACAACTCCATTGAAAAATGGTGGTTTAGACTAGTCTGCCCATGTAAGGTGCCTTGGGCATTTGCTTTGGCATGGAAAAAGAGGGGGAATAAATTCTTCAAATAAATATTTAGGGGGTGCACAACTGAGGAGGCCTGGGTCCAGGAAGGGGGCATAGAATTTGGCAGCAGGGTCTGTGGCCATCTCTGCCCCACTCCCAGGCCCAGTCTTCCGTCCAGCTTGCCTCCCTCTACTCAGTTCTGCCCCTTTCCTAACACACCTTTCCTCCACCCAGTGCTCTTGTGGCGACTCCTCCAGGCATTGAGGGCCGGGATTGACTGGCGCTGACCTCAGCACTGGCAGTACTGTACCACCAGAGGTAAAGTGCTTTATGATGGTGGTGGTGGTGGTGGTACTCGTGAACCACTGGTGAAGCCTGGTAGGATCGGGCTCTGAGCCAGAAGAATACAATTTATCTCTGTATAGTGCCAAACTAGACATTACGTGTTAGATCTTGATGACAGTCTCCCAACATTTGTTGTTTTTAGATGAAAAACAGGAAGTTGCATGTTGAGCTGAGGAGTACTAGCAAAAGGAACTTGGGTGGGTGCTTTTGAGCAAAAAAAAAAAAAAAAAGGCCAGAAGAAAAGGATTAAGCACAAGAGTTTAGAAAGGAACTTTAAAAATAGTTCTTTTTTTTAAAGTAGCTCCTGGAACATGTACTAAGTGCCATTTCCTCGCTACTGAAGAATCACAACTACCCCCTCCCCAATATGTAATCATGGGAAAACCTTCCAGGTCAGGGCACGTAGCTGCTGAAGTTTTGCTACCTCTCACGTTTTGCTACCTCTCAAGTGTCAAGAAGCAATTTCCTTCAGCACTTGTCAGTGTTACCTGGGAAGTGGGGGTAGAAATGGGGAGCAGTCGTTTTGTTTCTTGAGGAAAATGTATCAACTAGTGTGGGGGTTACGCACAATAATCACCAGTTTGGATTGTACCACAAGTTCTGCTCTTGGTAGTTTCAGGTCTGTCTGTTCGTAGTTCAACCAGCATGGAGAGATCAGTAGATGCCCCCTGTGTGGCTTGTGGGTATCCTTATCCTACCCCATCAGAAGATGCCCTTAGAAATTATACACTGGATACTGGTGGAAGGAGGGATAAATAGGTCACCAGGCTCAGGGCTTTTGCTGCTGTCAGGACTCTTGTACCGTATTTCAGAGGCACCAACTCCACTGCTTACAATGTTTGACGTTCTTTACCAATTGTATATACTTGCCAGCTGAGGATATAACACACCATACATGTGATGGAACTGGCTCTAGTGTACAAAAGCTTGTGCCACAGTAGATCTGTTAACTTTTAAAGTGCCACAAGAGTCTTCCATTGTTTTTGCTGCAATAAATTAACACGGCTGCTCTTCTGGAAATGGCTGAGGGCGCAGCGTCTCCACAATACTGAGATTGACCACCACCACCCCACTACTGGAGATCCCTTTTCTATCTTCCTATCCATCCCTGCCCTCCCCCTTTTAAAATCCGGCACTGGACACGGGGAAGGGGACGGTGGAGGCCACACCAAAGTGCCTGCCCACGGCTTCGACCTGCGCTGCCTGCCTGCAGCCTCTTCTCCGGAGGCGACGCCGCCGCTGAGCTCGGCATGCAGTCGTCCCGCCCCGGGCTGCAGGGCCGCTGGCCCTTTGCAGCGCCCGAGGAAGAGTCAGGCCCTGCGAGGAGCAAAAGCCGAGCCCGGCCCAAGGGGCGGCGTCGGGCCCGCAGCCGCCTCCCGCGCCCGCCTGCCATGGCTTCGGCATCGCCCGCAGCGGACGGCGGCAGGAGAGTGGCCGTGTGGCTGAAGGCGGAGGACCTGCAGTGCTCCATCTGCCTGAGCCTGCTCACCAGCCCGGCCACGCTGCTGTGCGGCCACAGCTTCTGCCTGGAGTGCATTCGCCGCTGGGCGCAAGTGAGGGGCGAGGGCCGCGGGCGCGGCTGCCCCAATTGCCAGCGCGGCTTCTTCTTCAAAAGGCTGCCCGAGCGGAACGTCTTCCTGGAGGCGCTGCTGGAGAAATACCGCCGCGCGGCCTTTGCTGACGCGGTGCCGAAGGAAGGGACGCCTCGCTTGCAGTTCTCCGTCCCCGGCGCCGGGCGGCGCAGTCAGCAGCCGGCTTACCCTAAGCGGCAGGTGCGGGGCTGTCAGGAGGGGGGGAGGGGCTGGGACTCGCTCCTCGCAGGCATTGAGCCCTGACTGTCTTTAGGGGGTGGAGGCACTCTGCACATGCTCAGGGGAGAGAGGTGAAAAACGGAGTGCCCCAGGGATCTGCCTTGAGGCCGGTGCTTTTCAACTTGTTCATAAATGACCTGGAGACAGGGATAAGCAGCGAGGTGGCCAAGTTTGCGGATGACACAAAACTTTTCTGGGTGGTGAAGAACAGAGGGGATTGTGAAGAGCTCCAGAAGGATCTCTCCAAGTTGGGGGAATAGGCAGCAAAATGGCAGATGCGATGCAATGTAGACAAGTGTAAAGTGATGCACATTGGGGCAAAAAACCAAAACTTCACCTATACTAGGCTTATGGGTTCTGAGCTGTCTGTGACAGTGCAGGAGAGAGATCTTGAGGTGTTGGTGGACAATTCAATGAAGGTATCTACGTGCGGCAGCAATTAAGAAGGCCAATTCCATGCTTGGGGTCATTAAAAAAGGGGTTGAGAATAAAACAGCCAATATTATCATGCCATTGTACAAATCAATGGTAAGGCCACACCTGCAATATTGTGTACAGTTCTGGTCGCCGCATCTCAAAAAGGACATAGTGGAGTTGGAAAAGGTGCAGAAGAAAGCGACGAAAATGATTACGGGGCTGGGGCACCTCCCTTATGAAGGAAGACTGCAGTGTTTGGGGCTCTTCAGCCTAGAAAAAAGGCGCCTGAGGGGGGACACGACTGAGACATACAAAATAATGCACGGAAGGGATAGAGTCGATAGAGAGATGTTCTTTTCCCTCTCTCAAAACACCAGAACCAGGGGGCATCCACTAAAACTGCAGGTTGGGAGAGTTAAAACGGATAAAAGTACTTTTTTACCCAGCGGGTAGTTAATCTGTGGAACTCTTTGCCACAGGAGGTGGTGATGGCATCTGGTCTAGATGCCTTTAAGAGGGGATTGGACGGATTTCTGGAAGAAAAGTCCATCGTGAGCTATAGGCAATGATGGGTTGTAACCTCCTTACACCAGTAGTAGGCTACTTCAGAGTACTGGGTGCAAGGGAGTGGCAACAGGGTCTAATCCAAGCATCTTGTTGTCTCATGCCTCCCTGGGGCACCTGGTGGGGCTGCTGTGAGAAACAGGAAGCTGGACTAGCTGGGCCTTTGGCCTGATGCAGCGGGGCTCTTCTTATGTTCTTATGTTCTTAGGGGCAGCTTTGTAGCTTTCCTCTTGAGTTTGTAGTGGGCAAGCCAAGGCAGGGGTGTCAAACATAAGGCCAGATACGGCACACAGGAGCACTTTATGCAAGCCACGTGATATTTGGGTTCGCCGCCCTTTCAACGGCACCGCTTTCGCCAAGGCTCTGGGTGGAGAGGTGGAGGCTTCCGAGGACGATGGCGCTGAGACTCTGGGAGAGCCCGATTATCACGTGGGCCACCCATTCAGCAGTGCTGCTTCTGCTGAGGCCTTACTTAGCAGAGCACTTCTCAGCTGCTAAGCCACAAAGTGACACCTCAGCAAAAGTGGTGCAGCTGAAAAGGCAGTCAACGTGATAACTGGGCATGAAATCTTGAAATGACAATCAAGGTTTGCACATTTTTCCCTTCTGTCGTTTGCACTCTATTCCTGTGTGAGAACAAAGTGCTTATTTCTGGCCATTTTCTGCTTAATGGTGTCACTTCTGGCTCCATGATGACACTTCTGACTCTTAGTATTTCACTTGCTGTATTAAATGACACCCTTGAGTTAAGGATTCGGGCTACAGCCCAGGAAATCCTTGGTTCATGTGACACTTGGTTCTTGAATGCTAAAGTTTAAATGCTCTCAGGAAGGCCACTGCTTCAATACACACATGCACCCCTCTCCATCTGCAATATGCTTTTACTAAGTGGTGTATTAAAACACTCGAAGGGCCCAATCCTAACCAACTTTTTAGCACCAATGTAGCCATGCCTCAGGGTGTGTGCTGCATGCTATGTAGGGAGAGAATCACAGAGGCTTTCTCAAGGTAAGGGAATGTTTGTTCCTTTACCTCTGGGCTTCATTGTTGCTGCATTGGTGCTGGAAAGTTGGATAGGATTGGGGCCCTAAAGCTCCATAGAACTGGCTACACAAGCAGAGGCCTACCTAGAGGGGATCACGGATCAGTCGCTCTCCCTCCTCTTTGGAGCCATTCCCAGTGGCTAGAGCAAAAGGCTACAAATGGCTCTGAAGAAGAAGGGGAATCTTGCAAAGATTCTTGCTGTGATCCCTCTCTAGGTACACTGCTGTACGTAAGAGCTTTCTTCTTCAGGATATAATTTTTCAAATAAATACATTCCAACTACTAGTATTCTTGTGGCTTTCCAGTGGGTCAGAGAGCCCTGAAATGGATTTTGGGGCTGAGCATTATCTGAAACTGAAGCAAGCCCTGAGTGAGAGCTGGGTCAACTTGCAGTCAACTCTCACATTCCTTTCAGACTTTTCTGCTGTTCCATTACGAGATCTTAACTTGTGATAGAACTTGCAAAGGTTAGCCCTTTAAAGTGTCAGACTTCAGGCTTCAAGTAGATAATAATAATAGAGACTAGCAGTGGGTATCCCTGGGGGGGGGGGGAGCTCTACGTTTTGCAAGGAGCCTTACCTTGCCTGGAAATTGCTCCTTTCCCTGCACCATTTTAGCCAATCCCCATGTGAGGGGTGGGGGAAGCAATGTCTTGTTGCTTACTGGCTACAGTGTCAAGGGAGAGGAGGGATTTACATGACAGGGTAAGGCTCCTTGCAAAACTTAGAGCTCTGACCCCTGTAGGGACACAGGGACGCCGCTGGAGAATAGCGAGACTTGGAGCAAGCACCCATTCCCCTTTTTACATACGTTGCTCTCTCTGCTTATCATGGATTCCTAGCTTAAAAAAAAATTAAACCGTTAATCAAATCAAACATGGACCACCATAAGACTGCACAGTATCATCCTAACCGACTTTCCTGCCAGTGGCATCTCTACAGGGAGGGCAGAGCTCTAAGTTTTTCGAGAAGCCTTACCCTGTCATGTAAATCCCTCCTCTCCCTTGACGCTGTAGCCAGTAAGCAACCCCAAGACATTGCTTCCCTCCCCCCCCCCCAATGGGGATTGGCTAAAATGGTGCAGGGAAAGGAGCGATTTCCAGGCAAGGTGAGACTCCTTGCAAAACTTAGAGCTCTGCCCTCCCTGTAGAGACACCACTGTTTCCTGCACTGACATAGCTATATCATTGGGGCCTATTCTGCAGTGGAGTTGTAGTCACAGAGACTTCCTCAAGATGTTTTGTTTCTTACCCTGCATTGCCCTTACCCCAATACTGGAAAGTTGGTTAGGATTAGCAGAGGCGGATCTACAGGAAGGGTAAAGCTCTAAGTGTTGCAAGAAGCCTTACCCTGTCATGTAAATCCCTCCTCTCCCTTGCTGCTGTAGCCAGTAAGCAACGCCAAGATGTTGCTTTTCCCTGTGAGGATTGGCTAAAACGGTGCAGGAGAGGAGTGATTTCCACTGCAAGGTAAGGCTTCTTGCAAAACTTAGAGCTTTGCCCTCCCTTAGATCTGCCTCTGAGGATTAGTCCCTTTGGTGACTGAGCTGCCTTCTTTTTCCCAATTAAAGCCCTGTGGTTAGTTGAACTTGGTTGATCTTGTCCCTGTTCTCCTTGACCTGGACTACATATAGGTTTCTGGGGAATACTCCATATGCAGTCATGCCTCATTATCTGCTGGTGGGTCTGTTTTGGAACCCTCAGTGGATACGGAAAAATAGCTTTAAAGACTCACTTCCAGGTTTCTTGTTCCTTCATTGTCACCCTAGATTGCATTGGTATAGACTAGGGGTAGGCAATGTGGGGCTCATGAGCTACTGGTAGCTCACAGGGTGGTTACTGGTAGCTCACAGCCCTTTTTGGCTCACAGCAGCAGCCACAGCCACTAAGCAGCCAGAAAGGATGGGGTTTGAGCACAGAGCTAGCCAGCCCAGCCCTTTCTGGCTGCCACCCTGGAGCTTACAAGCTTCAGGCTGGCATGTCCTCTCTGCTCGGAGCAGGACTGGTGACTAAGGCCAGAATGGGGCAGTGAGAAATGCAGCAGCTCCAGAATGGTGAGAGGCGGAGCAGGCAAAGTGTGGAAGGAAAGGAAGTGCAAGATGGTTCCCTCACCTCCCCAGTGCATCAGGGGTGGGGGATTTTCTTAGAAGTTCTCCCACCCTCCAAAGCATGCCCCAGTGACCTGCTTGCTCCCTGACCATTTTTTTTCTAGAGTTTAAATATGGAGGCAGAGAGAAATTAGTACTGTGAGGGCTGTATTTATTAATGATCTCCTAATGTGCGTGTTGCTTCTTGGCAGGGTTCCTTGCCCTGCTGCCTTGCTCTGGCAATTTTGTTTTTGTACAGTTAAATATGGGGGGAATCACAGTAGCTCTTCAGCAGTTAAGTCTTTGGGTCAGTTAGTTCACGTATAGCCAATGGTTTCCTATTCCTTGTAAAGACTCTATACCAGTACTGGAGTATGGTACTATATGTTGTGAATTTGTGTTGGTTAGAGCAGAGTTGGGGGCTTGCTGACCCATTCT
>JAJKFI010000094.1:1543914-1674242 GCA_029204185.1 Lerista edwardsae
TGCCAGTTTCAACCAGTTCTGGACTGTGAGATGTGAAACTGCAACACTATACTATCGAGCTATACTTCATTCAGCCACTAGATGGAGGGAAGAATGGAATGGAATGTTGGAAGTCAGAAATGGGAGGAGAGCTTCCAAGGATAGCCTTTAGCTACCAACAGTGCCTTTCTTGTCTTTATGATGGCAGCAGAGTCTACTAGACTTTGCCCTGGGCAAAGAAGGGAGTCAGCAGCACAAGGATTCCCTGTTCCCCAATTGCTTACAGCCCCCAGTGAACTCTGAGCCTCACAGCCCTGACATTGCAATTGTAGAACTTTATTTGTGAATAACTTGGGGATCTTTTTCATAGTAAAAGGAACATGCAGTTGTTTGTGGGGGTGGGGACATCCAGTTATGGGAGGGCGAAGGGGATTTAGGCACCTCTCTTTTCTAGCACACAACACACAATGTGTTTCTAGGAAGATGCCGCTGCCTGTGGGGTAGCATTCTGTTTCCCAGTGAGAAAGATGTCTGCTAGTGCAAGCAGCTGTGCCATACAACACACTGCCTATCCCGTGGGGGGAGGAAGATGCTGCTTATTTTCTTGCTATCTCCCTTCTCTGCAGGTAATGGAGGCCTCTGTCATGATGCATTTCCTGAAGGGAGGGGTGCCTGCAGATGGAAAAATCTTTTTGTGCTAGTCTGGCCCTAATCGGGTTTGGCCTACAAGCCTTTCGGCGTGTCAGAAGTTCAATCTGCAGGTGTTGCTCCTGTTGGAAACTCATTACAAAGATCCCAGGAGTGGCTACTGGAAAGTGCAGTGATTGTGTGTCTGGGAGAATCCAGAGTTGGAACAGAGTTGGTTGTTCTGTTGGTGGTCTGACCCCCACCCAACTCGATAGTAAATACAGGTTCAATATCCCTTATCCGGACTGCTTGGGACAGGAAGGTGTCCAGATTTCGGATCTGTCTGGATTTTGGAATAATTTCATAAATATAATGAGAAATTCTTCCTCTTGCTCATTTTACTGTTACCCATTTGGGTGTCTGCTGGCCTCCTTGATATTTTCCTACAATGGCACTCACCACAGAGCAGAGAATAGAACTTGCAGCCTGTAAGTGGGAATGAGCACAAAATATTATTTCTACGGAAGGTTTTTAAAAAGTCTCGGACAAAGATGTCTGGATTACCGAATAGTCTGGATTTTGAACGTCTGGATAATAAATCATCTACCTGTTGTACAGAAAATGTGTTCTTTTTTAAGCACATCACTTTATCCTGTCATTCAGAAGTCACAGTTTGGCGTCATACATTTTTTGGGGACCAACCACAATTACACCCAGTTGTGAGCAGCAAGGCTTTTTTTGAGGTCTCCAGAACTTTTCATCAGGTTGATTTGAAGGCAAAAGAAAGTTTAACAGCTCACCTGATAGAGAATTTCATTAGATGTATCAGCCTATGATTTTTATGTGATTCAGGGTGCAATCCTACCTTGCACCGGAACAGGCAGGCCAGCAGGTAGGATTAGGGTGGAGCCTCCCCAGCGTAAGGGAACGTTTGTAAGGGCTTGGAGCTGTGCCTGCTAAACAGCAGGTGCAAATGCGAGGAAACCGCACGGCCTGAAGCCACACTGCCTCCCAGACAGGATTCGGCCTTATGGCCGAATTCTGGGCTCGCCTCCCTCCTGGGCCTGCTGGCCTGTCCACCACCCACCCAGAACCGCCCTCCCCCTTGTGTTGATGCTGCACACTTATTAGGATTGCGCTGCCCATCATGTTTTCTGAGCAAGGTGATTCCTTGAATTAAGTTATAGATGTTCGATGTACAGGCATGCCCCGTTATCCACAGTTTCGGTATCCACAGTTTCGGTTATCCATGGATACCATGGATACTAGGACACATATTGAAAGATAGGGGAACATTAAACACATCTCTCTCTTTTTACCTTGTTGCAGCAAAACCACTGTTGTTCCCCTTTCTTTAAAAAGGCACCCCCAGTACCCATAGTTTCAAGTATCCAAGGGGAGGGGAGGTCCAGAATAGAACCCCAGCGGATACTGGGGAATGCCTATATACCTATTTGAAAATACTTCAGCTGAAATTATTAAGAGTTGCTGGTGGACAACAATGAAGGTATCTACGGCAGCAATTAAGAAGGCCAATTCCATGCTTGGGGTAATTAAAAAAGGGGTTGAGAATAAAACAGCCAATATTATCATGCCATTGTACAAATCGATGGTAAGGCCACACCTGCAATATTGTGTACAGTTCTGGTCGCCGCATCTCAAAAAGGACATAGTGGAACTGGAAAAGGTGCAGAAGAGAGTGATGAAAATGATTACGGGGCTGGGGCACCTCCCTTATGAAGAAAGACTGCAGTGTTTGGGGCTCTTCAGTCTAGAAAAAAGGCGCCTGAGGGGGGACATGATTGAGACATACAAAATAATGCACGGAAGGGATAGAGTCGATAGAGGGATGTTCTTTTCCCTCTCTCAAAACACCAGAACCAGGGGGCATACGCTAAAGCTGAGGGTTGGGAGAGTTAGAACAGATAAAAGGAGGTACTTTTTTACCCAGCGGGTGGTTGGTCTGTGGAACTCTTTGCCACAGGAGGTGGTGATGGCGTCTGGTCTAGATGCCTTTAAGAAGGGTGTGGACGGATTTCTGGAAGAAAAGTCCATCGTGGGCTATAGACCATGATGGATCATGCAACCTCCTTACATTAGTAGTAGGCTACTTCAGAGTACTGGGTGCAAGGGAGTGGCAACAAGATGCAAGCATCTTGTGTCTCATGCCTCCCTGGGGCACCTGGTGGGCCGCTGTGAGATACAGGAAGCTGGATTAGGTGGGCCTTTGGCCTGATCCAGCAGGGCTCTTCTTATGTTCTTATGTTCTTAAATGTGCTTAAGGCTGAGGAATAAAGTCTTCTACACTTTTTTTTCTTTACCTTTTAGGATGTGGTAAAAATAAGTGAAGTCTCCAAAGAAACTGAATTAGCCATAGAGGCAATTGCTAGCTGGGCGAAGGAGAGCGATAGAGTGAAGGTTGGTCCTTAAATGTGTTGGTATATGATCTATGTGGTCTTTCCCCTCTTCTGGAACATCGGAATTTTTGTTTGTACTTCTCTCCCCTGCCCTTCATGTTGGGATGCAGGAGAATGGCATTTTCTAGTACCTGAGTAGTTTCTTGGTCTCACTAGGACACTTTCCCCATCAACTGGTATTTCCAACTCTTACTTCACTCACTCTACAAGAGAGCCAGTTTATGTACAGTAGAATCAAGCAGTACAATTATACTTGGACTGTATCATCTTACTCTGTAGGTGAGAAGCTGCATGTTTGAACATTTCCTCATGTGAAAAATCTCCCTTATAGAAAATTAACGTGTCAGAGACTGAGGGTGCAATCCTAACCTGAAGTTAGGCCAGAACAATTAGACTAGGAAATTTTGGCCAGCACAAGAGCCACCATAAAGCACTTTTGGACCCCTCTTGGAGTCAGGGAGGCTGGCGCACATCTGTGTGCTGGCTTTTCTGACTCCGAGAGTGGTCCAAACATATTTTACGATGTCCTTTGTGCTGGCCAAACTTTGCTGGCTTAACTCTAGGTTAGGATTGCGCCCTGAAAGATTATTGAAAACTTAAATCCTCTTGACATGTTTAAGGTGCAATCCTAACCTGGAGTTATGCTGGCACAAGTCATGTCCTTGTCCCTGCCTTCCTGACTCCAAGAGTGTCGCAAACATGCTTTACGAATCATTTACAACATTCCTGGGCCTGCACAATTGATGTGTGCTGGCCTAACTCCACGTTAGGATTGCATCCTTAGTCTCTCTCATGGAACAATATAAAAACCCCATTGAAAAAAAGGGTTTAAGATTAGGTTGCCCATTTCAACCATCTTGAATCTATGAGAGAGGCTGTATATAAATACAGTAGTAAATCGTGTTTTTTTTTCTATTCCATGCACAAGTAATATTTTCTAAGGCAGCACCCAAAAGGTTCCAGCACGACCGGCGCTTATCTTTCCACCAGGGACCATTGGGACAGCCACAATTACATCCCCCAGGTGTCACCACGGCCAGCTGAGCCTGCCCGGAATGCCATGTGCATTCTGCCTGCTGGGGCGACAGAACCTGGAAGCGGCTGGCTGCAGCAACACTGGGGCCCTGTAGTCGCAGCTGTCCCAATCCTCTGCAGTGGAACGGTAAGCACTGGTCATCCGGCAGATGGAAAAAGCAGTCTCTGAATCTGGCCCACAGGCTGGAGTTTGGAAACCACTTTTCTAAGGGGATAAATTCAAACAGTAGACCTTCGCCCTGCTTGAGGTGGTACCGTCCAGGAGGACATTATACATGGTGGTCATATAGGAATAAGTTGGCACAAAGAAAGTGAAGCAGGGGAATAAGCAACTCCTCCTTCTAAATACTGGGATCTCTCAGTGCCTAATGGCATTTGTGGCCCATGTTGCAGCTAGAAGAAACAAATCTTAGTTTTAAATAGATAGAAACCTCTTTAGGGGTGAAGAATTCCTGACAGAGGAATGGGGTTGGGGTGTGTGTGTGTGTGTGGGGGGGGTGTAGTAGTAGTAGTAGTACAAGGGTTGCTAGGGGGAAAAAAAGGAAATGGAAGCCTTAGATCTTGTACATCCAGATCTATCCCTAATCAGTAAAGGTGTTGGTTTTTGGTGATAATGAAATAAATGTAACACCGGTTTCTATGCTTCTCATTTTTGTAAACAAACAACCTGAAATCTGCAAAAACAAACTGGGAAATCTGCAGAATAAATAAAAAAATGGCTGGGCTGGGGAGGATGCATGGGTAATGGCTGTGGTTGTATCTGCTGACTCTATATCACCTGCCTACTACACTTTTAAGGCAATTAAAATGTATAAAAATGCACCCTTGGAATAAAAACGAAATCTGTGAAAAAATAAAAAAATTTAAGAACACCTCAATTTAATCAGCTTTTCTGCATTTCAGGATTATGTATCTCAGAGGAAAAACACAGTTATAGAAAATTTCAGTTTTCTGAAGAAGTACATTAATGACAAAGAAGAGACTGTTCTGAAGGTTATTGATGAAGAGTATAACGCAGCACAGCAAAAAATAGAAGCAATTAATGAGCAACTCAGGGAAAGAATTAACAGACTTGTGGACTTGCAAAATAACTCCAAAGAACAGCTGCAGGTAAAAACTAGACAGACAGACCGACGGACGGACAGACAGACAGAGACTCTGAGGGCACACTCCTAACCTGGAGTTAGGCTGGCATAAGTCACTTGTGCTGGCCCAGGAATATTGCAAACATGCCATAAAGAGCATTTGCACCACTCTTGGAGTCAGGGATGTGCGCTGGCCTCCCTGACTTCAAGAATGGTCCAGACGCACTTCACGGTGCATTTGCAACACTCCTGGGCCGGCACAAGTGACTTGTGTTGCTTTACGTGCTTTACGGTGTCCCTTGTGCCAGCCAAGCATTGCTGGCCTAAGTGTGCTGGCCTAACTCCAGGTTAGGATTTTACCCTAAGATTACTCCCTGTCTTGAAGATTAGGAATAAGTCCTATTGATTTCTGTGGAATGTCCACATAATGGCTATGACCTAGAAATGCCTTATGTATGTGTGCAGGATTTTTTCTTTGCTTTTGCTGAAGCGCTTTGGAGTAGAAATCCATAAAGCAGAATTTTAAATCTCCTGCCTTTCCATCCCTCCCCCTCTGCCCAAACGTAAAATGTGTTGCATAGACTTGAGGATGACATTCTATGGGTGTAGTGAAAGTTACATCCTGAATTGGTACCCTTGCCAGAAACTGTGGAATCCGCAGAAGGTATTAATGGAACTGTTGCTAGATGCTTGTTCATTCTTTCTGTCATTTCGTTAGGCTGCCTCATCAGAACAAGAAGTTTACATCAGTTCTCCTGTTGCAATGAATGAAGTTACTCTTGATGTCCAGAAGATCAGTAGCATCTCCTATGCTGTGGAAGAACTCAAAAGGGTGCTGGAAACGTCAGTGCTGGAGACATGCTTAGGGCAGCTGCTACAAGGTGAGTTTGATTTGCATGGGTTCCTTGCCTAAAGGTAATGACAAATACATTCTCATTCCAAGCTGACTCAGCAATCCTAAGTATGAGGCTTAGAGCGCAATCCTCTACTGCCCTGGAATGGCGAGGCTGGCGGGCCTGTGCTATATCCAGCGCAGTATATGGGAAGCTGGAGCCTCCCTGGTGCAAGGGCACATTTGTGCCCTTTCACATAGGGAGGCACTAGCCTCCCCTATGGGATCTTCGGATCTGTGCCTGCTAAACAGCAGGGGAAGATCCGAGGAGGCCACGCGGCCCGGGGATCAGGCCTAGGATTTGGCCTTATGGCCCTCCTCCCAGGCCAGCACACCTGCCAGCCCACCCACCACCCACCCAGAAAATGCCTTCCCCCACCAATTCCCTCCCTTCCACCTGCTCGGCACTCCTCTGCACCAGCACGTCTGTGTGCTGGCCTCTCTGACTCCAAGAGTGGCGCAAACATACTTTATGGTGTCCCTTGTGCCGGCCAAACTGTGCTGGCCTAACTCTGCTAGCCTAACTCCAGGTTAGGATTATGCTGTCAGTCAGAGAGGCCAGCACACAGATGTGTGCCATCCTCCCTGACTCTGAGAATGGTCCAAACAGGCTTTATGGTGGCCCTGGTGCCGGGCAAACTTCGCTGGCCTAACTGTGCTGGCCCATGTCCAGGTTAGAGTTACGCCCTTACTTTTGAATAAGTACACTTAAGATTGCACTGGGAGTCCAGTAAGGTACTAAAGAAGTAAAATGGGATCTGCATTGCTTGCACCACTGCTGCCAAGAGGAACAAGTGAATTTGCCTTTCTAGATTAGATTCACAGCATCATCCTACGCACACTTACTCAGAAGTAACTTCTACTGTTTTCAATGGGGCTTTCTCCCTTTGAAGTACACATAGGATTGCAGCCCAGGTCTACTTCTATTGCAACAACAGTGGTCAGCTGCCCTCTGGAAGCCAACCCAAAGAGCATAATAGAGATAACAGAA
Source organism: Lerista edwardsae (assembly GCA_029204185.1). Lineage (NCBI taxonomy): Eukaryota > Metazoa > Chordata > Lepidosauria > Squamata > Scincidae > Lerista > Lerista edwardsae. The sequence continues at coordinate 1,550,941 of JAJKFI010000094.1, forward strand.
GTCATCAGGACACTTCTTTAATTTGATTCTTTTCTCCACCATTTGAATTTCACCTATAGGCACTGTTAGTGAATTCTACTGCCAGTTTTTGTGAACTTATACAATGGTGACTATGGTGTATTATTGTCATGCACCTCATGTATCAATATCTGTTCTTATATAATGTGTCTGGGTATGCGCATGTTTTTGCAACCACCTTATAGGGTGCTTGTTTTCGTACTCTATAATTGGTCAACAGCCTTCTCCACCTTTTTTGTGTTTTTCCTCCTTTGCCAGTGTTAGGTGCAGCTATTTCAGCAGTGCTGTCCAGATAATAATAATAATAATAATAATAATAATAATAATAATAATAATAATAATAATAAATAATTAATAATAATTAATAATAATACTTGTATTTATATACCACCTTTCTTAGGTCACCAGATTTATCTAATGACTATAACTCAAGGCGGTTTACATAGGCAGACTTTATTCAGAAATCTGAAGGTTTTTACAATTTTTACAGAAACGTTCTATCTTTCAAGATTTACACACACACAGATGGATCTTTCTGGATTTAGTCCTTCTTTCTGGCCACCTGTTTGTCTTCTTGCTGGCTGATAAGCGGCTTCCCTGCTCCCACCAGACAAGTTTCCAGTCTCTTGTGATTAACTTGAGTGAGTTTCTCTTTGCTGTAGAGCCTTCTCCAGGAACAAGCAAGATCGGTGACATTGAAATGGACGTGGCACTGGAAGAAAGCATCTCCTCCAGCAATTCCTGTAAGCACTGTATTCACTGAACCACCCTGATAGGCTAGTCCTTCTTGCTTTCATCCCCTTGCACAGGACTTGTACAAGTAGGGCTGTGTTCACAAAACTGTTTATTTAAGAGCCCATTCAGGAATTGTGTTTTGGGCCCCATTTGGAAAGTCTTGATTTATGTTCTATGGGTTTTTTAACTAGAAGAAAAAAATTCTGGCTTGTTTGCCTGTGCTAGCAGGAGCTGTGATGTGCAGGAACTTCTGGTAGGTGATGTCTCAAATACCTGCCTTTTTCTCTTTACCCACACTGCTCTGATGCTTCTACCCAGACACTTACGGATATTCACAAGTTCTTGCCAGGAGGCAACTGAGGGCACCATCCTAGGCGCCCTGTAGCGTCGACATTACGTGCCAAGCGGCACCCCGGCATCAGCGTTCTCACTCCGAGACTGGTGCTGGAGGCAGTGCCAGCCTCGGAGCACCTGCACTCTGCTCGCTCTGTGCCAGCCTAGCCCGGCTGGCGCAGAAGCGTGATGAGTCAGGCCAAGGGAGGGAGTGGCGGCGGTGGGTGGGCTGGCAGGCATGCCGGCCTGGGAGGGGGATGGCCTTGGGTTTGGCCATAAGGCCAAATCCAAGGCCTCATCCTGAGGCTGCACAGCCCCAATTTGGGCCACGCGGTCTCCTTGGATCTGCGCCTGCTGTTTAGCAGTTGGTTAGTCTGGCGCCTCCCCTACGGCAAGGGCACTCCAAAGCAGCACTGGATATGGTGCTGGCCGGCCAGCCTCGCCATTCCAGCGCTGCTTGGGATTGCAGCGCTTAGGACTGCAACACTGCTTAGGAGTGTTGCAGCTGCTGATAGAGATGAAAAACAAACAGTGGCACGCCCAGTTTCGAAAACAAGTGCCTGTGGGCCCAATCCTATCCAACGTTCCAGTGCTGATGCAGCTGTGCCATTGGGGTGCATCCTGATGTGGGGAGGCAATCACAAAATCACTGTGGACAAAATTCCCTATGAACAAAAGGGTACATTTGCTCCCTTGCCTCAGAACTGCATTGGGGCGACATCAGCCCTGGAATGTTGGATAGGATTGAGCCCTATCTCTATGAATAATTAAGCCAGTCTTTGTCCTTAAGCACTTGCACGGAAGTTTTGGGTAGTGGCCAGCGTCGTCATCCGCAAATGAACTACCGGAATGCTGGGAGGGACGTGGGCGGGACTTTCGCGTGATTGGCAGCCCGCCGTTTCGTTCTGCGGCTGCCCTGGCCTCAAGGGGGGGCTGCCCCCGGTTGGTGCTGCCCCCCCGCTGCTTGCCCAGGCACCCGGCGCGCCCCCCACCTGTCTCCCCCGGCAAGCAGGCACCCCTCAAGGCCAGGGCAGCTGCGGAACAAAACGGACGGGCAGCCAATCACAGCAAAGCCCCGCATAAGTCCCTCCCTTTCCTTAAGAAGACCTGCGGTTGCCTCCTTGGCCCCACAGGATACAGCGGCAGCCGTTTCAGTGCTGCCGTACAGCTGCATGGGCAGCCCCATTAGGATAGGGCTGCCCAAGTTAGCAATGTGTACACAGCAACAGTGAGCTTCTGGCAGCCTCTCTTATCTCTATATTTTAAGTATCTTTTACTTTCTTTCAGTTGAATAAAATGTGAATAAAAGTCTCCCTGTTATTTCTTGATTAGCATGGAGTCAAGATTCACTTCAGGAAACTGGCAGCGATTCTTCAGCAGTAGCATCTGCCAGTAACACTGCAGTGCCAATTGTTTCCAGACAGTTTTCTCAATGTAAGTGTATAAGTCAAGACACAGTAACATTCAACAGTGTGGACAAAAACGTGCTTACACAGAGCCTGATCCTATCAGGCATAGCTTATGAACGTACCACCCGCGCCTGTGTCGCAAAAGATGCCACAAGGCACCTCCAGTGCCAGCGGTAAGCCATTACCATTGGTGCTGAGCGACCGCCTGGCTAATGCCCATGCCACCCAAAGGCAGCAACATGAGCTGGCATTGTAGGAGGGCATACTGGGCTGGGGGAGGGGTGAAGTAGGGGGTGGGACTGATGGTGACTCTCACCGCTGGTTCCCTACCTCCATCGAGGGCTGTGCAGCACCCTGACACGGCTCTCGCCTCTGTGCCAGCTAAATAGGGGAAAGGGGATGAACTGGTTGCAGCAGGATGTAGCAGTAGCCACCTGCTACCGCTGTGCTCCTGGTTCACTCACAGTTCTGGATCAGGCTGTTAGTCTTTAGAGAAGGCTTTAGTAAGCAGGCCCTCCAGTCCCAAAATATTTTTTCTCTCTCCCCACCTCCATGAGTTAAGTCAAGTTGTATCTGTTTATGTCAGTTGAAGAGTCAAATCTTCCATGTGAAATGGAGAATTTGCATGGTATTACCTTACTTTTATAAAACGGTGCTTAGCTTTCAGAAATAGTGTATTTGTAGAGTTTTGTAGATATTTGTAAGTTTTCTGTATGTGAAGTGTATGACAGCGAAATGACTTATTATGTGCAGCGCAGGACTGCTGCCAAAAATAGTGCTCTCCTGTTGAATTCATCCCCAGAACAAGTAGAACTACCTATCCCATGCTAGAATGTCACACCTTATGCAATTCTCAACCTCCGCTTCACAGGATTGTTTGGTAGGGGTAGGGATGTGCACATTAGGAACACTAAGTGATCCTGCACTTTGTGAGACACAGGGAGATAACTTGACATGTGGCACCGCTGTGTCCCACTGAATAAATTGTTCTATGCTGATAGTATTGTGATTAAAGATTGTGCATTGTGTATTGTGCATTATTCATATTATATATGAATCAGCCTTATGGGATGGCACAACAATTGGGAAATTCAAGTCACATTTTCTTATTTTCCATGCACTTTAGAAGTATATTACATGGGTGAACATGGTACCTCCTGGCTTGGGCACCCTTCGCAGCATAATAATTTTAGTGTATCTTGAGGCTGGGATTTTTCTTTGTGCTCAACTGAACCTCCAAGGTATTTATACTTTATCCATGTTAACTGAAAAGTAATAAAAATGGATTAATTGACTCTGGAAGCAATTATTATTTGTCAGCTTCTTTAAAGACGTGCCATTTGTCAGAAGAAAGCCTCTATGGATGGATCTGGATGAGCAAGACCTAGATTTGATTCCTCACTTGGCCATGAAGCGACCTTAGCCAATTGTACTCTCTCTGATAGGGCACAATCCTAACCTGGAGTTAGGCCAGCAAAGTTTGGCCGGCACAAGGGCCACCATAAAGCACCATAAAGTTTGGACCACTCTCAGAGTCAGGGAGGATGGCGCATGTCTGTGTGTTAGCCTCTTTGACTCTGAGAGTGTCCAACACACTTCACAGTGACCCTTGTGCTAGCCAAACTTTGCTGCCCTAACTCCAGGTTAGGATTGCGCCCTAAGCGAGCATGTAGGTTTTTTTTTGTTTTTTTGGATAAAGTGAAGTATCTTGAGTTCACTAGAGGGAGGACAGGATGCAAATGATGTGTATGTGTGAAAAAAGGATTTTATGGCTTAAATACTTGGTTCATATATTGCAACTATCCTCTTGTTCTGATCCAAGGATATTAAATCATGTTTTCATTTTGTTTCATTCAGGGGCATCCAATGTGACCTTTGATCACAAGAGAATCCATCACTTGCTTGAACTCTCAAAGGATAAAAAGAAGGTGACTGTGTCTCGTTTTCGCAGTTCTTATGAATCCTCCAACATGAGATTCCGCACCAGCCAGGTGATGGGCTCCCCAGGTTTTTCTGAGGGATGCCATTATTGGGAAGCAGTTACTAAAGACAGTTCTGGGTGGGCCGTTGGTGTTGCTGATGAGAAAATTGGCCGAGATGACCAACTAGGGAGAACTGAGCTATCTTGGTGCATAGAATGGTCAAACAAACGGCTCTCAGCCTGGCACAACCATCGGGAAATTCAGATCAAGCAAGAGAAACCTCTGCAGGTTGGAGTTTTTCTGGACATTCCAAGAAATACCTTATCGTTTTATTCTCTTACCGATATAGAAACTTGCTTACATCAGTTTAAAATCAACGTCGTAAATCCTGTTTACCCTGCTTTCTGGATCTATGGTAGCTGTGAGGGTGAATTCTTAACTATATATGATATCTAGAAGTATTATATATTATTGTACAGTATTTCTATACCACCTTTCTCGTCGACTCTCACAGTAAGTGAGAGTCTTACAGACCCCAGGTGGTTCACATCAGCAGGCTGTCACACAATTCCATTCTTACAAATGGAATTTACAATTAATATTATATAGAACACTTCCAGATGTTTTCGTTCTTTTGTGGTCATCATTCTTTTGACAACACATGTCATTGGAGTTTCCAGCAGGAGGAGCTGCAATCAACCAGGTGTTACTTGTTCTTGGCAAATACACATTCCTCCACCTCTTGGTAGCTTGACTCCTATGAATCCTACACCCTCTCGCGGCCTGCAGATTGACAGTGACTCTTCCTGCTTCAGTCCTCTCACAACAACTTGTCACTACGACGTATCCCATCCAAATCATGGCCAGGGTTCCTCCCGCTTTGCTTCTTCAGGCGAGGCACAGCTTTAACCTCCAGCCCGCACTAGTATCAACCACACTATCAATTTTTATATTTTGTTTTCATGCCAGTTGAGGTCAGGTCATGCAAGGTCAGGGCCAGTGCAGATTAGTGGGAGCCCAGTATTGCCCTGCTTTGGGCTCCACCTATTGCCTCTCCAATAGCACATGTGAGTGCTAATGCCGTCACCAATACTGAGCATTCATGGGCCACTCTGGATGAGTGGGCCTTGAGGTTGACGTATGTCCCTGCCAGTGCCTGACCTGGCTGATCTCTGACACCACAGCTGCTCATCACTTCAACCCAAAGAATCCTGGGAATTATAGTTTTGTTAGGGTGCTTCTCTGTTAGAATATAGTAATTCCTTCTGGACCCTCACCAGTGTCCACCCAAGGAGAAGGCTTGACTATTTTAAACCAGTTTAACTCTTGTGCAAATATGTAAATGCCAGAAATGCCAAAAAAGAAGTTTCTTCCATTCTTACATATATTATGTATTCATTTGTTTACATAAGTGATATCCTGCTTTTTGTATATCAAGAAACTAAAAAGCTCATACTTCAAATTTTGAAATGTATATTGATACAAAGTAGTACACTCCATACATTCCATCAATACAAGACCTTGATTTTTAAAATTCAAGACTGTTTTTCTTATTGTAGCATTTTTTTTTCATTACCATGGGGCTTCTTTAGACCTTAGGAGGCGTTCAAAAACAGGGATGGTACCATAGGTAGTCCAATCCTATTCAGCACCAATGCAGCTGGGCCACAGGGTCCATGCCGTCTCCAATGTGGAAATTTGAGCAGGTCAGAGGGCTGCATTTCTTCCCTTACCCATGTAGAGCACCTGTCTATTCTGTTGGGCTACTCAGATCTGTGTCAGCTAAATTGCTGGGGCAGAACCGAGTAGCTTTGCGTAGGGATTTCAGGCCCAGAAAGGCCTCTTCCCCACCACTCGACTGGCACTGCTGATAGGCACAGCAGCGCCCATGCGCTGCTGCTGGCATCAGTCCAGCACCTGATGTACCAGTGCAGATGCACTCGACGGCACATTTGTGACAGCGCTGGACCAGCGCAAGGGTGTAGAGTATAGGATTGCACCAGTGGTGTCATCTAAATGATTTAAGAACAGGTACTCACTTTTGATTGGCATGTGTCGGGACCCGCCCACCGGAAGTGACATCATAAGCCAGAAGTGATGTCGTGGCAGGAAGTGACATGAAAAAAGCCCTTTTTGAGGCCTCAGATGATTTTAAACTGACCCAACAGTTGCAACAGTATTCCACAGCACCCCCAGAACATGTTAAGGAGGCCTGGCATCATGTTAAAACCCCAGAGCAACTCATTTTTCAGTGGCAAGGAAAGGAAAGGCTCCACTCACTGCCTGCCTGCCTGCCTGGCTCTGAGAACATGCAGGCAACTCAAACATGCAGGAAATTCAAACGTTGCAGAGGGCGGAGTCGACGAGTGGGCAGGCGAATGGGCGGGGCCAGCTGTAATCCTAGAAACCGGTACTCGCGTACCCCCTGCATGACATCACTGGATTGCACTCTGAATTGAATTTGAAAGTAGATAGGAAGCTAGTGTGGCTCCTGAAGAAAGGAAGTATTATACGCTCTTAGTGATCTATACTAGTGTTTGGTTCCAACTCTAGTATTGTACAAATAGAGCATATCCTATTACAGTGGTTTCCAAACTGGTGGTGCAAGACCCACCAGCCCGGGAAGCACTGGCCTTTACCCATTTAAGGCAAGGAAAGGGGGGGGAGGCAGCAACATGATCCTCAGGATTGCACTGCTGCCAGGGATGGGAGGGGTTTTTTCTACTCACCCACCTCCAGTGCCAGAGTCCTGGGGCATTTGTGGGAAGGGGTCTGGGGAGCCCTCCAAAGGGTTCCCCATGCCTCCAAAAGTGTTCAAAAAAGAGGGAGGGGGGAAATGGGCACTGCCTGTTTCATGACAAAAACTAGAAGTGCCCAGGTTTTTTTCCATAACTCAAAATGGACAAATGAGTATTCAAAGAGCCAATGAGATGTTACTATGATGCAGCAGGGAACCAGTAAGATGTTAGTGACACCACTAGGGACCAAAATTGTGATTTATAGGAATAATATAACATGTTACATCATCATTTGACAGAATGGAATGTAATTTAAGGCAGAATGCAATGAAAGAAACCATATTGAATTATCTGTGTTATATCAAAAGTTTTGGCCAAATACACAGAAAAAAACATAACGATGTAATCAAAATGGATTTCTGTAACTCAAAACAGACCAATGGGAGGAAGTGTTCTGCGAGCTAACTAGGTGTTATTATAGCACAGCATGGACCCAATGTTATTATGAGTCAGCTCCCTTTTCCATGTCTCGAAGCTAATATTAGAACTCCTATTCAGTTGTGAGAGTGTCATCAGGCTAGCCACTTTTTTTTTGTTAGTTACTGATTTGCTGGGTGACCTATACTATTCAAATTAAATAAAGTTAGTGGGGGTGACACAATGTGTTACCTCACCTGGTTACACCAACCCCCTGGCGGGAAGTTTGGGTGTTGTTGGTCACTGGCTTAGATTTAAAGTGGATTGTAAATGTTCAGGGTGGATCTTCTGCCAAATTCCCTGCTGTCTCCCCCCAAGGGCCCTAATGCCCACACTAGGCTAACTAGTTTCCCCTCTAGAGCAGCCTCAGAGATAGGCAAGAGGGAGGGGGTTCAGTCACCCACTGGGCCTCCTCTCTTCCAGCAGCTTTGCTTGGGATCACTGGCTGGCCAGCCTCCTCCAGACTGCCCTCATCACCGGCTTGGCTCCAAAGGACCTTAATTCTAGCACCAACTAACCCCACCACCAAACAATAGGCAGTCAGCTTGCCCAAGCCATAACTGCCTCCTCCACTTGGTGGCTCCAGGGGCGTGGCAGACATACAACAACTCCCAATAATTTCCCACAATAAGCTTACCTTCCTTTAGCCAGTCAGTCCATCCATCCAGTCCTTCAGGCACAGTCTGTCCAGCAGTCCTTCAGGCAGGCAGTCCAGCCAGCACTCCATCCATCCAGCACCTACCTGGTGCCCTCCTCCAGGACCTACCCGGATCCTCATCCAGCACTTTCCCAGGGCCCTCATCCAACACCTTCCCAGGTTCTTTACTGTAGCTCCTGCCTCCAACTTTATACTGAGGCCAGCCAATCAGTGTCTGTTGCTAGGCAGGCTCTAGCATCAGCCATGCCCATCTGTACCTGTGCTGGCCTCCCTTCATAGCCAGGGGCTTCATCAGCCTACAGCTGTGCTCCTGAGGCTTGCAAAGACCTTGGGGGTTAACCCTGTAATCCCTGGCTAATCTGGAACAAGGGGCCATTGCTGATACCATTCCCTATCTCCTCGGGGTATCTCCTGCCTTTTCCAATACAGTGGACTAGTCTATCGCTGGTTATTAACCATGAACCTCCAGATACAAGGGCAGTATATCATTATGTGCAGGGTAGCCAGTAGCAGGGGAGGGGAAAAGCAATATTCATCCATTGCTTGTGAGGAAATATTCACTGCCTTTATTTTCTGGCCATTAGTCCTTTGATGCCATGCTATTACCATCTCTCAGCCTCACCTACCTCACAAGGTTATTGTGGGGACGACAATAGGGGAGGAACCATGCACACTGCTCCTTGGAGGAAGGGTGATATAAAAATGTTTAAACAAATAAATAATTTGGTTGTATGGGGAGGGTGTCAAAAATGTATGGGCCCCAAGATGTCAAATGACTTAGCTACACCACTGTCTCAAATCAAATCCAAAACAATTTAAAAAACATTCTACTCCTTGAGTCCTCAGTGGGACTTAGTGAAGTTTAAGAAAATTTAAAAACAACTGATAATTAAGAATTCAAAGAATTAATACAGAAATTACGATACAGAGAACTGCAAAAAGAGTCAATTAGTATGACTTCCAGAGCTCCAGATATATTTCGGAATGCTGTTTGTAGATCTACATTATCCATGCCTGGCATTTTCAAAATAATTCCAATGTTTTCACAAGGCATCACAACTGTGTAAATTTCAATGTGAGGTTAATATAAGGGTTTTCTCATTGATCTAGAAGTAAGATGTGTAGAACTTAGGTCTAGGGAAACATGTTTAGGATTGCTCTGTTGGTAGAAGTGAGATTTGAAGAACTATAGATTTTCTATATACATGTACAGGCTTGCCCCAGTATCCACTGATTCAGTATCCACAGTTTCAGTTATCCATGGATACTGGCATGCCTGTTAAAAAGATAGGGGAACATTGAACACATTCTTTTTTAAAACTTTGCAGCAAAACCACTGATGTTTCCCTATCTTGAAAAAGTAGTCCCCAGTATCCATGGTGAGGTCCGAAATGGAATCTCAGTAGATACCCAGGCATGCTTGTATGTACAAGCAGTGTTCTGAATGGCCACAGAAATGCACTGGGATAGGTTGTGATTTTGTGCAGCCTTAAAATGTTTCTTGTTTTTGTATTGAAAGGCCATGGAAATATCACCTGTAATGGTGTCAGACTGAAAACGGAACAGCAAAAGGGATCCCACTAATTCCAAAAGACATTCAGGGAAGAGCAAAAGGAAAAATCTAGTTGTTATTTCTACTTCCCTTTCAAAACCTTGTCAAATCCAGTTTAAAATGAGCGCCTTTTACTCCTTTCACGTACACAGCGGCAGGTCCGGCACGGAGACAACTTCTTCCATAATGGAAGTTCCATTGGCTTTCAATAGAATCTTTTCTCTCTGTTAAAAATTGTGGAGGGGCACAGTTGAGTTAGAAACTCGGAGGATTCTTACTGCTGTCGTGCTGTCCCTCCATGGTATTTACAACACACACACACACACACAGAAGGAGAGAGATGCGTTACCTGTTGACCGTAAACCGTATAAAATGCAAATCCTTCCTACCCTCGCCCCCCCACCCTAGGGGAAACCTAAGTGATGCTGTAATCTTGTTATGCAGGGGCAAATCTGTTTGAAAGGGCGCCCAATGAAAATGCGCCCCTAGGGGCACGCAACGTCATGACGTCACATCGTGACGTCATGACATAGCGCCCCGCCCCTCCTAAGAGGCGCGTTCTGTTCGCTGCCATGGGCCCTTTAAGGCGCCCGTGGCGCCCATGGCTGCGGAGCGAACAGAACGCACGCCCCGGCCGCGTTCTGTTCGCTCATGCCGGCTCTTGCCTTAAAGGGACCCTCCAGAACAATGGAGGGACCCTCCAGAACCGCTCCCGCCCAGGCCCTGCGCAGCATTCTCCTCGCTCCGGCTGGCCTTAAAGAGCCAGCCAGAGCAAGGAGAATGCACTGCCACCTGGCGCCCCCTCTCATGCCGGCTCTCATGCCGGCTGGGGCGCCGCGTTCTGTTTGCTGTGGAGCGAACGCGGCTGGGGCGCCACGTTCTGTTCGCTGCGGAGCGAACAGAATGCGGCGCCCCGGCTGCGTTCTTTCTGTTCGCTTGTGCCGGCTCTTGCCTTAAAGAGCCGGCATGAGAGGGGGCGCCGGGTGGCAGCGCATTCTCCTTGCTCCGGCTGGCTCTTTAAGGCCAGCCGGAGCGAGAAGAATGCTGTGCAGGGCCTGGGCGGGAGCGTGCAGGCCGTGGGCCCCATTTTGGGGGGGCGGGCGCCATGCGAACAGCGCCCCCTGCAAGATGGCGCCCATGGCTCGTGCCACCCCGTGCCGCACCCTAGAAATGCCCCTGTTGTTATGTTTGCTTCTGATGCTTTTAAGGGTGGTTTCTCTATGAGAAGCATAATTCTCGACTAAGAGAACTGCTCCATCCCCAAATCTCTGACTGGCACCCCTGTCCTACTCACGCATTCAGTTGGGGATCAGAAGCGCATGCAACTATAGTATATCTGATTATATTCAAGGTGTGTGATTTTCGATTGCATATAGCGAGAGGGAGAGACAGAGAGAGATAGAAAAAAATTATGAACTGGGGTCAAGGACTGTGCGGATGGATGACCATTCATCAGTGACCATTAAGTGACCATTGTTATGTGAAATTTAAATGCAAGCTATAACAACAGTGACCATTCACAACAGCAGTAAGAGGTAGATTAGTCAGTATTGCAACACTTTTTGTACAATGCTTAACCCGACTATTCCCCCTGAAATCACGGAGTCTGTAACCCAAGCAGGTTAAATGACTGGAGTCGTCATCCCCGTCGAATTAATAGGAACCAAATGAAGCCAGGGGGCGGGCTTAGCAGCCATGCTGGTTGACTCAAAACAATCCGTATTCCAAGCATTTCAGATTGGTTTGCTCGTAATGTTTGGGACTGAATAGTTTACTCCTGAAATAAAAACTTATGAAAATAAAAACGTGTGATCGTGTAGAAACATTATTGGTAACCTTATTATGAGTTAATATGCAATTCCAAGGTTTAATTCCGCATAATTATATTACTGAACACACCGGACGAAATGCTACTTGCTGTCTATTTAAACTCGGATTGCACTGTTTTGACAGACTTATTTTTTGAAATCTACACAAGCAGGAATAAAGTGTGAACGGGAAGGAAAGAAAAAACGGGGAGGGTGGGCAAAAATTAGATAAATATGTAGGAAAATTACATTAAAATCTCTTCATAACACAAGTAGTTGTCAATGTGAGAGTAATTCTTTTTTACTTCTAGGCTATTAAGAGTATTTTTTTAAACTTCTACATTCACCCCCCCCCTAAAACAAATTCTGTTAATGTTCAGAATTTCAAAAATATTACAGTAGAAAATGGAAGGTGGGAAAAAATGTGTAAACGGGAAGGGGGAAAAAAGGAGGGGGGAAATATATATATTTTTCCTTCTAGACCATTAACAGTGGGTGTCAGAAAATGGTGAATAAGACTGCTAGGAACAACAAGAAATTACACAGCTTCAAAAATTCTGTACTCACTGAACGGTCATTTTATTGAACCGATGTAATGTGAATACATCAATCTTTCCGTGGAAATTAAATCCCATTTTTCGTACAGCGATTCGCACGCCCGTATGCAGAACACGCAGGCATGATTAAAGAGGTTGATATTAACTTTTACAACCGTGCAGGGAGATTTTTATTCGTGAATTCGCGGCAATCGTCCTCTTTGGCGGGAAAGATCTGAGTCAGCCATATTTGTTTACCCATGGCTTCAAGATAATGACGTCATGCCGCCTCTCTACAGCGCAGCAATATGCACTGTATTGTACAGTAGAGCCATGCCTACAGGCCTCTCACCATAGAGATAGCGGGTCCCGTCATGTCCGAGGCTTTTGATCGCCTCATAGACTTGCAAAAAAATCTAAAGTGATGCACCGATGTAAACTTCCGGCGAAAATAAGAAACCGACCCGACCCATTATTCTCTAAGAAGGATTCCATGGATTCCATACATATTATTGCACACGACATAAGATGCGAGTTGGAAACTGCTGTTTTTACTCTATCTTTTTCTATTTTTTTTTCTTTGTGTGTGGAGAGGCCCGAACATAGCTACGCAAAACTGGTGGATGTCGACACTAATCATGCAGAAGGCTCTCACTACTGCCCCAAAGGAAACAAAAAATGAAAACTCAGAAGTCCCCTACTCAGAAAAGTAGATGAATGCCTCTGGCGCTTTTGTACCTCTGTGCACAGCCTCTGGACCAATGGCTACATTCAGCGTCGCGTCGGAAGTTCGGGGCTGCGCGTGTCATTCTAGCGTTTTCTTATCTCTATGGTTCTGGGAGCGAAGGCGCCGGCTGTTGGAGGCGGGGTGGCCGTGAGCGCGAGAGGACCCAGCCTAGCAGGCCGCGGTGCCTCCCTCCCTCCGCCCCGACAGCCCCGATGTGAGCGGGGCCCGGATTGCGGGGCCCAGGAGAAGGAGGAGGAAAAGGAGGGGGGAGATGAAGAAGGACGTGCGGATCTTGCTGGTGGGCGAACGTGAGTGCGTTGGGGAAGGTCAAGACCGCGGCGTGCGCGACAGATGGTGGGGTGTGGGTGGGAACGAGGAGGGGAGGGGGCACGAGCCCCGCGGAGGGAGGGAGGCGAACCACCAGAGGGAGCCTTGTGCAGATGGAGGCGCATCGTCTGTAGGGGGTGCACGTGCGACTCGCGTTGGGCGAGGGGCAAGTGGGCGTTTGGGACGAGCAGGTCTGGAGAAGGGCGGGGAGTAGGAGAGGATACGGGGGGGGGGGGTCGGTTGGGAGGACCTGGTTGAAGAGGACGTGGGGAGGAAGGGAGACGCAGGCGGGCCGGAGGGAGGAAAGTTTCTGCAGAACTTCGGGGTGGGGGTCCAGGCGGCGGCGCAGGGGTGCAGTGGATCCCTGGGGCGCGGGGGCGAGGCGCGAGCATAGGATGCAGGGAGCGGAGAGCCAAGGGAAAGTAGGCCGCGGCGGGACTCCCGGAATGTGTATCAACTTTTCTTTGGAGAGTGGGAGGGAGGTGGAATGACGCTTGGCAGTGGCGGCTTCTCATCGCTCTATCCGTGGGTTTTCCTTGTCTGCCATCCTTTCGCGTTCCAGTTTCATCTCTTGCCTCCTTGATGCCCGGCCTCCAGCGCTAGGGATCTAACCTTGTTGGATTTAGTTCTCAGTAAGCATGCCTAGAATTGTGTTAGGAGCCATCTACCTTCAGCCAGGGTGTAGTGTTTGTTGATGCAAAGAGGTCAGGAAGCTGCGGTTCCTTGCAAGATGTAGTCACCAAGTTTCCTTTGCTCTCCTAAATGGTTCTCTTCATGGACCTGATTGCTCTAGCCCACATTTCATTGGTAATGTAAACCCAACCTGTGATCTCTCGCATTTAGTAAAGTCTCTGACTGAACAGATTTAAAAGGCTGATGTTCATAAAGCCTGAAGAGGTCACTTGTTGGCCGCTATTCATCCCTTCTCTGGAAAAATGGGACAGAATTTACTTTCAAACAGGGTTCATGATCACATACAAGGAAATATTTATTTTGCTGAGATTAAAAAAAATTTTTTTGTAGAGAGCACTCATGGAACCCTATAATTTTAACAAGGATTCATCTACTCTTTCAGTTGGGGGGGGATTAGAAGCATCACAATCCAATCCTATACAAGTATACTTAAAGGTAACTTCTGCTATTTCAGGTTAGTGTGTATAGAATTGCTGTCTAACAGCACTATCCCATGCATGTCTACTCGGAAGTAAACCCCACTGTATTTAGTGGGGCTTACTCTTAGGAAAATATGTATAGCAGTGTTTCCCAATCAGTGGGTCACCATCCACCATTAGGCTCAGTTTCCAGTGTCCCAATTAAATGGCACCACAGCGATCGTGGTGCATCAAGCACGCAATGCCCTTTTAATGTACCTGGTGGGTTGGGGGCTTCAGGAGGGTTGGAGAGGCCCGCAGCCCCCTTCTCCCTGAAAGCAAAAAGAGCCTGTTTTGAGCACAAAATTGAGCGCATGTTTTCACATGCAAAACAGAAGTGTGTGTTTGCGCTCAAAATGGAGCTCTTTTTGTCTTCAGGGAGACAGGTGGAGGGGGCTGTGGGCCTCTCCAACCTTCCTGAAGGCCCCCTTGACTCACCAGGTATATTAAAAGGGCATTGGGTGCCCATGTTGCCATGATAGCTGCGACTTGCCATGATAGCTGCGATGCCATCTGGACACCCTTCCCAGCCACTAGTCCCCACCCCTGCAAATACTTACAGTAGTCTTACTTACAGTTGCAAATACTGCAAATACTTACTTACAGTTGGGAACAGCTGGTGTATAGGATTGCAGCAAAAGTTCAACTACTTATTTAATTCTTCTACCTCAGTGATAGGCTGATATCTAGCTCACGATTGTTGTACTTTGCATGTGTGTTTTGCCTATCTCTCAAAAGGTCTTGGCATGGAATCCAGGTTTCTTGTTCTCTAATCTAAATGTAGTTTCTGTCTGGCCTGAAGACTGACGCATCCATTTGTATATACACTGTACTGTAATAGTACAGAATGAACAGCAGCCTACCCCTTTTAAGGGTTGTTGCTTTATAAGGCAACTTCCCTGTTATGCAAGGTTTCTTTCCTGACTGTCATTGAATGTGTTGCTTTTTTGTGCATATTTGTGAAGGATATTGGGATGATGAATAATGATACAAGGGTAGGGGATTTTGTCAAAGTGGGTTAATTGTTTTTTTGATTCTAGGACTGAATTACAATAGCTTTGTGTCTTGATTGAACAACTGAATGTAGGATCGTTTAGCCCATAATTCTGAACTATTTCTTAGAACTTTTGAGCTATGGCTCCTCTTGCATGATGTGAGGATAATGCAATCTAGGTATTTCTCTTATATTTGTCCCTTTTTTGTCTCTTTTTCTTTTTTTGCAATTTATTTACTTGTCCATATACATATATGCGCAATATGTTGGATTTTCCTGTAATATTCTTTATACGTTTTAAGAAGAAATTCTTGCTGTTCTACTCCCTCCCTGAAAGATTGTGTAGCTTTTTAATGTACCAAATGGAGTGGCCTTGTATCCAATTTGCAAGTATTCCGTTTATCGCAAATTGTTAATCATTTATGTCTTGTAATTTTGATTACCTTAACTTGTGGTTTAGAAGAGTTGGACCTAGAAGATCCAGCTTTAAATCCCTGCTCAGCCATTAAGCATCCTGGATGACCATGGGCCAGTAATCTCTCAGCCTCATCTACCTCATCGGGTTGTTTTGAGGACAAAACAAGGAACCATGTACACCACCCTGAGCTCCTTGGAGGAAGGGCAGTATAACAGTGTGAAAAACTTACAGCCTAGAAGAATGTGGTTTGAGTTGAGTTAACTCATGGAGCGAGTTATTTTAATATATGGTACTTAAGTTGAGAATACTGTTTGTACAACATGTAAGATAATGACAATTGTGTTCTGCTAGATTAGAGCAGCACATTTAGCCATGCCCCTTACTCCCGACTCATTTTATTACTGGCCTGTGACCTTGGGGAATTTCATTCTGGGGCCAGTCTTGGAGGCCAGACTTTGTAGGCACATGCAGTATGGCTTTTTCATTCCTGAGCTATTCTGTGTTGGAAAGTTTTAAAACTTCTTGAAGGCTCTGTTAAAGCTGCAGTGAGTGAGTGAGCGAGAGTGAGAGAGAGCGCTACAGTCTGAGAATCTTTGTAATCTTCAAACCCTGCCATGTTTGCAACGCCTCATGCACTTTACTGGATGGGGATTCCCAACTGTAGTACCGCTTAGCCCGCTTAAGAGATTGTATGCTAAGTATAAGGCCATCTAGTTATAGGCTTGCAGTCATAGACCTGTCTTGAGAGGATGCTTTAGCTGCTGCGTAAGATTCTGTGAGGAAGCACCAGGGCTGATTCTAGTGTTTGGCCTCTGAAGGAAGCGACTCGGTGGGCTGAGCTGCTCATTTGAAATGCAAAAATGTTCCATCTCTAACCGGGCTTACACACTGTCCTGTTGAAATTGGGTGCTAAATATTAGGTAGGACAGTTCTTTTTTTAGACAACTATATCAACTTGTTGCAAATGGTATGGTGGATTTACTAAAGTAGGAGGCAAGTCATGTGTACAAATAAGCTGTATACCCCAATACTATGCTTTTCAATAAGTTCAGAAAGCATTCTCACAATGCAGTCTGAATGTAATACTTTATTTAGAACATGAGGTTGTTGTTTTTTAATCAAGGACTGTGTTCCAAGTTCTATTGGAACAATAGACATATTGTTCCAAGATTTGAAGGCAGTATTGTCAAGATGTAATTACCTGCCATAGACACAGTCCCTTTTCCAACCAGTCATGGGTTCTAGTCCAGCCAGTTCTACAGTGCATAGTACATCAAGCATTTTTCTGTAGCACATCAAGTTGAACCATGGAAAAGCCAAAACAAGCATCCAGAGGATACTAACTGCACTGTTCTAGTCTAGCACAACATTGCTGCAATAGATGGGTGTACATTTTGATGTATCTGTCACAGATACTTTTTTGGATCATGTTCATGACACATATGCGTTCTGGTCTCTTGCCACTCCCTTTTGATGTACCCACAATATACAGGGTGTTGCAAGAAAACATATGCATGCTTTATAGTGTCAAATGTGGTATGTTGTAATTCACATGTCCCAAATTCCATGGATAATGAAATCCGCTGTGTGTGTGTGTGCGCGCGCGCATGCCAAAAACTGGAAGTGTCTTCCAGTCTTGTTCAGGACCTCCCCATGCCCTCAGAAGGCCTCTTGGACACTTCTGAAAGGCACTTCTGGTTTTTCCAGCAAACTGGAAATGCTTTTCAGGAGGCTTTTTGAGGCACGGGGAGGTTGCACACTGCCTCCCTGCACCTCAGAAAACCTCTTTACTTGGATACAGCTGCTGCTTCAGGTGGTGGGTTGGTGGGGGTGCCCACCTCTGTCTACCACTGTTTTAGTCCCTTCACTCTCCTCTCTTTCATGGTTTTTCTTCTGTTCCGTTTCTCTCTCTCTTTTGTTGAATCCAGGAGGAATGGTGGCTGCTGGCGTTCTGTCAGGGAAGTGGGGGCACCATTTGGCACAACAAGTAGCTGCATAAGGAGGGCAGCTTTTGTCGTACTGTCTTGAGCACTGGGAGGAGCTTGGGCCATACGCCATCAGCATTTCCGCTCCCTGCATGCTCTGTCGTCCAGCCATATTATGTTTGGCTAATATTGGTTTCAAATCCATTTGTCCTGCATTGCAATTGGAGACGGTGCCACTGTACGAAGAAGCACAAGAAGTATTTTTGTAGATGGAGCCCAGTTGTCTGCAGCCTGAGTCCTCCAGTACACCCAGTTCCCATGCCTTGCACCTTGTTTTTATTGCAGAGGCCTCTCTCTTTTTGTAATTTTTTTTCTCCTGAACTCTTGGGGGTGGGGGAGAGAAGAAAACATGTTCTCACTACATTTTAATAAATACAAAGTTCCTGAGAAACTCCAGAATGCTGTTTTGAAGCGAGATGATGCAGCAGGCGAACTGTCGTACATCAAAGCAGAGAAAGCAGGTTAAATGCCACCCTCTGCCAGGTCGCTGTGCGAAAGAGAACTAATTGGCACATGCGAAGCTGTTATCTCAGTCACAATAGAATCAAATGAACAAGTGATCCATGCCGATTTAATAAATACTGCAACTTATTTGTACTTCAGTCACAAGTAGACCACGACGACGAGAGATGGCCAAAACAAAAAATCAGCCTTTTTCTTCTAAAGTGTGGTCTCAATGTTCTCCCCTTCTTTCAACCTCAGCCTGCTCCCTGAAATGTCAGTGATGCTTTCTAAACCACATAGAATGAATTCAGTAACATATACAGACTGATGAAACTTATTTATTTATTTATTCATTCGAAGAATTTATACCCCGCCTTTCCCATGCCAAAGCAAATGCCCAAGGCGGCTTACATGAGCAGGCTAGTCTAAACCACCATTTTTTTTCCAATGGGGTTTTTACAAATCTGCAGTATTCTTGTGATCCTCCAATCCTCAATCCCTGATGTAGCCTTCACAGTGTGGTTCTCTCCTTTGGCTGCCTGCCATCAAGCCTCAGCAGGCAACCGCAAGTCAAGCCTGGACAGGTCCTCAAGGTCGTATTCCGTTCTTTTGCTGGCTGGCCTTCTCACACACTCGCCCGCATCTCTTACTTGCAGTGAGATATATTCAAAATATATTCACAAACATAAAGGAAGACTTTCTATACAAGGGCAGTCCCCTCTTGGGCTCTCTCGTGAATGAGTGTGTGTGGTGTATTGGGACCAGT
Organism: Lerista edwardsae; assembly: GCA_029204185.1. Lineage (NCBI taxonomy): Eukaryota > Metazoa > Chordata > Lepidosauria > Squamata > Scincidae > Lerista > Lerista edwardsae. The sequence goes on from JAJKFI010000094.1 coordinate 1,569,939, forward strand.
TCTATTTTTCAACAACCCTACAGAGTTTCCAGAGGCACATTTTAATAAACATGGGATCAGCCTGATGCTTCCTATTGCTCTTCCAAAATGGTGATCGTTTTCTGAGGCAAGCCAAAGTCTGTCTGTTCTCTTCACTATTTCTAGGAACAACCCTGTGCTTCCTGGTAAGAATGCAGCTTGACCAAACTAGTGGCCTTGTCTTACCTGGAAATTTTCTCATTTTTGATTTTTAGTGGGTGTCTAGGAAGAAATGAATAAATCTGGGAACTTCTGATGAATTGAGTGGAAAGTAGCTGCGAGGCATTGTTGCTGAAGGAAGGGGAGGACATTAGTCAGTGGCTGAGCCACAAGAACCTCAGTGTGGAAGTAGGGAACATGGAGAGAAAGGGAGGAAGTAAAAGCGAGCATCCTTGCTTAAACCAGAGATGGGGAATGCTCAGTGTAAGGGGTGGAAGCAGAGGCCAGTCACAGGAAAGCAGTGGGGAACACTTTTGAGAGAGAGCTCTGTGCGCTGCCACTAGGGAGGCAGGCAGACAGACAGATGGTCTGTGAATTACAGTCAAATCCGTAATTGTGTTTGTTTTGGTGACTGAGTGGAAATCCACACCATTGTATTGAAAACATGGATTGTTTTTTAAACTGTTTTATGCTTGTTGAGCTTTTGGAAGCCAGCCAGAGGGCCCTGTGTGGTGTGGGATATAAACAACTGAAACCTTGATGTGCTTTGCCATACCACCTCCTTGTGGTGTTGTATCTGAGGTTTAAAAAACAACAACTGCTGGTTGCAGGTTTAGTTAAACTTGAAAGGTAGAGCTGTTAGCACATTCCTGGTGGCCCTGCACTGACCTCCTTATGGAACCTCCCCTTGTAGGTGGCAAACGGAGGGTTCTGGAGTGGGTTCTAGACTGAGTGGGTTCTAGAAGATTCTCTCATGGAATAATACTTATTAAAAACCCATTTGAAAAAAAGTGTGGTTTATTATCAGCTTATGTAAACTGCCTTGAGTCTATGAGGAAGGCGGTATAGAAATACTGCAATAAATAAATCAACCAATAGAAATGAACATATGAAGCCATACTAGCCCAGTTTGTCTGATATCCTGCACTCTTTCTGTGCTTCTGTGGTCGTGGTTCCCAAACAAAACTCTGGAAGTTGGGAATCACTAAGTATTTAGATGGGAAGAGTAAAGGTAGCAACGCCATTGCCATCATCACTCTGCTGATGGGGAAGAAACTTAAAAAAACAAAAAGCAAAAACAGCTTACTTTCCACATTGCCAGCCTCCTGGGGGTTGTGGGGAACCCTTGGATGCCTCCACTGGGCTTCCCAATCCTCAGTGTCAGAAAGTGTAGAATCCTCCACTCATTTGTGTGTGTTCCTTTTCACAGCCAGAGTTGGGAAGACATCGCTTATTATGTCACTTGTCAGCGAAGAATTTCCTGAAGAGGTAGGATTTCATGCTATCTGAAATTTTTCCATTATAAAAAATGTATATTTTTAAAATCCTGATAAAAGTAAAGAGGGTTAGGATACCTGTGAAACAACCAAAAAGCAACAGACCATTAACTGATGATACATCATGAGAATTGTTTTTTGGATTATTACATTTTCCTGCATTTTTCTACATTGAAAAATGTAGCCTCTTTTCTTAGTATATAAACAAATGTGACTGATGGGGTTCTCTTGGGAGTGGATTAATTTACAGTAATTGATGAGAAGCACAGTATAGCTGTCTTTTTCTGCATGATAGAAACTTTCATGAGTAATGTCACATTGTCATACTTAGATGTTGAATAAGTATAGGAACATGAAATATTGCCATTATTCCACTTCTACATCATCAGCTTTGTTTGCATTTTTAACTGTTTTCAAGATGTTTCCCTTTTTACAAATCAAGGTCCCTCCCCGAGCAGAAGAAATCACTATCCCAGCTGATGTTACTCCAGAGAGAGTGCCAACCCATATAGTGGACTATTCAGGTAATGGATCCATAGCTTGAACACATTTAGAGGGGAGTCTAATTTTTGTTCCTGGTGTGGTTGCTGTAAATGGGGGCAGAGTGTTTACAGGGGAAAATAAAGTTAAAGGACTGAAGAAAGCAGTTGTCTTGCCTCTGTGGTCTATACATTTCTTACACTGAAAAACTGATATCTCAACTTGGATCCTTTCTTTGACCCCACAGACGCCATCTGTTACCCAGTCATACCACATATAACCCAGGACAAAGAGGAAAAAATACTGACAAGGAAGCCTGAACTAGATAAATGGGGCTTGCCCTTCAGGCACTCCTGAGTGTATCCAGTGCCTCTTGGCAGCTACATGTAGATCATGTGGCAGTTCAGATGCAGACGTTTAGGGAGAGAATTGAGCAGACTCATGGCAGCTGTTAGAACCCCTGCCAAATTCATAGAGCCAGGCTGGTATTCTACCATTTGCTTACAGCTAGAAGACACCTGGGATTTAAGACGGATAAAAGCATCTGGGATAAAGTTGGCTAGGTGCAGAGTTAGCGGTAGCCACAGCCAAATGTTAGGAGTGAAGTCAATGTATTTGTAATAGGTGGAATTGCCAGATTTACTATAGCCATTAAGTCATGCTTATTGGCTGAGACTTTGCCATTGCATTTGTTGCATTTTTATGAACTTATTGTGTCTCTTTATGGAAATGAGTAAGTTAGGAGCAAATCATAGACCAGTTGAAGCACATAAGCAGATAACCAAACGCTGTGGTGTTTGCTTTTTGGGAAAGCAAAATGAGATATTGATTTAACTTGACTGGTATTCTGTTTGTAAGACTGTTCTTATGTTCCTTGGGGATACAGTTCTGTGTTGGAAGTTTGAATTCCATCTTGATCACTGCATCTGCTTTCACAGTGGAGAGGGAAATGCAATGCAATAACTCACTTGACAACTAAGGTATTAGTGTTTGCACATTCAGGTATGTGCACACCAACACATCATAATAATAATCATAAAACAGTATTTATATACCGCTTTTCAAAATTAAGTTCACAAAGCGATTTACAGGCTAATAATAATAATAAAGTTATGTGCTGATGTAATGGGTGCTTCTGCAAGGGGGTTGCTTCTCACTGTGGATTACTGTAGCAGAAAATGTTGGCATACAATGTTTGGTTTGTTGTTAGAAGAGAGATATTTGTAATGTTCTAGGCAGAATATGTATGTTTTAGTGGTTCTGTCCTGAGGGCAGTGATACCACTTCACTGGTTTCTCTTATTACTATGTATGTAGTACAAAATGTCTTGTCAATAAACATCAATGAGGAGGCACTTGACAGAAAGTACTGTTTAGCTGCAAGGTTAATTAAAAATCGACAGGTCCTTCTTTTCTATTTCATAAATGTAATGGGTAAAATTGCCTTCACAATGCAAATGAACAATAATTTTTTAACTCTTCTTATTTCATGCAGAATCTGAGCAGAGTGATGACCAGCTCCATAATGAAATATCCCAAGTGAGTACAATGAGCTCTCTTGTTTTATCTTCATTCTGATGCCCAGTGTCTGGGTGATAGTCTGTCTAGTTAAGGAAAGCTAGATCCCTTTACGTGTATTGGCATGGACTATGAAGATTTACTCTGGAGCCGTTCAAGGTGCTCAGTTGTGAGTACAGGAGAAATGATGTGAGTTTCCTGGAAAAAAATTGAGTCAGAATCACTGCAATTACTTCTGGGGCAGGGGAACAGCCGACGGGGGTGGGGATGGGGTGTTTGCCCCTGGGCGGGGAAAAACCCCAGGACTGCATCTGGATTCAGCAAATCATTGCGAAACCCTGTTCAAGCAGGACTTTCCCAGCTCCTTTCTCCTGAGGCAACCTCTTATATTCCCACCTCCCAAAGATGCTCCTGATTAGAGAATCCTCTGGAACTGTGTTGGACATTGAGTGGGGGAGCTGAAGCAGGGAGGGTGAGATTAGTTTGAGATTCATTCTCTCCCCCGGATGGTAGAGGTATGGAATTATGAAAGGTAGAAGTTCCTTCCACTTACAGTATTACTTAGCTGCATCCAGCCAAGCTCTTTGGCAAAAACCAGTAGAAGTGTGGATTGTGTTGGCAGTGAAAAAAGAGGTGTTTTCCCCCCTAGATTCAGAATCTTTAGGACAAAACTTTGTGCTTTATCTGAGAGAAAAAAAAAGTCTTCATTGAGGGTTTTTAGACTGAATGAAATGCTGCCTGAAGCATATGCTTTCAGATTCATGAACAAACAAATATTATTTTATCATTATGTATTCTGACCTAATCTGGAGCCTTGAGAGCTTATTGAAAGTGGTGTTAAACATATTTTAGTCTGAATATGAATCCTGTTTTGATTCTAGCTGTCTACTGAATAGTATCCATCAGCAGTCTTCTGGCCAATAATCAACTTTATGTTTTTGAGGCTTACATAACGCTGGTTTGGATTTGTTCTAGGAAAACCTTGAAATGTTCTGTTTCTTTTCATTTGTTCTAGGCAAATGTAATTTGCATAGTATATGCGGTTAACAACAAGAATTCCATAGATAAGGTATGAGGAAAGCCTGTTTTATTGTTGTCTAGCTGATGCTCATTTTGTAGCACCTTTGCCTTCAAATGTGCAAGATGTTTTCAGATACAGATTTTTGTTGGAAGTTTATTTATTTGGGACGCTGCCAAATTCCCCCACCCCACCCTTATGACTTTCCCATATCATCATTGGTATTTTGAGTTATGAGCCTATGTAATACCATCCTGAAAAGCATGTTGCAGTGGCCTCAGTAGACTTTCTAGGAGAGAGCAGTGCCATGACTCAACTACATGTGATTACTGCAATTTAAAATGTGGGGGGAAGCCATCCTAAGGACAATCTAGTATTTGTGTTTCTTTGTAATCTGCCTGGGTACCAAATAAATAGAACAGGAGACCCAAGTTCAGGATTATTAAAGCAAAGAACATTTAGTACAACAGAAGGTTTAAAATGGCTTGCTGGCTATCTGTGGTTCCCTCCATTCTTGGTCCACATCCCGTGCTTGTTTGTCATCCTTCCTAGTAGTGTTTTTCGTTGCCCACTCCTCCGTCATGTTGGTGGTGCTGTGTTCGTTGCTTATGCAGCATGTGTGGTGAATACTGTTGTGGTTGTGTGGGATTGCTAATTCCAGACAGCAAACTGCTGGAGCTCCTTTCATTTGGTGGTGTTGGGTATCTGGAAAAAATGATTTTAACTCCAGGGCACACCTGTGGAAGGGACTTGCAGATCCTGCACAACTATGCAGAGGCGGATCTACAGGGAGGGCAAAGTGTTGCAAGAAGCCTTACCCTGTCATGTAAATCCCTCCTCTCCCTTGCTGCTGTACCCAGTAAGCAAGGCCAAGATGTTGCTTTTCCCTGTGAGGATTGGCTAAAACGGTGCAGGAGAGGAGTGATTTCCACTGCAAGGTAAGGCTTCTTGCAAAACTTAGAGCTTTGCCCTCCCTTAGTTCTGCCTCTGCAACTATGATAAGACGTACCCATTTACTGTGCACTTTGTTTGCTTCTGCTTTCTGTATATGTCCTTTATCACAGAGCTTGGGACCTATCAGTCCCTTAACAAAGAAGAACTAGCTTTATTTCTATATCCCTACAATCAGCATTTGAAAGTATTGCCCGTCCCTTGCTACCACATGACCGTCGCCTTTTCTTCTCCATAAATACGTTTGCAACATCCACTTAGCCCAGAAAATGGATGACAGAGTGTAAATACTACGTAGTGCAGCAGAAGGAATAGTGTAACCTATCTTATTGTTGCTTTAGGTAACAAGCCGATGGATTCCTCTCATCAATGAAAGAACAGACAAAGATAGCAGGTATGTAAATAGCTGCATGTAAAAGTAAATAAATAAAATACAAAGTTGATCTAAAACTGAAGTCATTATGCAGATCTTGCTGATGCAGTGTTTTTTAATGCTGTGACATAGAGCCCTGAATTAATATTTAGAGCCCTGCTTAATATTTGAAAAATGCTTCAGCTCTCTCCCATGTAGCATTTGTACCCAGTTTACTATTTGAGAAGTAATTGATATGCATGGCTGTAGCAGTGTTTTCAGTGTGCAGTCTGGGACCCACCAGAAATGATGTCATGGCCAGAAGTCCCGCCATTGCGACACCAGAGCCTGCTGCTTTCCTGAGAATGCAGCAATAAGTTGGGTGATTTCTCAGCCATTTTCCAGTGGCAAAATGAATCAGAAAGGAAAAAAGCCAATTTACGACCTTGACACAAACAAAATAACTACATAGCTTCCCTCTTTCTAATTCCCATCTTCTCATCATTTCAATTGCGGCTGTGCTAGGTGCTATGCAAAATTGGCTACCTGAAAGTTAAGCTACCTGATATTTGCTCACAAGCCACCTAGTGGGTCCCAATCCACAGTTTTAGGAAACACTGTCCTAAGCATTGGGTACTTGTCAGTTCATTTGTAGTACATGTATTTCTGCAGGAATACATGAAAATTCAAGGCTACACTATTATAAATTATTTCACTGTTACTTTTTATTTCAAAAGGCATGTTGGATCTCTGGGCTTTAAATTTTATATATGCTTGCTTTGGAGGGAGGTTGTATTGGTTTCGGTCAGTGGTAATAGTGTTGTAGTATTACAGATGTTCGATGGGATGTCAGATCTCTCTTGTTTTTATATTTCAATATGAAAGTTTGTCTGAACTTATTTTCAGGCTTCCCCTTATACTGGTTGGAAACAAATCAGATTTGGTTGAGTACAGTAGTATGGAGACCATTCTTCCTATCATGAACCAATACACAGAAATAGAAACTTGTGTAGAGGTAATTGAAACTTTTTCTTGACATCCATATGTTTAAGTGATAACTCTGTTAACTCAAAGATGCCTTGGGATTGCCGAAATGAGGGAAAGCATCTGATAAAGTCTGCAAGTGCTAGAGGCAGGGGCATACAGTAGCTAATGAAAAAGTAGCCCAGTGCAGTGGGCAAAACGTTGCCCTGGAAGTGACATCACAATAGGAAGTGACATTACAGTTGTATTTTTGTTTTCTCAGGGGGTTGGGGGGTTGGCCATAACATTTGATAGAATGAAGATATTGTTTCATTTCATTCTGCATTAAATTACCTTTTCAATGATATATGATGGCATTATTCATACATACCAAGGTTTTCACACAATTTTGGCCACTAGTGTCAAACTCAGCTTGTTGCCGTCGTCCCCCAAAGCTTGTTGCCTGGTGCAATTGCACCCCCTTGCATTTCTTTAGCTACACCTGTGGCTAGAGGAAAATGGTATCTTCAGAGATTGCACCCCTCCTCTCTCAGGAAAAACAAGACCAGCCTGGTCCATTTTCCACCCCTCCCCCAGTCATCAGCCAGAAGAATTTCAGGGAGCTCACTGTTTACTGGCTCACTGTAAGAAAGAACTCTGGCCCAACTGCCAGTTGGCCTGAGACGCCAGAAGTCGGCAGGGGTGGGTGGGGAAGATATTCTGGCAGCCACTGGTCAGGAGCTAAGGGTCATCTGGTAGGGTCATGATTTTTCCTTTACACCACCCCGGCCAAGGAAGATCAGCCTTCTCCCAATTGAGTTGAAATGCATGTTTTCGATCTAGGACTTTTGTACTGTAATTATAAAACTCCCCCCGCCTTCCCTTTCTCTTCCGGTTTTTTTTTTAGTTGGTGTGTCTGAAAGCAGGGCTTGAATATTACTGTAATATAGCTGAGTGAAAAGCTAATTACTTTATCTCGAAAACTAGATTATATTTTAAAACTACTATAGTACATTTGTCTGAAAAACTAGAAGATACGCTGATCCATGTATTTGACACTGCCTTGATGCTACCTTTTTAGTACCTAGGTATTCTTACCAAACTCATATTTTCTTTTACTTTGAATATTTACATTTTAAGTTTAATAACGATGAGCCCAATCGTAACCCCCACCTGAACCACCGCAGCTGTCCCTGCACTGGCTCAGAGCAGGCACTGGCAGTAAAGCAGGTTTGTGCCTCATCCCGGAGCTGTGCTGGCCAGAGCCGATATAGTTGTGTCAACTGGTGCAGGGGCATAGGGAGGGGGCATATCTGGGTGGGGTGGAACAGGAGTGGATCAGTCTCGGGGGGTGGGTGGAATCAGCGGAGCAGATCTCTGCTGTATCCCAAACCCACTTCCAGCCTGCCTGGCATTACACCTGGAGTCCCAGAGCCAGGCTTCCTGAATCCGAAAAGCGCCATAGGGCATGCTGGGGCTTTACTCAGTGTACAAGGAGATTTCTTACCCTGAGGACACCTCCTGCTCTGGGGACAGCGCAGGCCATGCAGTCTGGCTAGTCTGGTGCAGGTTAGGATTGGGCTGTCCAACAATAAAACCTGGAAAATCAACAATTAATAGCACTGCAAGATCACAATAGCTACAGAATAAAAAGCAGCATTCAAAAGCAAAATAGAAAAACAGTAGTTAAAAAACTGTTCAACACTTCCAGAAAAGTCACAATACTTTAAAATAAAAATGTTTAGTTAAAATTTTTTGATGCATATACCAGGCCTTTGCTTCTGTATTAAGCTTTCAATGTGGCTCCAAATTTCATTTCTTTTTTAGTGTTCAGCCAAGAACCTGAAGAATATATCTGAACTGTTTTATTATGCACAGAAAGCTGTTCTACATCCTACAGGGCCCCTCTATTGTCCAGAGGAAAAAGAGGTATTTTGCTGCTTTTATGCTGTAAAAATCAGATTTGTAAATCATTGTAAAGAACTTTCTTCTTAATAACTGTTAAAATGAGGTATCATTCTTGTTAAATCTTAAATTGCCTTGGGACACTGAAATCGCATCAATCACGTACAAGTACACCAACGTGTCACAAGATCTATCTTCGAACTGAGGACCAAGATTTTAGTTCATTTAATTATAGCTTCCTTGTTTAATCCTAAAAAAGGCTTTGCACTGTTCCCATTAAAACTTGTTCTGCTAGGCTCTAGAGTTGTAAAACGGAGTTTGACTGTTTTCAACCCATTTCACAGCCCGGGCTTGTTAGTTCAAGTCAAAAAACTACTTGCAGAATCATTGCAAAGTTTGTTGCATGTATGAGGTCTGCTCCATTTAAAAGACTTGGAATAAGAGTACCAAAAGCAAAATAACCCAGTAAAACAGAATAAAATCTCCTTTTGTTACAAGCCCTCATTAAAACCTCAGGAGTTTGGGCTTAAAACAATTTAAAGTCAAGATATAATATTGTTCCTGAAACCTGTCCCTTTCATTAGGAACTGCTCCAGTTCTCCTTTCTTTCAGGCTAGTACAACAGTTTCTCTAGCATATGGAAAGAATATATGCTCTAGCACAGGGGTCTCCAAACCTTTCAGTATAAGGACCACGTAGCAAAATTATACAAATACACATTTTCATGGGCCACCAAAATAAGTTCTGAATGAATGAATGAAATTTAAATAAATTTAAATAAATGAATAAGTTTTACTTATTCTTTTTTGTAATTAGCATGATATGCTTCAGCATAATCGAGAAATGGGACAATTGCAAAGAAAAAAATGCCATGCTTAAACTGAGAAATGACATATAATGACTAGACTAAAAATGCCAAACATTAGCAAACAATTTGACCAAAAAAAAAAATTGCTGTGGGCCAGATAAAGTCTTACGGCAGACCGCATCTGGTCCCCAGGCCGTAGTTTGGAGACCCCCGCTCTAGCATATTGGCCATTTCACTATAGGTTCTATGGAATGATAAGCATAGGAAAAATGTAGTGGATGGTGTGTTTGAAGATATTAAATTTTTTCCATCAGTAATGAAATCCTAAACCCAGTCACACAAGACAGTGATTGTATTTCACTATGGATAGAAAAATGCTAATCTGTCAGAAGAAATTAATCCAACTCTTTACTGTTTATCTGTAGATGAAACCTGCCTGTATAAAAGCTTTGACTCGGATATTCAGAATTTCAGATCAAGATAATGATGGCACCCTTAATGATGCAGAACTCAACTTCTTTCAGGTATGTTGCTGGTAATTCTGTCCCTCTTCATAAACTGTTGACTTCAGTCCTTAAGGAACGTACCCCAACTGAATCAACTGACAATATTGTAATACTTAGGCCAGGATCTAGCCACTATCAAGCTGTACAAGAGTGGGAAATTTGCCATGCACCAATAGCTGTGGAGTCCCTCCGTTGGCTTGAACACAGTTCTTACTTCCCTTGGACATGTGCCTAATTACCAGATTGGTTTAGAAGCCCTGCTCTTGTTTCTGAGCCTTTAGCCTTTGCTGCTATGATGTATTCAAGTGTGTTCGGCTACCGGAATGGCAACTTACTTTGTTTCCCAGTATGAAAGCTGGGATTTGAAAGTGGGATCATTGGGAGCGATAGCAGGAGCTATGCACAACCCACTGCATCCGTTTTCCCAGACAATTGATTTGAAACATTTCTTATCTTCTTCAGCGGATTTGCTTTAACACACCCCTGGCACCTCAAGCCCTGGAAGATGTGAAGAATGTTGTCAGGAAAAATCTTAGTGATGGCGTTGCAGATAATGGATTAACATTAAAAGGTAGGGACCAAGTGTCTTCATATTAAAGTGGTTTAGGATTTGCTACTAATTGAGAGGTATGAGAAGTACATATTGGCTTTCAGCTTTTGAAGTCTGTCACTGGCTTCATTTCACCTCAGCAGTACCTTTTTAAACATAGTAAACTGTGGGGGCCATGGTTGCTGAGGTCTTGCAGCATAGTCTGTTTCTCTCCCCCCCGCCATTTTATAATACTGTAATATGTAGATTCCTGCCAACCTAGCAGTTCAAAACACGTGAAAATGTGACTTGATAAATAGGTACCACTTCGGTGGGAAGGTAATGGCGTTCCGTGCACCTGAGCGTATAGTCATGCTGGCCACATGACCGCGGAAACTTGGCTCTTCGTCTTAGAAATGGAAATGAGCACCGCCCCCTACAGTTGGTCACGATCTTTTCCTTACTATTTGGATACCTCTCTCTATAGGAGATTGCACTCCTTGCAATTTAGTCTGCCTGCCCTTAGTTTCTCTGTTCATACCTGCAAATTCTAACAAATGCCACTGGTGTAGCAACTTAAGAATGTTCTCTTTTTCAGGCTTTCTTTTTCTACATACGCTTTTTATTCAGCGAGGGAGGCATGAAACCACTTGGACAGTATTGCGGCGTTTTGGCTATGATGATGATCTAGAGCTCATGCCTGAGTATTTATTTCCTCCGTAGGTATCAGTGGTTTGTTTGTTTGTTTGCTTTAATTTGAAATATAATAATTTGCATTGAACTAAGAAACCTATCTCGTATGCAGACAGTGAAAGCAATTACTTGTATACAATCCAGATCAGCATTTCCGTATCTTTGTCCCGGTTGTACCACTTCTAATGGCCCGACTATTGAAAGTTACTTCCAAATTAGGAGACGGCAACACTACAGACACCAGTAAGAGGCTCAGGGCAGCTGGGAGGGCTTTTTCAAGTGTGTTAAAACCGTGTGCCGGGGCTCTGCTTGCTGAGTTGAGCCTCTTATTGGTGTCCGTTGCACTGTGTTGCGGTCTCGCTGCCAGGCGGGTAGTTAATCTGTGGAACTCTTTGCCACAGGAGGTGGTGATGGCATCTGGTCTTGATGCCTTTAAGAGGGGATTGGACGGATTTCTGGAGGAAAGGTCCATCGTGGGCTATTGGCAATGATGGATTGTGTAACCTCCTTACAAAGGTGGAGGGCTACTGGTACCGGGTGCAAGGGAGTGGCAACAGGATGCATGCATCTTGTTGTCTCATGCCTCCCTGGGGCACCTGGTGGGCCACTGTGAGATACAGGAAGCTGGACAAGATGGGCCTTTGGCCTGATCCAGCAGGGCTCTTCTTATGTTCTTATGTTCTTAGGTGATGGTCCACCTTGCCTACCACCAATTAGGAAGCACTGAACTAGATAGGACCCAAGGACATTTCAATAAGCGTTGTTTTCAGTACTGTCCAGCTGCTTTCTGGGATGTGTCTAGCTTTCAAAGTAACACCAGTACCAAGAACTGCCGTGTAGATTTTTGCATTTGACCGTTTCTAGAGGGACTTGCAGATGTCATGAAATGGCTCCAGACTGCTTTTTTTTTGGGAGGGGGGAATCATTCCCCTCCCTGTTCCCTAGCCAATTTTTTGATGCATTAAATGAACAAATGGGATAGGATGGTTGCTGAGTCGCTGCATTCGGAGAAAAAAATCAAAAGTAAATGTAGATATTGGTCCATCTCTGGATAATGAAGAACCAGGGTGGTTTTGACAAGGAAAAGGACTCGAATCAACGCTTATTGGGTAGCTTAAGTATCGGCTTAGATTTCTTCTTTTGAAATAAGTTTGAATTAAAGATACTTAACTGCATCATACACAGTCCATTGAGAAATCTTTATGCCTGCATGTTGTAGAAACCATGTTGCACGTTAGTTTTCCTCAAATGATAGATATCAAAGATTGGGAGTTTTTTCTGTATTTTTTTCTAAGATGTTTTTTGTTTAAGCAGATTAAAAATACCATCTGATTGCACAACGGAATTGAATCACCATGCATATTTGTTTCTCCAAAGCATTTTTGATAAGCATGATTTGGTAAGCTTTTAATCTGATTTAGGGGCTATTTTCATACAGAGTGTTCAAAATCGCTTTCTAACTACATGATGTGAATGTACTAGCTGTGGGGAGGGGGACAAACCTGTTGAGATAAAGCTGTGTTTTGATTTGTAGACTATTTCAGCGGCTCTCAAACTACGTTTTATAAATTAAGTTTCCCTGGGGCAGCCCATCATGATCTCTAACTGTGGAGGCAGAGCTTAAAGAATCATGGGGAAGCTTTACTGAAGTTTTTAATACTATTTTTTTTTTAAAAAAAAAAATTAATTATTTTAAGTTAATTTGGCTTTGTTTCAAAAGCAAAGGCAGGAATGGCAAAAGGGATTGGGTGACATTGTTTTTTTTTTTAATATGAAGACAAGGAGATTAAAATGCAAGCAGTATATAAAACAAATCCCAACACAGGTAACGGAGTACTTTTCCTCTTCTTCTTCCCAATAATATTCCCTGGTTCCTGCACTCACTGAATGAGTGGGTAAGCTTAAATAAAAGCAGTTTAGACTTTCAGTGAATAATCTTGGTGTGCTCAGGTAGTTCTGTGTGTGACTTTATAAAACCTAGGTTTGATAATGTCACGGGTATGTTCAATTGGATGAATTACAAACCACCTGGACATTGGGAGTTGGAGTGCCTCGTAGGCTGGCACGTGCCAATGTCAGCTGCAGGACTGGCTCAGAAATATTGCTCTTCTATAATGGAGCTGCCATCAAAGAGACCCTTGCAGCCAGATGTCTCAGTAGTCTGGTTTAATAGGCTAAAGCAGGGGTTCTTAAACGTTTTTGACCTCGCAGCTATTGGCTGTTGACTGTGGTTCCCCATCATTCTCACTTCCTCTAAGAGGGGCTGGGGAGTCATTCAGTCTCTCATCTCCCTCCCTTCCTGCTTTCCTGTGATTTGCTATTGTGAGGTCACCTTTATTGCTAACCACCACACCAAGAAGGTGAAAGTAAAATAGCAGGAGCAGAAGTCTCGGTCAGGCTCAGGCAGCACCAGCAATCCAAGAATGCCGTGGTCTCCACCTATCTCCGGATCATCCTCTGAGGATGCTGGCTTTAAGTCAGGAGGGCCTTCAAAGGACAATTCTATGGCTTCCCTGTTCCCTGATGGAGGCAGGGGCATTCCTCACCAATGGGATTCGCTGTCAGGGTTAACTGTAGGCAGGGCCAGCTGAAAACAGGTGGGCACATCCTCCCACACACAGGAACCAGAACCTAGTTTGTTCCTGCCTCGCAGTGAGATGGGAGGCTTGGGGCTACAGCTCCGTCTTCAACGCAATTGTTATTGTTTTTTGAGTGCCTCCCTTACCTGATCCCTAGTCTGTGTGGGCTAGGAAAGAATTACCGGAAGGTAAGAAATGCCTGTTTTTTTGGCAGCTCCCAAGGGAGCTGTGGCTCACAATTTGGCAGCTACAGGGCTAAAGCATCCCAGGAACCATGGATGGGAACTCAAGTCTTGGGACTCGAGTCTGAGTTGCCAAAATCCCTTTTTTCCTGATTCATGTAGACAAGGATTCCACACGTGTCAAGGATTCCAGCACTGACTTGAGTATGAATCAGAAAAACTCAAGTCTGAAAACCTGCTAGTCTGGGTGTGCTTGCTTCTTTCGCAGCGTGAAAGACCTCATGGGGTCATCCAGAACTGGACGTTCAAACCATGAGGCAGGGGAGGGAGAGGGAGAGAGAGAGAGCAGGCTCTCTTGTCCATCTCTAAAGCAATCCTATGATCATTGGACGAAGGATGGTTGGTCTGATTTTTTTTTTCCAATAGAGTGGGAAGGGAGAAGGAGGAGCCCAAGGGGTCTTGCCCTTAGGATTGGCTGGAGAAGCCCAGGGGAAGTGGAGGAGGTGGGGAAACCAAGGAGCTGTTGATTCCTAGCAATCATGCAGGTGCCATTGTTACTTGGGAGGAGAAAGCCACATTGAATTACTGGTGCAATGGGACTACTTCTGAGTAAGGTTGTACTCTTAAGCCTTCTAGCTACTGCGCGTGACCCTGCTCATGCTTGCCACTTCTCTCCGATCACACGGTTCATCCCATCCACCTTGCCCAGTCCCTTTTGTTGCAAGCCTTGGCATGCCTGACCTGTGCCGAAAGACTCTGACTTGAGTCAAAATGACATGGAAATTTGGTGGGGTGAGTCACCATGGGTGCACCCTAGGACTCAAGTCGACTTCAAGTCGAGTCTTGGAGGGGGCAGAGACGTGAGGCTCGACTCAGGTCTTGCCGTGGTGCCGAATTCCCATCCCTGCCAGCAGCCCTTGGAGGGTTGGAAGAGTCCAGAAATAGGGGTAGAGCACCTGTGTTACCACAAGCATTATCAATGTTGATGGCGCTTTGCAGTTGGAGATGGATTCATGCCCTGAGAGTTTTGCCTGCTGGCAGACATAGGGGAGAGGAATGGTGCCAGGAAACCTGGGGAAGAATATGTGACTTCATTTTTATAGTTTTAAGAAATTAAACTCATTCTGGTAACCCTGAATAAGTGGGGTTATATATAAATCACCCCTATTTATTTCATAAATTTGTCTTCAGGATCGTGATTGTGCTTTATCGCCTGATGAACTCAAAGATTTGTTCAAAGTCTTCCCTTATATGCCATGGGGACCTGACGTTAACAGCACTGTGTGCACAAATGAAAGGGGCTGGATAACGTATCAAGGATTTCTCTCCCAGTGGACGTAAGTACAGCACATCCGTCTTAAAGTCCAGGGCTTCCATATTCATTGTCAGAGGACAGTAAGATTGGGGGAAGTGGAGACTAGTTCAAACTGCAGCAGAGGCCTAGGGATGAGGCTGCCTGAAGTGGCCATTTCAAGTGGCAAGTTATGGAAAATGGTAAAAGAAGAGGAGTGCCTCACCAAACTGCTTTAGAGTGCAACCCTAGCCTGGAGTTAGGCCAGAGTTTGGACCACTCTTGGAGTCAGGAAGGATGGCAGACATCTGTGTGCCAGCCTCCCTGACTCCCAGAGTGGTGCAAACGTGTGTTACGGTGCATTTGCTGGCACAAGGGTCTAATTCCAGGTTAGGATTGCACCCTTAAACTGTTTGGTGCCACCATCTCATCCTCACTTCTTTTGTCTGCTGTTGCCACCTCTTCCTCACCTACTTGGCTGCTTAGGAAAGGAGCTAGGTGGGCAAGGAATGATCTGGAGCCTGCACTCACACTCTTGCCATGAGTTCTGTTACCGTTGTCTTCCTCTGCACCGCTCTTTTTGAAATAAACAGAACGGCAGAGGCAGAGGGTGGGTTCCTAATTGCAGTTCTCTGCCTGGCCTGGCCTCTCCTTGCGTACCTGGCTGCTTTCCTAAGCAGCCAGGTAGGTGAAAGGGAGGGGAACATGGCAGTGATGAGGTGGGAGAGTGTTTTTTATTAATGTATTTATTGGGAGAGGCATGGTGGATCTGCCCCCAGTTCAAGCTGCACATCCATTCAAACCGCTTTTGATCAACGGAATCAACTAATAAAGTTCGGGTACTGATCAACTTCAGGTTCCAAGTGGCAGATCACATGACTTGCGACAGTCATGACTGTGAATCACATGCCTTGTTATTTTATCCCCCTGACCCAGGTGCCCTATTCAGCATTATCAAGGTTCGAGTGTGTGTTCTTGGTGGTTAATGGTGGAGGCAAGGTTGGGATTGTTGGTGAACCAGCCACTCTCCTGTCTAATGGTTTCCATGCCTGAGCTGGTCTGGATAATCTTGAGCATGGCTTTTGCATACCCTAGGCTGGGAGGCTTCAGTGTTCGTGTCAAGGTCCCCAGAGTGTGACTAACTCAGAATTTCATGGCAACCAATCTCAATATCTGGCTATATGCCTCATGCAGAACACAGACACTGGACTTGGTCTTCACTGTTGGGCGTGTTGATGTTCATCTCCTGCCAGGGAGGAAGGTGGAGCTTGGGCCATGTGACTTGCTCGGACCTGAGCCTGCTATATAGTGGGTCAAGATGCCAGCAAGCCAATTAGGGCAGCTGGTGCCTACCCAGGGGCAAGGGCGTGAATGTACCCTTGCCCTGTGGAGGCTCCAGCACAGTCCCAGCCTGTGTTGGATACAGTGCAGGCCTGTTCCAGCACAAGTTAGGATTATGCTCCGAGTGTCTTTCTAGTGGGAGGAGAAAGGTGGGATTATTAATATGTGATTAACGGTTCCCCCCCATAAAGCTTTGTCACAGAGGACACAAGCATAGGTCTAAACCTTTCTCCCAGACATGCTATAATTGGGAGGGGTGTGTGGTGCTGGGGAATCATTCAAGTGTTGTGTTTCACATCTGCAGCCTGAAGAGAGAGCCCAGATTAAGCGTTAGTAGTTGGCTTCCCTGTAAGGAAAACCCAGCAACTCTTCGAAATATCTTAATGACATTTATTCTTGAGCCTGCTTCATAGAACTTGTAGTGCATGTTAGCTGTAGCTGGTAACACATTCAGGAGTAGAAGTCAAATTGAGACATTTTGCCCTCTGCAGTGAATGATGAATGTCCTTTACTGCTGTCTTGCTGACTCTTGCATCTATACATGTGGGAAGGTTGAAATCTGGGGGGATGCAAAAGAAAGAACTGTCATTTCTATTAGTTCCTCTAGAAGTCTTCGTAAATGTACAACTTTTAACTCACTGCATTCACTGACCACACAACTCAGTGAATTTTGTAAAGAAATACTCTTTTTCTCTCTCCTAGTCTGACAACATACTTGGATGTACTGCGCTGCCTTGAGTACTTGGGCTATTTAGGATATTCAATATTGACGGAACAGGAATCCCAGGCCTCGGCAATTACAGGTAACAGTCCGTACATTATGGAAGGTTATTGGGAAGACTGTAGAGATTGAAAGGCAGAGGGTCTAGAAGCAACAAGTCTGAAGAAAAGAGGCAGAGTAACTCTTGAAATAGTATTTGTGAAGCTGAAGTCCAGGCTGCTTGTCATTTGGGGCACCAACTTGCATATCCTCCTTCATTTGTACAGTTGTGTCATTGAATTAAAGAACACAAGATGCACTGTCCGAAGTTTCCCCCCCCCCACCCTTCGTTGGTTGTCACTTGCAAAGTGGGTGGATAAATGATAATGCAGCAGCATCACATATTTTAACTGTATGTTACCAGAGAGACACAAAGGGAAATCCTGGTGACATGTGGTGCCCGTGCCCTCCATTAATGTGTAGTGTGAGCTTGAGAGTGTACTTGGGAAAAGCTTTGAGTCAGCCAAGGGAGCAAAGGGTTGCCAGGTCTGGATCTTAAGAGTGTGGCATAGAGGGAGACTGCTGCCAGCTCTTCATTCTGTCGCCACAACGGCATTGTGACTGGCAATCTTCAGAGTACAATGAGTGGGGAAAAAGATAGTGGATGGACACTGGATTTCACATACAATTTGAACTAATGTGATCATGGGCTTCTGGTTAAGAAACGTTGGTCCATCGAGTTGCCAACTATCAGGCTACTGGATCAGGAAAAAGGACCAAACAAGCACCAATCATTTAGTCCAGCAGTTCCCAAACTGTCGCCCACCAGTGAGTCACAACCCAATTTTTGGGGTAGGTGGTGAAACTGACAAAGCAGATTAGGCTATGTTTGCATCAAGGGTTGATAAACAAGCAGCTTCTTGGTGGGAGCACTGCTGCCCCATCACCTTTATAGTCACAGAGGCTTGAGCAGCTGGTGAAGTGAAACTGTTTTTTTGCATGGGTCCAATGCTAAAACGCTTGGAAACCACTGACTTAATCAGTGGGGCCATGCCATTAGTTTTCTCCTTCCTCCTATGCTAGCTGTTGCCACGTAGGATACTTTCTGAGTGGAGGGCTCAAAGGGGATGCTGCTTCCCTTGTCATATTAAAGCACAGCAACAGTAGCCTCAACTTCCAGCTGGCTTCCCTGAAGCTCTCCATGGTCTTCTATCAATTGTGATCCAATACCTTACTTAGGCTGCAGTTCTGTATGTACTTGTGTGGGAGCAAGATAAACACAGTGGGGCTCACCTCTGATTAACGTGAAAGGGATTCCTGTGGCAAGTGACTTTTGGTCATCATCCAGACAGGTATAAAATCTGTAAAAATAGGTAATGAAATTACTTTTATGGTCTTGCAACACACCTTTTAAACATCTTCTCTACCTGTCATATGAATTCTGTGTGAAATCTACTGTTTTGTCTTTTAAGTAACCAGAGATAAAAAGATCGACCTTCAGAAAAGGCAGACTCAAAGGAACGTGTTCAGGTGTAATCTCATTGGAGTGAAAGGCTGTGGGAAAAGTGGAGTCCTCCAGGCATTGCTTGGAAGGAACCTGATGGTAAGATCCCTCCTGTTCCTTTATCCACGGATATGACCTGTTAACACTGAAACAGTACTGCAGTTAGGAAGTAACAGCTTGCTAGTGTCGCATGACTCCCATTGTTAACAGTGGCTTTGTTACACGTTCTAAAACTCATTTTGTTTGCCTGTCCCATCTTCTGCTGCTGCTGTTTCATTCCCCCTTTGCCTCTCTACCCTCTCATTCTGCGCTCCTGAAGAGAATTGGACTCTGTGGCAGCTGCCTCTCTGAAAGGCTTGGAAAGGCGACTGATGATTTTGGTAAAAACAAAGCAGACTATGAAGTGCTCCAGAAGGGCCTTTCCAAACTGTGTGGCTGGGCAGTCAAGTGGCCAATGCAGTCTTGAGCTTAAGTGTAAAGCAGTAGGTCCCAAACAGTGTGTTGTGGGCCACCTACAGGCCAGCAGCAAAACCATAATGTTGCAAAGGCTAGTAAAAGACAAACCACATGTGTCATACCAAGGGTGCTTTAGGATCGCGCCCTTAGTGTACATCATAGACTGTCATTTAATGATCCAGGGGAAATAGCCACTGTAAGTTCACATGCATCATGAATTTGCAAGAGCAATCTGATATTTTCCTATTTAATGAAATGTAGGTGTTAGTGTGTGACGCATTATTTGTATGTCGCATACTGGTGGTATACTTTGACTCTTTTTTTTCTCAATATAATCTTAATCTGAGAAACCCCTGCTTCTTTTCAGGCAAGGCAAGATTCACATTATGATCTGGTTGAGGAGCTTAAACAACTCGCTACACACATAGTTTTCATGAAATATTTGCAATGTAACATCTGCGTTTTTATGCTCTTTTCAGAGACAGAAGCATATACGTCCAGACCACAAATCTTATTATGCAATTAACACAGTGTATGTATATGGACAAGAAAAATATTTGCTGGTAAGAATAATATTTGCTGGTAATACTACTGTACCTACACATGAATGTGAAACTACTATTTTGATGGCTTTTTGGAGTGTTAGCAGTATTGTATACAAGTTTTGCAATCCACTGTAAAACGGTAGGTGTGAAATATTTACTTGTTAGGATGCACATATTTTGTGTTTTGGATTCAGAATGGCCTATTAGGTGAACATGAAAAATGTCCTGCTTGTTAGAATTTGAGGCTTTCTCTGATGATGCTTTTTCTTCCGTATAAATACGTTTTGGCTTTGGCATGAGCTTGACATATTGTAGGCGGTAACTGTATTGCGCCAAAGACTCTTTGTGGGGGTGGCACAGGCATGTGGAGGGACCTTACTGCATCTCACGGGGGTAGGTGGGGTGCAGTTGCAGACCTAGCCAATCAGTGGGCTACCCAGGGACAGAGGAAGAGGTTCCACCCCCTCCGTTGTTTCTCTTTTCCTGTGCGCCACTCCGCCCCACCCTCATGCCAGGCTCCATTTTGCAGCCGTACAATGGCAAGAGAGGGTGGGCAGGCCAAAACTGCTTGCCACTGAGAGGTGAGCCGCGCCGTAACTGCCCTCCTCCTGCCCCAGCAGAGCTCTGCTCGGGGGCTTTTGCCCCCCTCCACAAAATGGTAGGACTGTGACTGGTGGAATGCACCCTTTACTGCATTTGCCATGTCTGCTACCTGCCTCCACTCTTACAGCAGCTTCAAAGGTGATGCTGTCATGGCCATGCATCTCCTTAGTCCTGTTCCAGGGGCAACCTGCTGCTTGAGCAGTTGCTTGTTGCCTTGGGATCAGGAGGTAATGGCATGCTACTTTAAAGTGGTACTAGTTTGGAGGCAATTATTTTGAATGGTATGTTGCTTTCAGGCTAAGCGGCCATGTCTGTACTTTACCCCCAGTATTGGTGATTTATACAGATGAATTTCAGTGAGACTGTATGCCTTTGGGTTTTTTTATATGGTTTTTTAATATAAAACTGAAAGGAAAATGGGCCCAGTTTAGTCTCTTTCTGCCTCTGTGTTTTAAAATGTGAAAGTGAGATGAATGCTTGTATATTTCATGATGGTTAAAATTCTCCTTTCTTCTCAGTTGCATAATGTTTGTGAATCTGACTTCTTATGTGATGCTGAAATTATGTGCGATGCTGTATGCCTAGTGTATGACGTCAGCAACCCCAAATCCTTTGAATACTGTGCCAGGATTTTCAAGGTTTGTATTTCATGCACGTGTCTTGAAATGGCAGCTAAAAATCTGGAAAATACCACCCTTGGAATGTAGCTTTTAGCTATAGGGTAAACAAATATTGGAGAGATCTGCAGAGTTAATGTAAAAAATTATCTGATACAAAGTGACTGTTTTCTTTCCTGCTACATAGCAGGAAAGCATGTGTTCTTCCTTGTCACATAGCAAATTTCTAGCGTGTATGTTTCAATTGTTTCAGATTTCAATTGGGTGTTTGTTTTTTGCAACTGTGGCATTGTGGTTAGAGTGCTTGTCTCAGAACTGGAAATCCTTGGTTCAAATATCTGTTCAGCTTCTCACTCTCTCTGGACAACCTACCTCAAAGGATGGTTGTCAGGATACAATGCCAGGGAGAATGACTATATGTCATACTCTGAGCTCCTTGAAAGAAGTATGGGATAAAAATGTAAAAAAAAGTACTTACAATGGGTGAAAAGAGATGGATGGTAGGTTTGCTTCATGTGCAAAGGAATTTCTACACAAAGATTATTTCTGTATAACAATTTTCAAGAATCGCAAATCTAGATCATGTGCAGTTATCTTTCATCGTATAACATGTTTGTGCGATGGGACTCTACTATTAGCTGCAGCTTCTTGCCACAAACTTACAATGTATAAGGTCATCTCACAGGGCAATGTATGGTGGCTTTTTCTTTCATGGATGTAGTTCTTACCACAAAGAACTTTGTACAGTCCTTTGAAGCTGCACAACATTTCTCTTCCAAATAATTTCTTATAACGTCTGACATTTCAGAACATTCTTTTTTTTGAAGTGCTGAAATTCCATTTGCTAGCAGATGAAAATGTTACTGAGCGATTTGAAAACGGAATTTTAAAAAAAGTTAACTTGATTCTGAAACGCTGAGGGCCAAATGGCTTCAAACAGGCTTTTTGACCTTCCGTGTTATGTAAATAGCAGCTGCATGGGGTGGCAGGTGGGGTTGCCAGGGTGCAGATTGCCCCAAGAGGAAAGTTGCCTTTGATACCAATGAGGAAATGATGGCTGTGGGGGGGAGGCAGTCTGCATCAAGACCATGGTGAACAGAAAGGGTTAAATCACCAAACCTAAACACAGATTGAAGTCCTCATGACGGTTAATTACCAAAATTAAAAACTTCAAAAAACTACAGAAAGCTCAAACACTATGTTTCCAACCAGGCCCAAACACAACAATTAAATGTTTGCAACAACACACATTGATAGCACGATCCTAACCTGGAGTTAGGCCAGCAATGTTTGGCCGGCACAAGGGACACCATAAAGGCGTTTGGACCACTCTCAGAATCAGGAAAGTTGACGCATGTCTGTTAAGGCCCCCGAGAGTGGTTCAAGTATACTTTGTGGTGTCCCTTGTGCTGGCCAGATTTTGCTGGCCTAACTGTGCTGATCTAACGCCAGGTTAGGATTGCACCCTGAATTGTATAAAGTGACTCAACTGATGGGTTGAGTTGTGTGCCCGTAAACCCATTGTCCTGCATGAGGCTCACCCACCTGTTCTACATGCAACTGAGTGAATTAAATTCACTGATTTCATAAAACCAAAATAGGAATGAGTGTGCTTAGCATGCAAGTTCTTTCTCTTTTTAAGAGCTGATTAAAGTCACTAATTTTTAGGCTGCAATTCTGAAAATGTTTAATAGATCCCACTGAAATTGGTGGGGATGGCTTATGTAGCTTTATACTTAGGGATGCACTGTAAGCTTCTGTGAATAAAACGTTGCCATATGAACTCCTTTGCTGTGGCCAGGATCCAAGAGTACATAAGCTTGAGCTTCTCCTGTTTGACCTTCCTCCTTGAATAGCTCACCCCCAGTCTGTATTGCAAACTGCTTTTGAATGTCTCCTCAGTTTCAGCAACAGTTTGCCCTGTTGCATTACATGGGCTGCAAGGAGCACTGCTGCTTGAAATAAGTTGAAAGGTATTTTAGGCTCATGTAAGTTGTCTTATGATTCTGTGAGTTCCAGCCCACTTTTTTTTACACTTAAGGGCTTATATGCATTTTCTGTTTTACATAGACTCTTTGATATCTCTGTGTGTTTTTTATTAGCAACACTTCATGGACAGCAGGATACCTTGTTTAGTGATAGCCGCCAAGTCAGACCTGCATGAAGTTAGACAAGAGTACAACGTTTCCCCAGCTGACTTCTGCAAAAAACACAAAATGCCTCCACCGCAAGCCTTTTCTTGTAACACAGTTGATGCACCAAGTAAGGACATCTTTGTTAAGCTGACAACGATGGCCATGTATCCGTAAGTATCCAAGGCCCTCTGCTGTCCATATTGCATGGCTCGTGACCCCTGTGCATGCTCTTGTTGCCATTAGGATGGAACTCTGTGCCTCACTGAAATTGTGTTTAGCAACAGAGGGAGATGTTAGTGATGCGACTAAAATGTAAACAGTTGATACTAAATCAGCTGAGAAAAACAAGTAATTTTACTTCTGGAAAAAAACCTCATTTGTGCCAACTATTGCACATAAGGTGCATTTTAGAACTATGTTTGACTAAATTGCAGAATTAGATACAGTTTTAAGACATGGGGTTCTATTCTCTCCATGTATGCATGCATTGCATTGCTCATTATCATTACTCACTCATTAATAGAGTCGTGAGCATGTCCCAAGGAGTCTGGACCCTTGTTTACCGGGGAGGGGGGGGGAGTATAATTAAAACGGTGAGTAAAACATTACTATCTGTTTTATGACACTTGTCCATTTGCAGAAGTATACAGTTATTATAAGAGGTTAACTTCTAGGATACACATTAGATTTAGACCAATTGGCTCCCCAGGTGGTATCTAGTTATCATTGTGTTGAATTAGCCATGCATGATTCCTTCATAGGCCGTTGTACATCTGGCCCGAGATTCGGAGAAACATGCAGCTAGTTCCATATGCTGCAAGATGCTTTAGGCTCATGCTTCTACAGTAGCAGCTGTTTGTGTCACATGATAACTCCTTGAAAGGACTTGAAAACTGCCTTTGAAATACTGTGTGTGTGTGTGTGTGTGCGTGCGCGCTTGTCAAAGAAAAGTTACTACTTTTATTAGGCATACCCAAGTTCTTAAGCATACCCAAACTAGCCCTTTGGATCCTAGAGATATACTGCTTCCACTGGATCATTGTAATGAAGAGAAGCAGCAGGCTTCTAGGATCATTTAAATCATTTTTTACTCTTGGAGCAGACACTGGTATATCAGTGTGATCATTCCTGCTCTGGCCCATAGGAGGAACCTGTTTTATTTTAGGAGGCTAGAACAAGGACTTCCATATCTTGTGAAAATACCATTTACCTTTCTGACTCTGAGCCCCTGCCAAATTGAAAGGAAAGAAACCCCTGTTGACTCTTCCTTTCTTTTTTTTTCTTTCTTTCTGCAATTCAAACTAGTTTGTGCCTCTTTGAGGGACATATTGTTGGGCCTGTTCAAGCAACTGGACAAATGGTTGTTGGATCACAACCATGACTTGAATCTGCTGCACTCATGCATTCCTGCCTCCTCTTACCGCTTCAGCTTGTGCACTGTCAACATTCAGGTTTTGGTAAATCTTGACTCCACAGCTTGTGTGAAACTGGAAATTGTGGCTTAGCTCTGGTTCACAAGCCAGGGTGTGAAACCTAGATTTCTCTGGTTCTCTGGTTCAAGTTCATATTGTGGCTTGTGAACCAGAATTAAGCCACAGTTCTTAGCTTCTTTTTCACAGTTCTTGAAAAATAGGTTCAGTGCCATCTGCAGGGCTCTAGTGCAGTTATTCTCAAACTGTAGGTCATGACCACCAGTGTGTTGCAAGCCAATTTCAGGTGGGTCACGAAGCACCTAAGGAAGCCATACTGAAAATATGAGAAGATTGGATCCTAGAAAGGAGGAGGGCTGTGTGGTTGTTATTAAAAAGCCTATGAAAAAATATAATAGGCTTTTTTTCTTTTCAATTCACTTTGCTATTGAAAAGTGGCTGAGAACGAACCCAACGTATTGCTGCATTTTCGGGAAAGCAGCAGGCTCTGGTATCACAATGACAGCACTTCCGGCCATGATATCACTTCTGGTGGGTGCTGCATAGATTGTCGTTCTAACAAATGGGTCCTGGTGCTAAAAAGTTTGAGAACCACTGTTGTAGTGGCTAGTAGTCCCGCTGGCAGCAGCATCCTGTGTCAGACATTCACTCTTGTCCTCTATGACCTGTGGAGATGTGTCCCTGCCTTGTTTCCTTCTCCCTCTCCTGGGCCCTCCAACAATAAAGCAAAGGGATAACTTCAGGACTCCCAAAGTATAGAACCTGCACTATCATCAGAGATGTACATGTTGGCAAATGTACATTGAGCTTTTGGTAAAGTGCTTTTCTTTGAAACCTCTCTTAATGCCTCTGTTTCTGTTTTATTGTTAGCAGCGAACTAGTGGGGCTTGGTAGGGAGCAACTGGAAAAAGACCCTGTCACTATATAATTCCACTTAATTCATACCATAGATCCCTTATTCCAGCACATAGAAGTTGTGGAGCCATGGTTTAAACAAACCAGCATGTTGACATTGAAGCTGCCTGCCGGGACTTGAGGGCTCAAGGTTACAAGGAGGCACATGGACTTACGCATTCAAGCTATGTTCTTAATCCAAACAAATAATGATTTGTTGATCATGTGAACTAGCTCATTGAGGTATTTCTGTCTCGGAAACTGAAGTGCTTATGCCTTTAATATTGTTCTAAAATTAGCAATATTTATATATTATGTTTTAAAAATCTTAATTACAATACTCATTTTCAGCAGAGCAAAGTGCCATTGTAAAATAGAATGGTCAGTCAGTCTACTGCCAATTACTTCAATCACATAAATAAATTTCAGCTGACCACTGTTATTAAAAAAAATCAGGTGCTTGATTATCACAAGCAGTGTAAAGTAACATTTAGCATTTATATCAGGGGTCTCCAAACCCCAGCCTGAGAGCCAAATCTGGCCCTCTGGAGGATTTTTTTTTTGAAGAAGTTTTTATTAATTACTATATAGATATGGGTCAAGGATAGATAGTTACAAAAAGGAAAGGAAAAGACAAAGGTTTAAACAATAGGAAGCTTCTGGCCCACAGCAACTCGATGACAAGAGGATAAATACGTTGCAACCTCGGTATCTGCTGGGGTTCCCGCCCACCCCACCCCCCCCAAATACCAGGGTCACCATTTAAATGATCTTTAAAAAGTGACAACATTCCATTTCTTACCTTTGTATGGTCAAAGCAGTGCAGTTTTCCAGCCTCTCAAGGCTAAAAATAGTTCAAAAGATGCACTTCTGGGAGCATCATGGAGATACATCACACCCAGCCACTCGAGGTGCTGAATGGAATGAATTATTCCATTACACTGCATTATATTCAGCACCTCTAGTGGCTGAATGTGATGTATACCCACCCCACTCACGTATTATATTCAATAAAACTCAGGAGCACACCAGTATTGGGTGTTTTAACCTTTTCTAGTTTTAACCTTATTCTAAAAATATATTTTGATATCTGTATACAGTTATATTAATGTAGGTGCTTCTTATGAATAAAGAAAAGTTTTCTATTTATTTAGTTTCCTGCCCCTGACACCATGTCAGATATATGATGTGGCCTTCATGTCGAAACATAGAAAACCCCAATTTATATGATGCTTTAGAGACATGAGTGCTACATTGCATCTCAGATAACCAATCCGAATACAGAATACCTTCTGGCGGTTTTGAGCGATGTTAATGTGAAAGCAAACCGACCTGCTTTCACTGTTAAAAACTGAATGCTAGTTTGCTATGATATTTACAACTTTGCATTGTCTGTAGTAGCGTTACAGAAGTGCAGTGCACGATAGTTCTCTTGCTGCTTTATCTCCAAGTATAAACTGACCTGGTTACTCCACAGATGTCCTGTGTGTTGTATATTTCCCAGATATGCTTGTCAGACTTCAGATTTAGTGTGTGTTAAGGTTGCTGTTGCTCACAAAGCATCTCGCTCTGTTGCCAAGCAAGCCCAGTCTGCATCTGTGAGCATTTGGTAGACCGAACCTTGCCTCTGTTGTTGGATTAGATGTTGCTTAAACTGGTAGATTCGGAATTGTGAAATTTTTATCAGCGCAGTCCTGCGCTCCCCTTGAACAGGAACATCTCAGTCTTTCCTATGAAGGGAAATGTGTGTGCACAGGGAATCCCTATTTAGGGCCAGCTAGTTGCCCTTTGAGGCTTCCAAGCAAGCCGAAAGGGCAATACCCCTTGCCTCTTGGTCCTCAGCATCTGCACCGTGAACGGACTTTCCATTTCTTCTGTGGCCCATAGCTGTGATTGTATCTAAGCTTTTTTTTAAAAACTGCCATATCTAAGAACGTAATGCTCTGGCAGAAGCTGGGAAAGCCCCCCCTCCCACAAAAAATATGCAAGCATCAATGTCACCAAGTTTTGGCTTTTGGCTGTTCAGTGACTGTAACACCACCTGCTTTCATTGGGAAGTCCAGTTTGGGGTGGGGTAGGGAAGGTCTCTAGATGCCTACACATATTTTCCTTAATGCCTTTGGTCAAGCTGGAATACTCAGATATTTTGACTTTCTTCCCTCCCCTTGCTCTTTTCCGGATTCTTCAGCATGTGTGTTCTGGTTGGGATGGAAGAGGTAAGGGTAGCTGTCACTTATCAAAGTTGTACAGTTTTGAGTAGTAGGAGAATGCAACTCACGCCACTCTTCCCTGAACTAAGGGAGATCCGGCACAGGAAGTACATATCCTCTTCTACTTTGTAAATAAAAGTCAGTTTTTTTTCTCTTTTGGGGTGCAGGTGTTTCATCGCACTGCATTTCCCTATAATTTCTCCTCTTGGAAATCTGCACAACTTTAGCCTACCCTTGCCTCTCTTCTTGTTCCCCCCCCCCAAACTTCAAAAATGTAACCAGTTTATTCCCACATCTCTTGGTTTTGGCTCAGCCCTGATTTCTGCCTGAGATCTCAACTCCTGTCCTTCTGTGTGTTTTTCACAGCCATGCCCGGTTACGCTGTATGTGCACCTGCAACAGGTGTACATTTTGCATCTGTCAGAACCTCCTCAACTCAGACTTGCTGCAATCTGTAAAGAACAAACTCTTCACTTCAGTTCTTAACAGGTCTTTGATTTTATTTACTAGGTACCAGGTGTGCTTTGAAAATACTTTATTAAACCCATTGTTGAACTTTGTACATTGATACAGACCCTTCACTCCATATCCATTGAATGGGCAAATATACCAAAATGAATTCCACCTTAAAAGCATTGCTCTTCCATTATTTTAGCAGGTAGAGTGAAGCACACCAAAGTTATTAATCCGTATAGCAAATGAGTGGGAACAAAAAGGCTGAAGAGCTGAAGCAGCTTTTAAGATGGCTAATAAGAAGCAAAACGCTTGCTACGTATTTAATACCAACAGCTCTGTGGATTTATACACAGTTTTGATGTAAACTTCACAGATCAGTTTCATCTCAGGGTTACAGGCTAGTTAAGACGAGAAGAGCACTGTACCCCTGCTCAGCAACTAATTGTACTGCCAGACCCATTTTGAGACGCAAGTGGGGGATGCATCAGTCCTCTGAACATAGAAATGAACTAGTGAGCAAATTCTGATGCAACTGAACCCATTTTCTTCACAATTTTGCTTGGCAACTAAGAGACCACTTAACATTCCTCTCAGGTTAGTTTTGGCTCAGAGATCTCCAGTTGCTGACCCTCACTGTGCAATCTGAATGTATGTGTAGTTGAGTTCATAGAATGTTTTGGGTATTGGGGGCAGTCACTTCCAGTGTTTCAAATACGTATATTTGATCTGTATGGATGGATATGGTTTGATGAGATCTGCAGCATTAACAATCAGCTCCTCGTTAACAAAATATGCATTTTCAGAATAATAAGTGGTGGTAAATTCTCTCCCCAAGGCATTCATTCAGGTATTTTAGGAAATGTAATTAGCAACAAATATTCAGGAAGGATTTTTCAGGACGTATTACAAACTGAGTTGCATCTTATTTAACGGTAGCTGTTTAACAGGATTGTACAAATCCTTTTCATTGGTGCTCAATGGAAGAGGAGGTAGCAGACCCTGTTTCTGTCAAATGCACCACCCCATCCTGTTAAACTGGCCCAGCAAATGAATGGGAGTTCAAATCATACAGTATTTCTGCAGAGCAGTGCTTCTGTATATAGTTTAGAATACCATGTAGTTTGGAATACTGTATGTAGTTTAGAATACCATGTACAGTGTAGACTACAGTGTACTCTGACTAGGGAATGTTTCTGTACATTGCCTAATTTTAGTCTGAAAATATTGGTGAGAATAGGAAGTATAAAAGCAGTTTTGGTGAAATGCTAATATTAAAGCATAACGCTATGGAAGGAAGATCTCTGTCAAGATTGTGAAAGTGTCAGCTCATGTGATTATAGTGAAAACCCTTTTTCTAGTCTGTTCCATCTGCACAATTATTGCTAATGGCTGTTGGAAAATTTAAGTAGGCCCTTATTGTATCCTTTTTAATAGGCCCTGTAACAGTTTACCCCATAGCTCAGGTAGTCAGCTTTGAGATCAACAGAACTGAGTCATTGTGGTTATATTGACTGTGGTTATACAGGTATCAGAGGGAACTGCGCTGTGCAGCAGCATTTTCCAAATCTTGCCACTGCTGTTACTTCCTGCATAGACTTCCTGGAAGAAAATCTATTCATCCTTCAAGGGCAGTGTAGGACCACAACAAGCTTGAATAAATCCACTTCTCTAGACCCACATAGGCAGAATCTGAACTTTGAACAGAGGAGGGACAATCCCAAGTGATTGCCTATCTTTATCCTGGGAGGAAAGCATCTTTTGGGCCCGTCAAGAGAAAGAGGGATAGAATTAGTGAGAAAAGCAAATAGATAGCCAGTGAAGTGGTCAGTCTAAACCAATTTGGAATGTGAATGGGGATTCGTAGCATTGTTTCTTAAGACAAAAAAATGCACACAAAAAACTAGATGTTAGGAAGAATCTTAATGACCTTCTCTTGTTGGAAGGAGAAAACCCTTTGATGGTAGAATGTCTGCTTTGTATGCAGTATTGTCCAGGTTCAATACTTGGTATCTTCAAGTAGGGCTGGGAAGATCCTGTCAGTGTAGACAATACTGAGGTCAGTAGCAGGCAGCTGTGTATCTTCCTTGGAACATAGCTTCACCAGACATTGCACAATTAGTTTACTGTGGCAAAAGGCACCTTTTTGGAACCTTTTGGAACCTTTTGGAACTCATGTCTGGAACCATGAGTGAAGTGGTATCATGGGGGTCTTTGTCTTTTGGAAACTCCCATTCTGAAGTGTGTTGCTTTCTGACAGTCCTAAGCCAATTGAGCTTCTCTGTGAATAATCTGGAAGGTGGCCTTTCCCCAAGCTAGGTGCTGTCCTTCCTTTGAGAAAAAACAAATTCATAGGTAAAATTCAAAATTGTCCATTTTTTTTCCTGTTCAATAGGATGTTTGGTTAGCTATATTCTGTTCTAACAGCATCTCATTGGGACTCTGAAGGTGGTATGCACTATATTTCACATGTGCCTAGTGACACTTCACACTTCAGCATGTAACTGTTCGTGTTTTCACTGAGTGGTGGGAATTACCTGGATCAAAAAAAGTGTCTGTCACCTCCTGAGTACATCTGCAAACTTGCATGTAGTCAGTTCTCCTGTAGGTTTCCAGGATGCAAATGTAACCTACTAGCTACAATCTGAATTTCTTTCATATGAAACATTCCAGAAACACATTTCATTGTCAACATGCTCATTTTTAGTTATACATGCCCTGATGGTTGTGGGTAAATGATGTATGAAAAAGGATCCAGTGACCACACTGTGTGGTCAGGTAAGGACTACAAAGCAAACAAAGGCCCCCAATGTCTGTGCTTGGGACAATATGGCTGTTAAGGAAGCTTACTTTGTTAGGTGGGAGCTTTTGACTCAGCCTCTCATCCCCAAACAAAGAAGTTAGTCGGGGTTGTCACATAACTAATAGTCAGACGATGTTAAGGCTGCAGTTGTGAATTGCCCATCAGCCCAAGAGAAAACAAAAGCTGCAAGGCTAAAACCTATGTTGTACAAACGGTTGACAAAGTCTCTTGGGACCCATATGCCCTTGGAGATTTTTCTGTCATCAGTGAAATAGACGTTTATTGCAATGCAGAAGTGTGCCCCCCCCTTGAGATGCAAGATGGTTGGTTTGAACTGCCCAGGCCCCCGCCATTCTAGACTTACTAGGGAGCAAGGCCTGTATTCCAAACACTGTACGTGACATGCCCTAAAGAAACAGTTGAGAAGCCATGCTGGATTATTTTTATGTTGAATTTGTTTTTTCATTTAGGTGTTCGTTTTCACTTGTCTGGCTGGCACTTACTCTCCTCTTACTGCATTCTTGCGCCTCCTTTTAAAAATGATCCTTCTGCCATTTTAATTCATCTGTGTTTGTGTTGTTTTTCAACCCATCAGCTTGATCATTTCTTTTGATTATCTGCATGTCTCATGGATCTTTGAGGCTGATTTTAATGTGGCTGCCGTGCTGGCTTGAAATCATTACTCTTATTCTTCTTGTATGGTTAGCAGCATTTTACTTGGACTTGAATCCCTTAGCAGTTAAAAGTTGAATCTCAACAGGAAGGCGATCTTTAGTTCCTTGATTCTTTAAAACTGGAACAGTTGAAGCCAAATATCCTATTGGTGGAAAACCCTCTTTTTTTAAAAAAGAGAGAGATTTCAGGATTGGCACTCAATTTGGCGTTTCTCTCTCATTTGTGTTTTGTGGAAATGGACTAGATAACAAAGTGGACATATGGTATAATCCAATTGTGTTGGAATCTTAGTATAGAATGTTGTGCTGAGCAGGAGTTAAACCCAATAGGTTGATTTTTAAATCTTGTGGATTCCCAGGCTGTGAGTTAAAGCGTTTTGTAAAGCCATAGCTCTCACTCCCAGAGAGTACCTTTTATCATACAGATGTGTATCCTTCCATCATCCTGAAAGTTTAAAGAATAGCATTTGTTTGGGCTTGGTTTCTACTTCTCATGCTGCAGGAAATGAGTATGTAATTATTGGCCCTCCCAATAGTTACACTGTGTTACGTTGGTCTGAGATGTGCAGGTGGCATAATTATATACCAGTCTGTTGTAAGACTGGGCTGGTAAGAAGACCATCCATGAATGGCCTTTGTGCCTAATGAAAGAGGTTCAGTATCCAATTTCCCCTTCCTCTTCATGACAATACATGCAATATGCTTGAGGCCTGCTACAGAAGTTTTTAAATATGCAGTGAGCTGCCTTAAGTGCCCGTATGGGCAGTTGCTATGAAAGATACGAGTTTGGATTGTCAGTCCAGGGCACTTCCAGCATTGATGGCTGCTGTGTACTTCCTCTTGTAGTGTATAGGAGGGGTCTCCAAACTTAAGAACATAAGAACATAAGAAGAGCCCTGCTGAATCAGGCCAAAGGCCCATCTAGTCCAGCATCCTGTATCTCACAGCGGCCCACCAGGTGCCCCAGGAAGGCATGAGACTACAAGATGCTTGCATCCTGTTGCCACTCCCTTGCACCCGGTACCAGTAGCCCATCACCTTTGTAAGGAGGTTGCACAATCCATCATTGCCTATAGCCCACGATGGACCTTTCCTCCAGATATCTGTCCAATCCCCTCTTGAAGGCATCAAGACCAGATGCCATCACCACCTCCTGTGGCAAGGAGTTCCACAGATTAACTACCCGCTGGGTAAAAAAGTACTTCCTTTTATCTGTTTTAACTCTCCCAACCCTCAGTTTTAGCGGATGCCCCCTGGTTCTGGTGTTTTGAGAGAGGGAAAAGAACATCCCTCTATCGACTCTATCCCTTCCATGCATAATTTTGTATGTCTCAATCATGTCCCCCCTCAGGCGCCTTTTTTCTAGACTGAAGAGCCCCAAACGCTGCAGTCTTTCTTCATAAGGGAGGTGCCCCAGCCCCGTAATCATTTTTGTCGCTCTCTTCTGCACCTTTTCCAACTCCACTATGTCCTTTTTAAGATGCGGCGACCAGAACTGGACACAATATTCCAGGTGTGGCCTTACCATCGATTTGTACAATGGCATGATAATGTTGGCTGTTTTATTCTCAACCCCTTTTTTAATGACCCCAAGCATGGAATTGGCCTTCTTAATTGCTGACGCACACTGGGTCGATACCTTCATTGAATTGTCCACCAGCACCCCAAGATCTCTCTCCTGAGCTGTCACAGACAGCTCAGAACCCATTAGCCTATAGGTAAAGTTTTGGTTTTTGGCCCCAACGTGCATCACTTTACATTTGTCTACGTTAAAACGCATCTGCCATTTGGCTGCCCATTCCTCCAACTTGGAGAGATCCTTCTGGAGCTCTTCACAATCCTTTCTGGTTTTTACCACCCGGAAAAGTTTTGTGTCATCTGCAAACTTAGCCACCTCGCTGCTTATCCCTGTCTCCAGGTCATTTATGAATAAGTTGAAAAGCACGGGCCCCAAGACAGATCCCTGGGGCACTCCACTTTTCACCTCTCTCCATTCTGAAAATTGCCCATTGACCCCCACTCTCTGTTTCCTGGCCCTCAACCAATTCTGGATCCATAAGAGGACCTGCCCTCTTATTCCCTGACTGTGAAGTTTCTTCAGCAGTCTTTGGTGGGGGACCTTGTCAAATGCCTTCTGAAAATCTAGGTATATGATATCCACAGGTTCACCCACATCCACGTGCCTGTTGACCTTTTCAAAGAATTCCAAAAGGTTTGTGAGGCAAGACCTACCCTTACAGAAGCCATGCTGACTTTCCTTTAGCAGTACTTGTTCCTCTACGTGTTTTAGGATTTTATCTTTGATGAGGCTTTCCACCATCTTACCCGGAACAGACGTTAGGCTGACCGGCCTGTAGTTTCCAGGGTCCCCCCTTCTCCCTTTTTTAAAGATTGGCGTGACATTGGCTATCCTCCAATCCTCTGGCACCGTGGCCGTTTGAAGGGACAAGTTGCATACTCTAGTTAAGAGGTCAGCAACTTCATTCTTTAGTTCCTTAATTACTCTTGGGTGTATACCATCTGGGCCTGGTGACTTATTTAAATGTAGTTTATCAATTTGATCTAAAACATCTTCTTTATTAACCAGTATCTGATTTAATTCCTTCATTAGGAAGGGCTGTTCGGGCTGTGGTATCTGCCCAAGTTCTTCTGCTGTGAAGACAGATGCAAAGAATTCATTCAATTTCTCTGCAATCTCCAAGTCCCCTTTTATCTCATCTTTCCCTCCCTCACCATCCAGCGGGCCAACCGCCTCTCTGGCAGGTTTCCTGCTTCTAACATATTTGAAGAAGCTTTTATTATTCCCTTTTATGTTGCTAGCCATGCGTTCCTCAAACGCTTTCTTGGCCTCCTGTATCACCTTCTTACTTGTCTTTTGCCAGAGTTTATGTTCCTTTTTATTCTCCTCACTGGGGCAAGACTTCCATTTACGGAAAGAAGCTTCTTTGCTCCTTACAGCTTCTCTAACTTTGTTTGTCAGCCATGCAGGCACCCTCCTGGACCTTGTCGAACCCTTCTTTCTTTGCGGTATACACTTCCGCTGGGCCTCTACTACTGTTTTTTTAAACAGCCTCCATGCAGCCTGGAGGGATTGGACTCTTTTTACCTTCCCTTTCAATTTCTGTCTAACTAGTCTCCTCATCTGAGGGAAATCTGCCCTTCGAAAGTCAAGGGTTCTTGTGTCAGATTTGCTCTGCACTCTATCCTGGACATGCATGGCAAAACCAATCGCAGCATGGTCACTGTTCCCCAATGGCTCAGTAACACTTACATCCCTAACTAGGTCCCGAGTACCACACAATATTAAATCCAGAGTCGCCTGTCCTCTGATCGGCTCCATGACTAGTTGCTCTAAGGCACAGTCATTCAGCTCGTCAAGGAATCCGGTCTCTCTTTCTTGACCAGAGCAGCAGTTGACCCAGTCAATATGAGGATAATTGAAGTCCCCCATGATTACAATCCTGCCTCTCTTGGTCACTGCTCTGATTTGTTTCCTCATTTCAAGGTCACCTTCAAGTTTTTGATCAGGAGGACGATAGCACACCCCCACTATTACATACTTGTACTTGTACTTCTCAGTACAAGGGTCACATTGTATATTTTATACATTTTTTCAGGCTGAAAAAAAATCAGTTTTATGAATGAATGAAATTTTAAATGCATGAATCAGTGTTACTTGGACTTTTTTTGTAATCGGCATGGTATGATTCAGAACAAAAGAGAAGTGCGAGAATTACAAAGAAACAATGTGCTTAATCTGAGAAATGATAGCTAATGAGTAAAAATGTCGAACATTAGCAAATGCTCTGACAAAAAACATTAAAATCTTGTGGGGGCTGGATGTGGCCCCCGGGCTATAGTTTGGAGTCCCCTGGTGTATACAGCTAATGAAGGCAACCTGTGTTCTTATACAGCATGTTTAGCCGTATGCAGCACTGATCCTCCTTATCCTTGCATTCGTGCCCCTAGGAAGGAGCAGGAGAGAATATTAAACAAGTCGGGTTGGCTTTGTTTGGGTTACACTAAAATTAGGCAGACTCATTAGTGTACAGTCTCGATGTCCTAGGTACAGCTGTATGAGAATTGCAGGCAAAATGCATAAAGGAGAAAACAGTCCTAAGTTAAAGAATGCATATTCTTGGGTTTCATTTTGAGAAGGATTCGTCCCACTCCCCCACATATTGTAACATGCTATGCTCTTTAAATTCTTTCATTCAAAAGACAGCCTGAGGAGCTGGCATGAGAGCTTAAATGGAAAAGAACTTAGAAATCACATTGCAATATTCCTTTAGAGAATTTCAAAAATGGGTGGATGCATGGTTTTTTGAAAAGGCTTGGAGGGAAGGAGGAATAAAGGGGTGTGCATTCACTGACTGACTTGGACCCAAAACACACTAATTTGTGGGGAAAAAATCACTGGGTATGTTATCGGCATACAGGTAGTCACTCTAATAGTGGAGGACAGAGAGGCCTGGTGTGCTGTGGTCCATGGGGTCGCGAAGAGTCAGACACGACTTAGTGACTGAACAACAAAGTCATTCTAAACAAATGTAAATTGTATCAAAGTCTTGCCTCATGTTTGTCCAAGTGAACTGCTGTTCAGCTTACTCTTATAGAGATATCTGATACGTTTGTTTAATGGCCGATTAATGATGCAACTTGCTATTTCAAAATGTTCGCCATGTTCAGCATGCAGCAATTCTGCAGTCTTAACTCTTTCTGATTTGCCTGTTGATGCTGCTAAAATGTTGCGAGAGTAAGCACTGAACAAGCTGTGTTAAGTTCCTGTATCTACTAGATCATGTTACAAGTCACTTGTCTTATTAATTACTGCCCAGAGAAATAGTGGCTCAGTTGTTGTGTCCCTAAAATAATAAATGGCTAAAAGGTGAAATAAAATTAGAATTGAACCTACCTTTTTTCCCCTTAATCAAACATAGTTAAAAGTCTGGGCTTTCTATCTGGAAAATGCACTCTGCATGTATTAATATAAAACATCAGTTAAATATGAGAAACAAATGTGCGCGCGCTGTTTTTTCCTTTACGAAAGAAGTAAAATTATTTTTTTACCAAATCAGGTGGTATTGCAGCTCATTCGAAAGGATCAAATAGCCTCTCAGTTGATATGGTCTAACTTTTTTTAAAAAAACAACCAAGGTACTTATACTTGTTCCTAAGCCAATAAAACCCAAATCGAAGTAATTGCTACTCATACATGGTAATCATGTATGATTCATTTTTTTCCATTAAATTTTGCAAGTCACCTGGCATGTCTATAGTGGTATATTTTTGACATTTATAAATGTCTAATTCTATGCTAATACTGTACCTGCATTGTCTGATTATTATCATGTGTTGGTCACATGGTAATTTACTGACTTAGAGAAAATGTACCTGCTTATTTTATGTAGATTATAGTCAATTTTCCTTAATCATAAACAAGGAAGTAAAGCAAAATCTACTTATCGCTGTGTATCATCTGTTTTAAGACCATTAGTATAGGGGGTCTTAGAAAAGGAGCACACGGCATCTGTAGACTTGCACTGGCATAACTGCCTGCTGCATTGGAGTGGTGACGCTGTGATTCTCCTCACATTTTTGAATAGAGTTGTTCAGGTCTGGTTCCCAGAGAAGTATAAAACTAAGCTGGAGGCACATATTTTAAAGTGTAGAATTGGATTGAGAAGCCTCCAGACATCACAGATATTCCCTTGATGGAAATAAATTAGCAGTTGCCCTCGATGCATGTTTTGAAAACACATGTAAGAAGTGGAGCCAAAAAATTGGTTGCAAGCTTGTGTCGGGGTTGGTGGGTGTTAGATGCAAACCATTTTTCTGACTTTTCCCTTTTCCCAATCCTGTTTCTGTTATCTGGTGTTTGCATTAACCAGTAGACCAGTGGTTCTCAAGCTTGTTAGCACTGGGACTCATTTTTTAAAATAACAATCTGAGACCCACCAGAAGTGATTCCATGGCCAGAAGTGCTGTCATTATGGCACCAGAGCCTGCTGCTTTTCTGATGATGCAGCAGTAAGTTGGGTTATTTCTCAGCCTTTTTCCAATAGCAAAGTGAACCAGAAAGAAAAAAAAGGCTATGTACAACCTTGACATAACCGGAATAACTACATAGCCCTCCCCCTTTCCAGCATACCATCTTCCCGTAATTTCAATATGGCTGCTCTAGATGCTTTGCGACCGACCTGAAATTGACTCGCAACCCACTGGTGGGTCCCACCCACAGTTTGGGAATCACTGCAGTAGACAGGCATTTAGGAAATCTGTGTGCGCTGGGTCTATAATGTGTAGTTCCACCATTGGAAGCCACTTCTTAACTTGCTCATAAAAGCTGTGAATCAATACAGGTATACATTGAAGATTTCCGTCTCTCATTTCAAGATGGAGGCTTTAATTTTCATGCGTTTAGAAACTTTAAATATCGTGGGGAGAAAAAAAATCTTTGTACCAATTAAATCTGTAAGTTTTAAAACAAAAGTTAGATCACATTAATTCTATGATCCAATTCATTTTTCTACTCTTTAAAGCTTTACCATAAAGCTTTTTAAAAGGTACATTTCTTAAAATTAAGGGACATGCCTGAAAAAAAATAAACAACTGAGTTTTTATGAATTCAGTATTTCTGAAGTATATGCCCTTAGCTTCAGCTGCATAGCACAAATTTCTGTAGCAACTCTTTGGCTTGGGATGTAATGGCTGATATTAAGGTCTTTGTTTGACAGAGATCTAGATTTGCTTTTGATCCAGTATTAATTGCCCATGCTAGTTTATTAACATGCACACAAGAGCAAAAAGGCAATTAAAATCAGATTAGTAGCCGACTGTAGGCCATTTTAGTATGTAACTTGCTGTTTTGAGCCATGCTATGAACTGCCAACTGTGTGCACGTGTGTAAAAAGGTTGAGAGCCCGTATAGATGAGTTGGGTGCCATGCTGTTGTCGGACGAGGAGAGCAGTATTATTCACCAAGTACACGCCGTCAGCTCTGTAGAAGATTCCATCTACATGGGGTCCTCCCTTGCTCCGCAGTTACTTGAAGACAGGTAACACAGTCCTGACTAATCCCGCAGGGGAAAAGCCCAACCTTGCTTTGAGATGCTCTGAAAGAACTAACTTGTACTAGAAGCGTTTGCGTTTGATCCGTTCGTGTCTTACAAGGGCAAAGTTGTGGAGGCTGATTGGTTGCAGGTAGTTTTGTACCTGGCTTCGCAGATCACTGGCACTAAACAGGCAAAGCTATTAACGTTGCATGGGGTATCGGAATATGCAACCCTTTGAAAGAATCGTTGCTCAAGACTTTAATCTAGATTTGGCATGTTGTGGCAATGTGCAAGTGGCATAATTCACCCTTTTATGAGGGAGCATGGTAGGTTTTTTTTTTAACTTGCACTTCAAAATCTGCTGTGTCTGATGTTCTGGCATCTGTCTCAATGTCCTGGACTCCTGAAGTTTCCCCATTATTTCTAATTTGGGTTTAAAACTGTTGAAGCTGGAGAATGTTCTTGTCTTTTCTGTGTAGGGTCTTCCCAAATCAGTTTTGTAACACTCGATTTGAGAATCAGTGTGCCTTGAATTAAGGTCACTGCAGTCACCTTTGCTTTTTTCCTGCTGCATTGTGGTAAGCTTCCATTATTCTGATGAGAACAAGCTGAGTCTGCGGCACAAACTGGGGCAGGGGGAGACTTCAGTCATCTTGTTTGTTGTCTGTTTTTTTTGTCTTGTCGAGTATGTACATGGTTTTCTTTCACCCACCCATATTCATGCTATTCTGCATTTTGTTTACTGTTCATATCGTTGTTTCACTAACATTTTAGACCATATTACAGTTTGTAGCATGGTGGTGTGAGTGATGAGATCTTGTGCTTGGGCCCGAGCATTGGACAGAAGCATCATGTCAAAAATTGGGGCGATGAGGAGCAACCATGCAGCTAGTTTAATGGAACAAATACCCTTAGAAGTTGGTTCATGGGGACAGAGCCACTATTGCGTTCTTTGCCTTTCTGCCTCCCCCAGCATCATCTCAGCTTTCAGCTGAATTGTCGTGATGGCGCAATTGTATGCAGGGATAATTTTGTAATTGCCTGCCAGACATGATACTCTTCCTACCATCAGGACCCACCAGTGGGTTGTGAGCCAATTTCATGT
Source organism: Lerista edwardsae (assembly GCA_029204185.1). Taxonomy (NCBI): domain Eukaryota; kingdom Metazoa; phylum Chordata; class Lepidosauria; order Squamata; family Scincidae; genus Lerista; species Lerista edwardsae. The sequence goes on from JAJKFI010000094.1 coordinate 1,609,692, forward strand.
GGGTCGTGAAGCACCTAGGGCAGCCATATTGAAAATATGGGCAGATGGGATGCTGGAAGGGGGGAAGGCTGTGTGGTTGTTCTGCTTGTGTGGCAAGGTTGTAAGGAGGCTTTTTTCCTTTCTAATTGACTTTGCTGTTGGAAAATGGCTGAGAAATAACCCAACTTATTGCTGCATTCTCAGGAAAGCAGCAGGCTCTGGCATCATATCTCTTCTGGTGGGTCCCGGACAGAGTGTCATTCTAAAAATGGGTGCCGGTGGTAAAAAAGTTTGAGAACCACTGCTCTAAACCAATTTGAACACCATGGCAGCCACATGAAGGCCAACAAATAGCCCCAACCCCTCACACACCCCTAGGTATTTCACATGGCTGGCATTCACATAGGTGGAGGAAACTGGCAGACTTTCTAAATATCACACAGATATATGGAATTGCCATCTGGGTATGTGCTTATATTTAAATTGGCCTCAGTGGCAAAAGAGCCCTTGGGGGTGGGAGAGGGGAAAACAGACCCAGGAAGGTAAAATAGGGCCACTCTTGATTGTGTGTGCGTATTTTGTATATGGAAAGCATTTGCAGTTGTCATTGTACCATTCTAGCTCTTGGAAAAGTTATTACAATCAGTCATCAGTTTACCCCACCAAACTAGCACACTTAATTTGTATAAAAATGTAACAGTGCTGGGGAAGCTTAAGTTCTAAAAAGCAAAGGGAGGAAAAATAACGTGTCCCTAACTTCTTTTGTCAGTGTTTCAGCACCTGAATTGGCTTAAATGCTTTTTGGACATGGCAGCCAAAACTAATGGACTAGCAGAGAATTGCTAGTTTTACTGTCTTGGTACCCTGTTGCAACTTTTTCTAGCCAGATTATATCTGCATTTTCCTTCCAAAAATAATTCTGCCAATGAAGAAACTGATTTTTCCCGGTTTCTTTCACTTCTTGTGGAGAGGGAGGAAGACAGACAGGCACCCTTTTTAAAAAAAGCCCAGGGCTTTTCAGTTGTTGCTCACTTATGATGTCAACAGCCTGAAAAAAGTCATCCAATTTGCAAAAACTTTATTTCCCTGTTTGCCTGAATGAATTCCTTTCTTGCAACAGGCAGGAGGCTATTATAAACCTGCACTCAGGTTCACTTTAGTTGTTTCTAGTTTTCAAGCTTACAAGGCATGTCAGGATTCCTCCTGAGGTCAAAGTGTTCCCAGCAGATTACAATAAATTAGTTGGTCAAGCTTCCCCCTCGCCCCCCAATTATACTGCTGCTGTACCCTGAACAGCTAGGGCAAAAGGGTCACTTCCTAGTACGTCACCAGAAGCACAGATTTTCATACTGCACAGAAGCATAGATTTTCATATATAACACTGATATAACACTGACAAATGTAATACGTTTCCAAAAGCAACCTTACATGTGGGGGATCTGGGTGCTTGGTTTTCTCTGATGTCCATCACAAAATCAGCTAATGGCTTTTCAATGCTCTTCAAATTGCAGGCACGTGACACAAGCAGACCTCAAGAGCTCAACCTTTTGGCTTCGAGCAAGTTTCGGTGCTACAGTCTTTGCCGTTTTGGGCTTCGCCATGTACAAAGCACTACTAAAGCAGCGATGATCTGGACAAAAGCATGTTTTTTGGGGGGGGGAGAGGGGCCTACCAAAATGAAAAAAAGAAACTTTTATGTACATTCTAAATCTGCTAGAAATATTTATATATGCGAGTTACTTTATTCTTATTGGTAATTGATGGATACAATGATTTTAAATGATAGTTCTAACTTGCAGTATTGCATAGGTTGTGGAAGAGAGATTTTTGCATTACAGTGGCTGTCTAAAAATGGCTACATTTGTAAGGCCAAAAGGGAATGATTGTAAATATAACTTGTATATATTATGACAGTGAGGCATAATGTCCCCAAAGTTATTAAAGATAACATTCTTGGATGTTTTGAATGAAGTGAGAAAGAATGCAATTAGAATTTATTTTCATCAGTGTAGGTTCAGGATCACCATTTATTTATTTCACAGGTATCTGAAGTTCTCTTTTTGGACAACAGAATTTGGGGAGGCCTGATTTTTATTTTGTATTTTTTCCTCAACTGAACTGCTCATTCACCCACCCTTCTTAATTCACAGAATGGTTTTACCGTGGCAGGTTTAACCCAACTTGGATGGATGATTTTGTATCCTACATTGTACAGCTTAAATGTGCCACAGGTCAAGGAAGTGAGGGGACGAAGACGAAGACAGATGTTCCCTTTGATTTCCACGAAAGTGACTGTTGTCAGTTATTTGTCAACATTTGACCTTGTATGCCATTCTCTCATTTTCTGCTCTGTTGTGTTTTTTTAGCCCTTTCAAATACCAGTGGGCAATCAATTTGTATGTTAGAACCTGTTTATAATTCCCACAAGTGTGTGTTCCATCCCCTCACTTCTGCAAGTCATTCTTGTACAAGCTGTGTATGGGGTAGAACTGAAATAGTACACAGTGCTTTACTCTACTTGGTAGTAGATTAGTTGCATGGTTTGCACTGCTTCCTATACCTGGCTGGAATTACCTGTAGATGGCATTTTCTAAAACAAACAACGAGGAGGGTCAAGTAGCCCTAGCAAATGGAAATTCCTCCTGTCAGACTTATTTCCCCCCCCCCCCCCACATCACTGGCCTTTTCAAGTATTTCAATAAATAACTGTACTGTGCTGTGTTCTGAATGTTTGTTCTTGTACTTTAAGGGGCCAGATCCAGTAATGCACACCTGTTTATATGTACAAACTGCAAATTGGGGGAACCTTTTGCACTGAAACACTCAAGCTGTCCTCTTCTCCCCAGCTGTGTAACACTCTGCACAACGCAGTGGGTGGGTTGTTCCTAATGCGAAAACTCGTAGGTCTGTATTCAACTGTGCTTGGGTTGAGAAAACTGCTCAGTCACACGGTTCTCTGGGTAGCCCTGGCTAATCTCTCTGAACTTGGTTTGCCACACAGGTTGGTTCTTATAAAATGGAGCGACTATACGTCTGCCTTGGAGGGAAGCTGGAGCTTCCGTGGAGGGTCAAGGCAATTGCTAGCACACCAAACGTGCTTACACATTCCTTGCTGGGGAAATGTTTCAAGAGCAAGGAAGGCAATTTGGTCATTCCTTGGGGTTTGACAAATTCCGTTCTAGCAGATGAGTTGAGGGTGTGGGCTTTCTAGGCTTCATGCCCCACTAGACATGTACTGTAGGGGAACTGAAAATCCTTGCGGCAAAAAAGTGTAGCAAGCCACCTGTTCGTAGTGTTGGGCCAAGATGGTTTGGAGACCCCTTTTCAAGTCTTGGTGTACAATTTTGGTGATCACATGATTAGGTTCAGGAAAGCCAATTAAGCATTTGTTGTTGTTTTCTTTAGCTTAGACTGGATTTGTCTTCCCACACAACAGCTGTTAGAATTGCTGTGGAACCTTAAGCTGTTGTTCAAGTACTCCATCATTTAGGGCTCAAACTTAGTCTTGCTTTCCAAATCCTTACCATAATTTACAGGACTCTGCTGGACGTATAACACTACTGCTTGAAGAACTCCGTTCTGCACCTGCCCTTGTTCTCATTATGGCTACAAAACCAGATAGGCTCTAGGCCTGCTGAAAGAACTCTTAGTGGGGAGAACTGTAGTTGCAGGTAATCCCCTTGCCGTCTCTCTGCTTTTATATTGATCTTATAATACGTAGATTTGTTCATGGCTGGGGTGGGATAAAAATACTTGCCAGGGTTTCTGAGCTACCCTCCCTCCTAACCTGAAGGCCTCATAAGGATGTTGGCCATCAGTGTAGAAGTCTGAACCAAAAATGGTGCAGGGGCTTTGAAGGCAAACCTTGAGCCACAGTCAGTACATGGTCAAGAGGCCATGGCAGCCCTGTGCCAGGGGCAAGATTTGCTATGCCTAACCACAGAGCATCGTAGGGCCACCGGCAAGAAATGCAAGAGGTCTCCTTGTGGCACACAGTTGCTAGTTGGCCCACCTTCTCTGCTCAGAATGCCTGGACTCTTTAATGCGCGCCTAACATTTTCAGTGGTCAGGCGAGGACAAGACATGAAGGTGCTTGTCCTACTCTCTGGTTAGTAAGCAAAGTCTTATACCGGCCCCCTTACTCGGGAAGTATCTTGGTTTTGGGTTAAAGCTCCAGAACTTTCCTACACGCAGCCCTGTGTGTGCATGCTTCCAACGATGTCACTTCCATTGTGCTGTACATCAGTTACAGGTGAACACGTCTCATGCTAACAAAAGATGCCAAGTGAATAGCCTGATACAGTGGCAGCCAGTTGCCACTTGGTGGCAGGATGGCTTCAAAAAGCTCCAACCTGCTCCGACTGGTTTGTGCTATGCAGTGTTGCAGCAGAGACAAGGCTGAACATGGTTTGCCTCCTCATGATTTGCTCATTTCCCCTTTGATTCAAGCCCTATGTCAAGTAGGGAAGATGAACTTCAGCGAATGTTCCTTTTGTGTTGCCTGCTGGGCCATTTGATCACAGAATTCACTGCCAAGGGGAAAATGTCTGAAATACAACAGACACTCCCTCCTTTTCTCAGGGCACAAATGCAGTGACGTCAGACTTCATTCGTCAGAATCAATCTCTAGATTCCATCCAAGAGTTTAAAAACACCTCGGAGATCATCCAACTACTGTTCTCGTCCCCTGCTGCTGTTGTTGTTATCCAGGCCCATAATATGTGCTGAGAATAGTTCCCCCTATAGAAGGGGCAAATGGATCTATATGGTTTGCATAAGTGAGTCAGACTTCATATGTAGGAATTTCTCCCTCTGAAACTTTGAATCATGCTGATTTTCAAAATCTGAATTAGAAATAAACTAAATGGCTTGAAAAGCATTGAGAGAAGACTCCCTTGAGGATTCCTCTATTTTTCTCTTCATGGTTATGAGATTTGGTGAGTCCTTCCCACCCTCTGATTTTGTGCTTGGATTCTGTTGTGCCCTTGTGCGGGATGTAACCAATATTCATTTTGATTCTGCTTTTCTTGAGTCCGGCTTTTTTGGTGGTGTTCTAATGGAACATCTAGAAATGGCAACATGCATTATGGTTTCTGTCACTTCCTGATTTACAGCTCATTCTGCTGTATTATAAACTGCTGCAGATGGAGGAAGGGGGTTGTTTAAAAAAAAGACCCACCGGCCTGCTCCTTGATCAATCCTCCTTTTTTCTCATTCGCCCCTGCAAATCCCACCAATCAATAGGCAGAGCTGTATTCAAGCAATGTCACGCCGCATTGGATTATTGTTTGTTTGAAAGTGGGCTGCATCAGTTTTGTTCCAGTTCTTTGCAGCTGCAGTTTCAATTAATGAGGCTACTCAAAGGAAGGAGGGTGGGAAATTAATTTTGGAACTGCATTAAAGCGGCGAAGGAGCAGAGGAAGAGGCTTCTCAATAACAAGCTGCCCTTCACTAGTGGGAACGGGCGGCTGACGGAAATCTTTTGCTGGGGCTGAGGATGATCGTAGCGTAGTTTGCTCCACTCTGATGTAGCAGGAGTGGAGGAACCAGATCAAGAGCCAGAAGGGGGAAATGCAGGAGGCAGAGGCGGATCTAAGGGGGGCAAAGCTCTAAGTGTTGCAAGGAGCCTTACCCTGTCATGTAAATCCCTCCTCTCCCTTGCTGCTGTAGCCAGTAAGCAACGCCAAGATGTTGCTGTTCCCTGTGAGGATTGGCTAGAACAGTGCAGGAGAGGAGTGTTTTCCACTGCAAGGTAAGACTTCTTGCAAAACTTACAGATTTGCCCCCACCCTTAGATCCGCCTCTGGCAGGAGGCTGTGCTAGTCCATCAGGAGAAATCAAACAGCAATGGTAGGATATTAGAAGAACCCTTCCAGGCCCACGACAACATGGTCCCTACAGTGCCCAACTTCTGAGACGCCCACGAGCAAGGCTTGAAGGTGGTAGCTCTCCCCCCCTGCTGGTGCCTCAAGAGAGGCGATTCAATGGCATGTTGCCTCTAAATGCCTGGAGGAGCAGCCAGCCTTCATGACTAGTAGCTGTTGACAGGCCTGTCCTCCCTGAATTTGCCTAATGCCTTTTAAAGCCATGTAAGCCAGCTGTCATGGCCACATCATATGGCAGAGGCTCCCCTCAGTGAATGATGCACACAGGGATCAAGTTCATGTTTCTGTGTGCCTTCAAATCTCCTGCTAGTCAATTTCACTGTGTGATGCTGAGTTCTAGTATTATAAAAGAGGGAGGGGAACAAATTCTATCACAGGTTGCATAATTTTTATAAATATGCCTCCCTTGCACACCTAACACTTGTTTTTCTTAAAATTAAAAACATCTTCGTCTTTTTGGTGCCAAAGGCTTTGGTAGGCTTTGTCTGTACCCTTGCAACTTGAAGCAACTTTTTTTTTTTTTAGAAACTTTCATTAGGATGTGTGTGTGCCCCCCCCCAAAAAAAGAATCAACCCCACAAGCAACAAGCAAGTTTGCTGAATCAACATAATTCTTTTTCCCCCAGGATGAATACTAAGCAAACAAACAAGGAAAGAAGGGGAAAGAGAGATGATTTTCAGCTTCATTTTTTCAAAAAAAAACTCAAAGCGGCTTCATTAAAAAAAAAATGGCTGCTTGTGACAGGAGCAAAGTGGAATGGAGGAGGTGTTATGCAAAAGAACTCTGTAGGACCAAAGCTGGCACATGAAAATCTGCTTGGTGGAGTCGCTGGTGTGGTCACATCGCTTGCTGTAGGTCACCACGCAAACCGTGGGTCATGACCCGATGACAGGTGGGTCATGGAAAGCTGGGAGCGGCCATGTTGAAAGCTGCAGATCTTACTCTTGCTTTATTCCTTTTGTGAGTATTAATAGTTTGAATTTTTAAGTGAGGGATTTTTTTTTGTTTTTAGTTCAGTGTTTTTATAAACTGTTGTATCCTACTCTTGCTTCATGTCAGGGATGTTTCATGGTTGTGCAATAGCTTCAGTCCAAGAATGCCAGTTTGCATTCCAGGAGTGTCATTTGACTATGTCACAATGGCGGCACTTCCTGCTTGATGGTGTCATGTTTGGCTATTGACATCACTTCCAAATCAATGACATCACTTCTGGTGGGTCTGGATAGCATTCTAAAATGCAGGTCCAAAATATTTGAGAACCACTGTCATAGGTTCTAGCTCTCAGGTTGGAGGAGAGCAGATGCTAGCAATATCTTTTGGGGACAGAGCTGTAGCCAAGTGGTGCTTTGTATGCAGAAGGTCCCAGGATCAGTCCCTGACATCTCCAGGTAAGACTGAGAAAGACCCCAGTCTGAATCCCTGAGAGCTGCTTCCAGTATGTGTAGACGCTCCTAATCTAGACAGACCAGTAGTCTGGCTCAGCATAAGGCAACCCAGTTGCCTAAGGCACATTCGAAATACCCTCTCCTGGAGTGTCAGCCATAGCATCAATCACTTATTCAAGGTCAGAGTTGCCAAATGACCCAGAAAGATAGTTCTGGCCCAATCTTGGGCTTTTAAAACTCAGTTGATCTGCTAAAATGAGCAGGAGAATCTCTTCATGCTGTGGTGATAAATGCCGTCATCTGCTAATGCCTGTCAATTGACCTGCTCTGGAAGACAAAGGGACTTTGAGGGAACATGGTAAGGGAGAGGGAAATGCACTCCTGCTTCCTACTCCACAGCTGATGGGTGCGATTGCTGATAATGTGATTAAACATGCATAGGCCTGGCTCCTATGTTAAGTATCCAATTGCAATGTCCATGCAATTGTCCAAGAGTGCACACAAATATATAGCTGAACAGCCTTGTCTAATCTGACCCGGTGGCCCTCCCTCCCTCCCTCTCTCTCTTTTTCTTGTGCCTAAGCCCACGCTAACAAATGCCTGTCCAGCTTTTTCTCAGAAGGGACATTTACAGTTGTCCTATTATACCAGGGGGCCGCCCCCAATAGCCCAGGGGGCCGCCCCTAATAGGGGCCGCCTCTATTATCCTCTGTTTCAGAGGTCCCAGGGTGCTTTGCAGAAAATTTTCGAAAAGTGTCTTCGAGGCCGCTGACTCCGGCAGTATCGAAAAATCTGTTTTGGTGGGCCCGGTGTTTTTTTTCTAAAATGGTCAAGAACTGTCTTTCATGCCTTGGCATGGAGGGCCAGAATTTCTCAAAATCTGTTTCTGAGATCCCGGTGTTCGTTGTAGAAAATTTTCAAGAAGTGTCTCCGACGCCCCTGACCCCCAGTAGTCTCGAAAAGTCTGTTTTGGAGGCCCCGTGTTTTGTTTTTTTTTTAGAAATTGTTCAAAAACTGTCTCTCAGGTCACCGGGTGGCTTCCGGAGAGTCTCAAAATCTTTTTCAGCTGCCCCGGTCTGCCTCGCAGAAAATTTTCCAAAACAGTCTCGGAGTCCCCCCGCAGCTGACGCTGGCAGTATCAAAAAGTCTGTCTTGGAGGTCCCAGGTTTTTTTTTTTTTTTCCAGAAAATGTTCAAAAACTGTATCTCAGGCTCCAGGGTGGCCGCTGGAGGTTCAGAAAATCTTTTTCGGAGGCCCCAGGCTGCTTTGTGGAAACTTTTCACAAACTGTCTTAATGGCCCCCTGCATCTGACCCTGGCCATATTCAAAAATCTGTCCTGGACGCCCCTGGGTGTTTTCCAGAAAATGTTACAAAATCTGTCTCTCAGGCCCCAGAAAATTTTCCCAAAATTTTCTGCAAACCACCCCCTGACCCTTGAAACAGCTTTTGAGAACCTGCGGGGCCCCCTCCCCCCATGACCTGTTTTGGAACATTTTCTGAAAAATGCCCTGGGGCCTCTGAAACAGATTTTTCAATACTGCCGGGGTCATGCCGGTGGCCTCCGAGACATTTTTTTGAAAATTTTCTGCCAACCACCCCGTGGCCCTTGAAACAGCTCTTGAGAATCTCCAGAGGCCAGCCCAGGGTCACACGAGGGCCCTCCAAGACAGTTTTTGAAAATTTTCTGCAAACCAACCCAGGCCTCCGAAAAAGATTTTGAGAACCTCCGGTGGCCACGTGGAGGCCTGAGAGACAGTTTTCGAACATTTTCGGAAAAACAACCTGGGGCCTCCGAAACAGGGTTTTCTCTACTGCCTGGGTCCCATGGGGGACCTCCAAGACAGTTTTTGAAAATCTTCTGCGACACACCCTGGGGCCCTTGAAACAGCTTTTGAGAACCTCCAGAGGCCAACCCGGGGCCTGAGAGACAGTTTTTGAACATTTTCAAATGTTCAAATGACTGCAATCCCATACACCCTTACCTGGGAGTAAATTTGCCCATCTAAATGGGATTGATTTCTGAGTAAACATGCATTGGATTGTGCTGTAAGTTTACTTTCCTGAAGGTGGACAGTGAATAGGAAACCAGTGATCTTGCAGCAGCTAATCATATCAAGCAAAAGAAATAAAAATTCTGCCTGAAGCCTATTTGAATGCAGTGGCTCAGATTAATTACACAAATGAGACCAACATTTCATACCATTGTTTAGTTTGCACAATATGGTTTGCTTCTGCTAAGCATGAAGTGAGACTAGAATTGCCAACTTTGTTTCTACCCCTGTTCCTGTGCTCCGAATAGCTTCATCTGCTATACATTAGCAGGTGTTAATACTTATCCTTGCGCCTTGAAAATCTGCTGATTTCTGCAGTTTGAGTGGCTGTTAGAGACCTAGAACCCGGGCAGGTCATTTCTTCAGTTGGTGCCCTGATCTAGCTGCAGTAGTATGCAGCACCTACTCAGAAGTCTATATCTGCTATAATTATTAATTTCTCACACAAATATCCCATTTCAGAGACTGGAACCTAGTGCAACTGGAGAATGAAGATTTTTGAATCCCAGGAGATTGTACAAGATCTCTGAGCCTCAGCTGCCGCCTTCTTCAAAAACAGGCATGCTCAGAATTAATTACAAGCCTGAGTTCTTTTTATGTTCCTATTAAGCTGTGGCTACTAATTGCTCTTTGTGATCATGTAGATCAATTGCTGACAAGACAAATGAGCACGGGGAATCCCCCACACATGTCCGGCTGGAGTGTCCAGCACAGGCAGGAGGTGCTACATTTAATTGGTCAACCTTGTACCAAATCTCTGGGGAGGTGTAGATAAATGAGGTACTCTCAACTTCCTTGAAGGGGTGTGTGTGAGTACCCTGCTTGCTTGAGATGGTTTAAAGCAATGGATCAAGAAGTTCCATCATGTGTACGCTGAAGTGACCAGATACATTTTTCACCTGGGGATTCCATTTTTAGGAAGTTCAATGAGCCTATAAAAAAATGTCCCTGCGAGTTTTTCCTTCTGAGGCTAACAGCAGTCTTAGGGTAGGGTGATTTCAATTGGGCAATCCAGAGGAGGGCCACTGGTTAACACTTACACACCCATAAACTGTGGCCCTGATTCAAAACAGCCTTCCACTAACACAGCTACTTGACATGACCTGCCCCATGTTTTTTGTCTAATCTCAGAGCCTCCCCAATGTCCAGTGTGGTTCTGAGAACCAACTTTGAGATCTGTTCAGATGTTGAATGTGCTGATCCTTGAGTAGGTTGTAGCTCATTGGGGTAAGATATGCACATATATAAACAGGTCAGGAGTTGCCTCCTCCCACATGAAATCACTTGAGAACTTTGCTCTTGAGGCCCTTCTCATCCCCCCCTTCTGACAAAGGCACAATTGGTGGGAATCAAAAACAGGGCCTTATCTGCGGTGATGTCCAAATGATGGAACAATCTCCCAAGAGAGGTGCACCTGGCCTATCAAGAAGTTACTATCAAGAAGTTTGTGCACTGCAAACCAGTGGTGTTCCTATAGGAGGGCAAAGCACTAAGTGTTGCAGGACCCTGAGCTTCTGTATAACGCGGCCCCTCCCCTTCATCTCCAGAGCCATTCGCTGCTCGGAGAACCTGCTTTGCTCTCCAAGCTGCGAATGGCTCTGGAGGTGATGGGAAGGGTTGTATTACACAAGAGCTCAGGCTCCTGCAACATGTAGCGTTCCCGCCTACTAGGAACGCCACTATTGCAAACATTCATTTTAGCAGGCATGGCTTTAGCTAGGTTTGTAACATTAGTATATAGCATAATATGATTGCTACTGGTTTTTCATTTCTTACTATTCTTTACTTGTGTTTTTATTTTGTTTTAATCTTGTAGGCTGCCCTTAAGTTTTCTCATGTGTAGAAAGGCAGGATGTAAATCTTAGGGTAAATCTTAATTCAGAAATCTTGAGGTTGCCCCCATTCCTCCTGTGGAGAATGACAGCCCAGCCCTAGGCATGCCTACTCAGAAGTAAGTGTTCAGTGAGACTTGCTCCCAGGAAAGTGTGCATGGGATTGTAGTCTGACATAGGCTGGATGGGATGGTGTGGAGTTTTGCCCTTCTGAGTGGTAAAAGGGAAGATTTGACCCAGGAAAGTTCTGAGTCACAGCCCAGTCTCTTAACCACGATGCCACACAAGCTCATGAGGGTAGCAGCCCCTGGCCCGGCCCATATTCATTGCAGGGATGCTTGGCAATGGCAATGAATACATACCATTCAGAATGGCGACCCGGCATACATTTGACCCCCCAAGTTTCAAAACCAAAGCGTGGACTGGCTTCCATTACAAGGCCTGTGGCTGGTTAGCATTTCCCAGGTTGCAGCACAGAGGTGGAGCACGTAGTGCCAAACAGAGGTGTTTCTACAGGGATGGCAAAGCTCTAAGTTTTGCAAGAAGCCTTACCCTGTCGTGTAAATCCCTCCTCTCCCTTGCTGCTGTAGCCTGTAAGCAACGCCAAGATTGGCTAAAACGGTGCAGGAGAGGAGTGATTTCCACTGCAAGGTAAGGCTTCTTGCAAAACTTAGAGCTTTGCCATCCCTGTAGAAACACCTCTGGTGCCAAACGCCAAGGTTGTGGAAGATGACTTCGCTGCGGCTTCTCAGGCTCACATCACTGCAGATTGCTTCATCTGTTAACTGCTGCGTGTCGCACAGCTGTTAAAGGCACAGACGCCTTGTCACAACACCCCATATATGTCTGCGCATTATCTTTGGAACATCACCAGCCTATTCAGAATCCTGATGTGAATCAATACACTTATTGAAGCAAACGACTCCGTCTAATAACTTCCATCATGGAAATCAGTGCTCCTGTTCAGATCCAGCACTTGGGGTCTGATCAGGGTGTTGACATGACAGATGTTGTTGGCTCCCTCCCCTCATGCCTCTTCTTGCATATTCATTCACTGACCTTTCTGCATTGCTGGATTAAACTGAACTCCATATAATAGTAGTCTCGAAACAAGACAAAATGCTGCAATTGAAATGCATTTTAAAAGAAGGCAGTAGCTGGCTTCTGTTCTCAAAGCATCCTCTGTCGTTCCTAGAAACGGGCGACCTACACATTTCATAGACGTAACAGCAAGCCACAGTTCACCGCTCTTATGTGTCAATGATCGTTTTACACAGTAGAGTTGTTAAGATATTAAGGAGAAGAAAACAAGACCAGCCTAAATTAAGAGTTTCAACAGCTTCAAGGGTCAATATGTAACAACCCTCCTAATTAAAAACTTGCTATTTTCCGTAAGTGTTAGAAGTGGAGGATGCAGGGTTTATGGTGGGTTTGGGTCACGTTTTCACCTCTTGAAATATGGAGATGGTGTGAGTACATTTAAAAAGGACAGGATTATCAACCCAACAGTTTTGAGTTGAGAAACCACTTCAGATTCCCATGATGTGAGAATGCTGGCAGGTTTAGATGCCAAAAAGCCTAACAGTTAGAAGCCAGATTATCAACCCAACAGTCTGGAGTTGATTACAAACAGAAACCACGTCAGATTCTCACAATGTGTGGCTTAGATGCCAAAAAATGGTATTGTGTGACTGCACTGCTCATGGATATGCGCATGGCATGTGGCACACGGTGCTGTCCAGCATCATCTGTGTGCCCTTCCTGGAGATACACAGCTACTGATCCCTGCATCAGTAACATCCAGTCTAGATTACTGCAATGTGTTATTGAGCATGTGGGGTTGCCTTTCAAACATGTGGCAATTTCAACTGCTGCAGAATGTGGCAACAAGGTTGCTAACTGATATTGGCTGATAGGAAAGGCTTAGCAACAACACCAATGTTAAAAGTTTGTCCTTGCTGGCTCCCAGTTTGAGCGGAAGCTCTGTTTTTGCCAGTTTTAATCTTTAAAGCCTAAGTGGCTTGGGGTTTGGGTTATCTACTGGACTACCTGCATATGAACTTGTGCACCAGCTGACAACTCTCTCAGGGGCCTGATTTAAGCCAATTGGATCAATTGCTCCTAATTCCCCCCCCCCAGTTAAAATACACACATCACCACATTGCAGGTTTGATAGAGAACAGCTGTCTTTTGGGTTTATATTTCTGTGAAGTTTTTGATATCTATTTTGTCCTTGTGTTGTAGTATTGTGATGACCTATGGTTCTAAGCTATAAAGTATCTAGATACAAGGATAGAGCAGTAGCGATTTTAATTTTCTTCTGAACTCTTAAAAAGTCAGTGGTATTTGTTTATATTTTGAAATTTATACCAAACTCAAATTACATAATATGCTAATAAATTATAGAACAGCATACAAATGTATTTCTCTGAAAAAGTTAAAAAAAGCAAATACGTAAGTATATGTGTAATGTGTTTTTAGATCGTTTATTGGCATGTAACAAATATAATCTAAAAACACATTAAGAGTGCAATCTAACCTAGAATTAGGCCAGCAAAGTTTGGCTGGCACAAGGGACACTGTAATGTTACGTTTGGACCACTCCTGGAGTCAGAGAGGCCACCACACAGACGTGCACCATCCTCCCTGAGTCTGAGAGTGGTCCAAACGTGCTTTACTGTGGCCCTTGTGCCTGCTAAACTTTGCCGGCCAAACTGTGCTGGCCTTATTCCAGGTTAAATCAGCCAGGGAGCAGGTTTTTTTTGTTTTAAGAATTAGCTGTGGACCTGGGCCCCCACAAAAAAGGTTTCCAGTTGGGCCCTACAGTTCTTAAGGCTGGTCCTGGGTGGACCCTCCCTCAGGTCAGAGGCAGATCTAAGGGAGGGCAGAGCTCTAAGTTTTGCAAGAAGCTTTACCTTGCAGTGGAAATCACTCTCTCCTGCACCGTTTTAGCCAATCTTCACAGGGAAAAGCAACATCTTGGCGTTGCTTACTGGCTACAGCAGCAAGGGAGAGGAGGGATTTACATGACAGGCTAAGGCTTCTTGCAACACTTAGAGCTTTGCCCTCCCTGTAGCTCCGCCTCTGCCCCAGGTGGTACCCAAACTGTGGCACTCTCTGCCTGAACATGTTTGCCGAACACTATCTTGTCTATCTTATACACAAATGTCAGGCAAAGTCTGTCCTGTTCTCTCATGCCTTTTGAAATATTTAAGATCATTGTGATGTGACCATTAGCTGCTGGTGCAGTTGCTAGCTTTGCTGTTTTTTTTAATCTTTGTGGTTATACTGTTTTCTGATTTGTTGGCATTTTCTTACTTTTATTGATTGACTGTTTGCTGGCTTGAGGACATTTGCATTGGAAGACAGGATATAAATCCTATAAACAAACAAAACTTGGTTTCTACCTTAACCTTATGCACATTAATCAACAACACAGCACTTTTTCCCTTTATCCTTTTTCCCCATCACTATAGCATCCTCATGCTGGAAACACTACTCCTGTTGAATTTCTGCCTAGCACACAACTCTTTAGAGACACAAAACTCTGTGAGAAAGATGGCAACCCTAGTATAAATAAGCCCAACATTAGGGATTGCAACCTTTCATTGATTTCAGATTTTTAAAAACATAGTATTAGATTTCCTTGTTGGAAGAATCTTCTTTTTTTACTAGGAAGTCCTGGTTTACAGAATGTAAATCAGTTTTTGCATTAGGTGAGTTTTTTCTCCCTTTTTGGCTGTGCTAATGCTGATTCATAGACCAAAGAATCTTAAATTATCTCTTTAGTCAGTGCTTCCCTGACATTCATAATCCAGGTGTCAAGTGGACCTTAACTGTTGCTATTAAAAATGGAGGCAAATTACTAGGGGCAGGATTTTAAAGCAATCCTGAAAATTAGAGTATCAAGTGACAAGCCAAAGGTTGGATACTTAATTTAAAAAGTTAATAGGTTGCTATCTGCCTTCCTGGGCTTGGCAAAGTCATGATAAAAATTGAATGTGTGTGTGTGTATACAGGTGTTGGAGCTTTAAAAGGAGGGCAAGTGAAACGATTGCTGATCTTTCCACCACCAGCTTACTGGTGGTATGGCTTTGAAAAAGGAACTAGCTTGGATCTGAAAAACAAGTCCTTCAGATTTGACAAAAAACCTGGAGTACTAGGAACTGATGCAGTTGCATTTATGCCATCTACAAAGCTCCCTGGGAAAAAATTTTGGGAATTTTTTTAAAAATGGAACAAGTTTCTAGCTCTCATTCTAGTCCAGGGGTGGACCTACTATGAAGCGTAAGATTCAAGTCCCTAATCCTGGAGGGGTCCTAGAAGCAACTGTAGTCCAGATTGCTTAAAAATGTTAGATATACTGTATGGGTTTCTTTTTTTTTAAAAAAAATGCTATTAATAATATTCCATCATTCTATGATGCATCCAGCAGTGGCATCTGGGCGGAACGGGCCGGTACGGCGTTCCGCTTGTTCCGCGGACGGACCTGGGCCGCGCCGCCTCTCCCAAGGACAGGCGAGATGTTCCTGGGCCCGCTTGCCCTCCCGTGCGTTCGAATCGCTCTGAAATGGAGCGATTCCAGGCGCAGGGAGGCATGGCTGGCCTCCGCCATAGGGGCGGAGGGCTGCCAATCATCCGGGTGTTCTGGTTCCTGGCGCGCCCGGATGACATCACTGGATGCATCCTGCATGTATGTAACATTTACTAATGTTCATTCCCCCATAACCTGAAAGCTATATGGCACAGGACGTTTTTATTCATGTCAAATTCACTGCTATGTGAGGTAATCCAGTACAGCTATTTTGATGTAGTGGCTTCTACCAATGATGCGCTGGAGACTGCATTTCTACCAGTGTTGCTCTAATGCTTTTAACCAAAAAAAAAAAAAAAGGTGATCTGTCATGGAACAACCCATTGAAGAAAATAACTCTGCCCAGTTAAAATAATGGTTGCCCAGACCTGATTGCTGGTTGCAAAGGGGTCCCATAACAGTTCAAACTTCAGGATCCCAAAAATGTAGGTCCACCTCTATTCTAGTCAAGCAAAAAAATGAACATGGAGAGGCAATTAAAAAACAAAGCACAGGGAAGAGTCTAGGAGCTGAGGTGGTGGAAAAACATTGCCCAGTTCCTTATTCTTTCCCATGCCTTATTCTTTCCCATGCCTGTGGCTTGACACAGTTAGTGCCCTTTCACTTCTTCTCTGATCAGTTCCATCCTGTTGCTTTTCTTACGTTATGAGAATGGTGGAAAGGCATTACATTATCTTCATGTTTATCTCCATGTTCTGAAAAGCTTCACCTGCTGATGTATGAAAATCAGGCTGTACAGGAGAGGACAGGCTGATTCTTTTTCTGGTCAGTTGGCGCTCCTGATTGTACATTTTATCAAAGGAATCGGAACAATTGAGGTGCTGTTGCAGGAAGGCTGCTATTGTTTACAGTCTCCTAACAAGGTACGCCCAGAAGGCCTAAAGATGAGAAGGCCATGCCGGAGAATTGCAGGAACAGCTCTGCACTCGCAGAACCACGCATGAATGTTTGAGCCTGTACGATCTCTTCAGAAGCCTGAACAGGCGTAGGCAACACCACTGGCATAGCTAATGACAGTGTAGCCCAGTGCAGAGGGCAAAATGATGCCCCCAAAGTGATGTCACAACAGGAAGTGACATCACAGTTGTATTTTCATTTTCTTGTCTTTTGGCCAAAACTTTTGACAGAATGAAGGTATGACACTCCAACTTGTTTCAAGGCATTCTGCATGAAATTCTGCATCAAGTGATATATAACACGACTGTATTATTCCTAAAAACTTCTATTTTAACAAACCACGATTTTTACATGACAGTTGTATTTTCATTTTCTGGTTTTTGGACCATAACGTTTGATAAAGATATTGCACTCTGGTTTGTTTAATTGCATTCTGCATTAAATGCTGCATCGAATGGTATATAACATGATGTTATTATACCAAGATTTTCACAATTTTTGGCCGCCAGTGCTTGTTGCCCCCCTAAAGCTTGTTGCACAGTGCATTTGCACCCCTCTGCACTTCTGTAGCTATGCCCCTGGGCAGCACCCAGATATGTGGGGAAAAAATTAGATTGTTGATGCCTTTATTGTGTATGCTTCAAGTGTCTTTTTAAAAGTTTTATTTTTCTGTAGCTTTTGAATAAGTTGTTGGCTTTTGTTGTTGTTCTTTTCACCAATCCAAGTTCTGTGCTTTTCCAACGCGAATAAACGTATTAATCAAATCATACTAAATGCTATTATTGCTCAGCTAGTTATACACGGGTGTGCTTAGGGAGGGTCTGCAGTGCTGTCCCCATTCTCACAGAGGCAATTTCTCTCCACTTGTCTCAAGCAACTCGGCTGCAACCCTATCCACACTTACCTGGGTGTAAGCTCCATTGACTATAATGGATCTTTCTTCTGAGTAGATATGCATAGGATTTTAGCTGTCATGCGATGCGTTCTTACTTGGGAGGAGGCCCCACTAAAATCAGTGGGACGCTCCTCTGAATAGGCGTGAACGCTACAGGACGGCGCTGCAAGACGCCTGCGCCCCCCCGGCTCCGCCCCGTCAGAAGGAAAACCCTCGCCCGGCGCCAGGGCTGCTTCACCTCTGGCGCATTGACCACGTGCGCCCTGCAACGCGTCATTCTCGCTATGAAAACAAGAGGGCGGGATTATGCTAAATAAGGTCCACCCCCTCTGGAAAGTAAGCGGGACTCCCACGCCAGGTTCCGAAGAGCTCCGTCAGGAAACTGCGGCTGGCGATTAATAAAGTTCCCCTTAATCAATGACTCTCTGCCCCCGCCCCCGCACCGCGTAGGGCGGGGGAAACGGCAGAGAGAGAGCGAGAGAGAGGCTGGGTTGGAGCCGGGCAGGGCGCGCCCCATCCCAGTCTGTCTGATCCTGCAGGCAGCCGCAGGAAAAAAAAAAAAATCTCCGCGAAGCCCTGTTCGGAGGTGGGAAGGCAGAATCCCGGTTGCGGGGTCGCAAACCTCGCGCCTGGGACGGCCTTGTGGGGATGTGCTCTGCTCGCTTCAGCAGCCTGCCTCCGGCGGTTGTAACGCCTGGCCCCGGAGCCCACGTGCTCCCAGAATCTCAGCCGGCTAGAAGCTCAGTTCCTTGCTAGGCTGGAGCCCTCCTCCCCGCCAGCATCCTCCTCCTCCTCTCGCGCCTGCCTTGCCTGCCTGCCTTCTGGGGCTTGTGGCGTTTGCAGCGATCGGCTGAGCTGCCTTCCCCTCTAGCTGAACAGCGGCTTTGCGGCGAAGACGACCAGGGGCGGCTTATCGCCAAATCGCGCGACGCAGGCAGGGCGCGTTTGCGAGAGCGTCCCAAAGTGGTCGCGGAGCTCCCGTCTCCTCGGGGGCTGCGATGCTGACAGCGCCAGCGGGAGGGCAGCCGCTGGATGAGCCACTTTCTTGGCAAGGTCACCCCAGGAGAGGAAACCGCCGCCGCTCTTTGCACGCGCGCCTTCGCCTCCTCTCCGGACTCGCCACCGCGGCGTGAAGAGAAGCGAACTGTTGGCACTGAAGGGGGAATCCGATTTGGGGATGACGCGATGGCTCAGGGAGTGAGGCGAGGTGGGGCGATTAGGGCTCCTTCCCGCAAGCCGGCCGCAAGGCACAGCGCTGCTGGTCTCGCCCGGAGCTTGTCCACAAAGTTGTGACTTCGCGGCGCCTGCGACCCGCCGGCCTGTCGCTTCGCGGACTCGTCAGGACCGGCTGGAAGGCGATCCACTTTTGGCGGTCTTCTCCCGGTCGCGCCTTCGGCCGAACCCTCTTACTCCAGTCCTGTCCCCGTGACGTCCTGGGGCTCCCAATGGTTTGATCTTGCCGGATCTGCAAACTAGGGGGCCCTGCCGGTCTCATGAGGAAACGCGGCCCCCATTTCCATGAGAAAAAGGAGGAGACACCCCCCGGGAGCAGCATGGTGGCTGTGAGGCTGCCACGGAGCAGTTGTCCCCCCGCGTGGCGCGACACTGCTCAGCGCGGGACTAAGACGGCGGCCGGGGCTCAATGACCACAGGGGCTCGTCGCCGACCTACGGGGAGCTCGCCGCGGAGCGCTGATCCCGCCTGGATGTCAAGGACTGGAGGAGGAGCAGCAGCAGCAGCAGCAGGCGCAAAAGTTCCGCCGAGTCTTTTTGCCGAGGGGTCGCCGGGCCTGTCCTTGGATCCGAGCCACGGCATCATGCCAACGGGAGAACTGCTGCTGCCGCCGCCGCCTGGGATTTTCAAGGGCTAGTCCCCGAAGGAAAGCCCCCCACCGCCCGCCCCGACCTCTGGCTGCGGGAGTCAGGAACGAGCATGGGGGGCGGCTGCTGCGAAAGTTTGCCAAACGCCGTCTAGGTGGAATTTCTTTTCCCCCCTTTTTGCCTAAAGAAGAGTGATTGGAAAGCGGAGCGCGGGGGGTAAGGGAAGAGGCGAGATCGGGGGTGGATAATAGTCAGCTGCTTCCAAGCATGGGAGACAGGTTGCCGGAACAAACTCCTCGTGCTGCCATCCCTTCTCCTGCTGTCGCCGCCTGCTCCGAAGCAGAAGCGATCGAGATCCTGGAAACCGAGGAGGATGTCCTGCCCGTGGCCACGGAGGACGTAAGTTGCTTTGATGTTGCGTGCCCCCTCCCCCCTCCTCCATCCCCAGTAGATTTTAATCGGATCAAGCTATTTAAAAATAAACTTAGGCATTAAAGGGGAGGGGGGCCGTTAGTTGATTCTTTCGAGGAAGAGACGGAAGAAGGAAAGAGGTCTCTGCCAGAAGTGCTTTAAGGGCTTTTTGGCAGCCCGATCCAATGCACGTTTACTCGGGAGCAATGTAAGGTTCAATGACCCTCACACCTAGGTGAGTCTGCCTAAGATCGAAGCCTTAATAGCTTTTCTTGCCTTTCCCCTTTTAACCATTGGTGACATCAGCATAATTATACACAGTGCTTTTTTTATGACCTCTCGGCATATTTTCTTATTAAGCCACGTTAGTTCTTGCCCCCCACCCAAGAAAGCACATAGCAAGTTTTTAAAGACACGTTTCTTTTTTCAAAAAGTTACCGTATTTGATAGTTTGATGTTGTCCACCCTGGCATAACACTGCTAGTTACACTACCGCTGACTGGCTGTGTTTACATAAACAGGAACTGCTGCTTGTTGCTCAGTAGTACAGGCCCGCCCCGGTATCCCCTGATTCAGTATCCACTGTTTCAGTTATCTACAGATACCTTGGATACAGGAATGGCCATTAAAAAGACAGGGGAACATTAAACAAATCTCTTTTTTTTTTACCCTATTGCAGCAAAACCACTGATGTTCCCCTATCTTTAAAAAAGGCACCCCAAGTATCCACGGTTTCAGGTATCCACGGTGGTGTCCAGAACGGAACCCCAGCGGATACTGGGACATGCCTCTAGTGGTAAAACTAGAAATAGACAATGGAAATAGACAATGAAGGAGAAAGAATGCTTGTTGACTTAATAGTACAGACCACTGTGAGCTCATGTACAGTTCCCTGCTCATCTGCGAGCCTAACCTTGAGCTAGTTGGTGTCTCTCTCAGCCTAGCCTACCTTGCAGGGCTGTTGTGAGAGTCCAAGGGACTCTCCAATCACTCTGTAGGCCACCTGGAGCTCCTCTGAAGAACAGTTTGAGGCAATTGTGAAATAACCAGCGATCTATCTCACAGACTGAACAGAAATGTGACTTCCATGCTTGATCATGACCTCTAGTTTACCACTCACCTTCCTTGCCACTGCTTGGCTCCTGGTGTTGGAAAGAATGTACTTTCTACCATATACTGCAGTAGTGCATAAGGATCCTTTTGGGCCTTGGGTGTTGAGGCACAGTGAGATCTGCAGTAGCTTGGATTAGGTTTAAGGAAGCTGGGAAGTGCTCTCTGCCCATGTGTCTCCTACACTTTTTGTGCTAACACTGCATGCCTTTTGCTGGAGACTTTTTTTTTTTTAAGAACACTGTCATTGGCTCTCCCCATGTGTCCATCACGTTTGAATTATCACCAGTACCAATATGATCTGTGGGACCAGAAAACAAAAGCAAAGGGTTTCCAAAGAAATGACGGTTCTTCCCAGTAATTCCCAGGTGCTTGTGCCACAGAGCACTTTGGTCTGAATTCCATCATCGCCCATTTGGGATGCGACCACATGGACTTTCATTTTCATTAAGCGTGTACACACTACTTTAAATGTGAACCTCCAGCCTTGCTAAGCAGCCTAACTTGGTGGTAAGCCGTAATCTCTAAAGATTCTTAAACGGTGAACCTTATTAGTTACCAAGCGCAGCATCTTTCTCAGAGAGTGCCTTCAGCTCCATCTGACTGCTGGGAGGAAGATTTAGGGATGCTACGTCGCTCTTAACCCATCGCTGCTGCAAGATTAATCGCTCAATGGTAGTGAGTGCCTGGGTCTCTGGGATGGTCTCTTCCGCCGGCTAAGCACTTCTAGAGCAAACAGCTCTCTGACAATGAGTGATTCCCTGGGTGTTCCTCCAGTTAGGGGTCTTGCTTGGCCTGTCCCTGCCTGCATTTCTCTAGGCTTATTGGTGCAAATGCAACCCAAGTGTACAAGCCGCACTGGTGCTTGAATAACTCCAGCTGAACTTCCTAGGAGATCCTGCATTGCAATTCCTAATGCTGTGCACAGCTCACTTAGAGCGCAATCCTAACCTAGAGTTAGGCCGGCAAAGTTAGGCCAGCAAAGTTTGGCTGATACAAGGGATATCGTAAAGCACGTTTGGACCACTCTCGGAGTCAGGGGAGATGGAGCACGTCTGTGTGCTGACCTCTCTGACTCCAAGAGTGGTCCAAACATACTTTATGGTGTCCCTTGTGTCTGCCAAACTTTGCTGGCCTAACTGTGCCGGTGTAATTCCAGGTTAGGGTTGTGCTTTTAATATTTCTGGTAGAATTAGAGGAATTGAAATGTACCTGAAGAACAATTATCTTCAGACTGTGTTGTGGGGAATGCTGGGGTTCCTCAGTAATGGTCTCTTGAGGTATAAGATGCCTGGCCTATATCCCACATAAGCTGAGAGTGCACCTAAATCAGTGCTGCTAAATGTTTTAGCACTGAGATCCACCTTTTAGAATGACAGTCTGTCAGGACTCACCAGAAATGATGCCATTAACCTGGAAGTGATGTCATGGCTGGAAGAGACATCATCAAGTAGGAAAATTTTTAACACCTCCCCATACAACAAAATCAAATCAAACTGAAAGTTTACAATAAGTATAAGTTTTAAAATATATTTTTTAAAAAGGAAGACCTTCCCAAGAAGTTGCTGATCTGTTTTAAAAAAATTCTCCCCAAATACCATCCTATCCACACTTACCTGGGAGTAACTATCATTGTTAAAATCATATATATAGTAAAAGTAAGGTAAAGGTTTCCCCATGACCAAATGGTCTAGTTGTTACCGACTGTAGGGGATAGTGCTCCTCTCTGTTTCTAAGCCTGTAGAGCCGGCGTTTGTCTGAGGACAAGCTTCTGTGGTCATGTGGCCGGCATGACTCTACGCCGTAGCGCATGGAACACCATTACCTTCCCACCGAAGTGGTCCCTATTTATCTACTTGCATTTTTAGGTGCTTTCGAACTGCTAGGTTGGCAGGAGCTGGGACAAGCAATGGGAGCTCACTCAGTCACGCAGTCTCAAACTCCCAACCTTCCGGTCGGAAAGCCCAGCAGCAGCGGTTTAACCCACTGCGCCACCACGTCCCTGCAGATCTGTAATTTCCCAAAATTCAAGGTGCAATCCTAATCTGCGCTTGAACAGGCAGGCCAGCTGCCGCGTATCGTGTCCAGCGCAGGTCAGGAGGCTGCTGGAGCCTCCACAGGACGTTTATTCCCTTACCCTGGGGTAGGCGCCAGCCGCCCCTATGGGGCTGCTTGGATTGGCACCTGCTGTTTAGCAGGTGCAAGTCTGAGCAGGCCACAACGGCCCAAATAGGGGCCATGTGGCCTGGGGATGGGGAGTTTGATGTGACCTAATGGCCGCATCTGAGCTCATTGGCTGCTCTGCCTGCAGGACCACCCTCCCCCTGCCCCATTCCGCCCTGCTCCCTTCTCCTCTGCCCAGAAAAGCCCCTGCACTGGCCAAACTCAGCCAGTGCACGGTCAACTTACCTCGGCAGTGAGGGCGGTGCAGCGGCCTGCATCGGTGCTTCACCAGTAGTGCTGGTGCGCATGTGCTTTATGGCACATGCACGACAGTGCAGGGCTGACGGAAGTGGCTTGCATCACCCAAGGGGTGGGTTGGGTTGGATTGCCCTCAGTGATGTCATTCAGGGGGAACGGACCAGAACAGGCGTTCTGGATCCTAACGGGCTCCGTGGCTGGTTCCGGGTTCCCGACAAGTGCCAATCAAAAGTGAGTGCCTGTTCCTAAATCATTTGAATGACACCACTGATTGCCCTGCCTGTCACATACCATGGTTGTATCAAGTCTAATATACTAAAATACACATGGAATTGGCCAACCCACAATTTGAGAAACACTGCCGTAAATCATTCCTCAGAATGCTCCTCAACATGCGGGAATTGCTTCGCCAAGAAACTGCTGTGGAAAGAGTTGCCTGAAGATAAAAAAATATTTTGAAAGTCACTAATTTAGGCCAATTGTCTGCGCAAAGGCAGAGGAGTCCTTCTCCCATCCAGCCACACATGCTCTGTCTCTGCCCATCAGTGGACGTCATCCAGAATGTAGTGAGTGCCTGATGAGGAGTGAGCAAGGTGCCTTATCTGAGAGGTGCCTGTACAGTTCAGGAAATGCGACAAGCACATCATGATTTAGAGCACATCTACGCTAAAATATTATCAGTAGCGTAATCTCAGGGTGCATCTATGCCAAAAGTTAAACTACTGTCAATCTTCTACAACTGGTTTAACTTTCTTACAGAAGTGGTATAACTCCCAAATTCACCTAGCATGCCCTGCGGATTGGAGTTGTGCGAGGCTGATAAATTCTTTGTTAAATCTTCTAACCTCTGCACAAGAACAGTGCCCTGTTAGGTTGGGAATGGTGCCAATGCCTGTTACAAACTGGCTTACATTTGTAGTGTAAATGTGCTGTGAGCTTTTTAAGAAAATGCCAAACTCAAACAATAGCGCTTTCGTGGTGCTGGTGATTGGATGCAGGAACAGCACATGAATGCATGTCTAGCCTTGATTTCACACTGTGTTTCGTGGGTTTCCTTAAAAACCCATAAACTGTGAAGAAGAGGCAATGCACTGTATTTATTCATACATTTATATCCCACCTTTCCAGAGCTCAAGGCAGCTAACAAATTCACATTCAAGGAAGCACCATAAAATACATAGTAAAATACAAGTAATCAATGAAATTTCAAAGGCATCAGTGCATACCTGATAAATTTCCACAGCAGGATAGAGCAGAATGTAAATTAATATAATGTAATGTAAATTATAGAAAGTAAATTAATACTTCCTTGTATCCACATCCCATCTTCGTAGCCTTTGCAGATGAGAGGCTGGAATTTTCAATCGTAGGCTCTGGTCTGAGGATACATGAGACTGCTACCTTGCAGAAGCTGAGCAGGGCTAGGTCTGGTCGATGCCTGGATGGGTAGCTGCCCAGCAGACCCAGGCACACTGCTTTGGGTCATATCGTACAAGAAAAATATAAATGGTGTATTAATGGAATGTTAATAATATCCAAGGCCCACCTCCCAAACCATTCAGTGCTGAACGGAGCTGTTGGCTAAATGGGATGGGAATCACATTAGATGGGAATTAGATGGGAATCACAGTGCTGTTTCCATCTCCATGTTGGCCATATCTGGTTTGCATGGCAGTCTCCTATGCTTACTGCTTAATGGCGCAGTCCTAACCTGGAGTTAGCTGGCACAGTTAGGACAGCAAAGTTTGGACGGCGCAAGTGATACCTTAAAGTATGTTTGGACCACTCTTGGAGACAGAGAGGCCAAGACACAGAGGTGCGCCATCCTCCCTGACTCCGAGAGTGGTCCAAACGTGCTTTACGGTGGCTCCTGTGCCAGCCAAACTCCAGGTTAAGAGTGTGCCCTAAGTGACACACTTAGTAGTGGTGTGGGAAACATCCCCCCCCAAATAAAAAATAGAAAAGCAGGCACTTTCTTTACTTGGATGATTTCTACTCTTACACCTTCTGAGAAACATGATCCTTGGACCCATACCTTAACTATGTCTACTAGTTGTAGTATGTACTCATAGAACCCTTTAAAAATAGAACCAACCTGTTTTTGTTGATGTGTTCAACTCGTGTTTGAATTAACTGGCAGTAGAGTGCCAGAGAGTGGTTAGGATCCACTGTGCTGTTTCTTGCCTGCCTCCTATCCACACATCCCATTACTTCCTGCTTTATAGAACCATAGAGTTGGGAGGAACCACAGTTCATCAACCTGCTGCCCAAAGTCAAGGCCGTCAGCTCACCAGCCCCGCACAGACCAACCTTTGCTGGCCAGAACTCAGTGGGATACAAGCAGAGGGCAGAAGCATGCCAGAAAGGTACGTGCAGTGCAAGTAGCTTTAGGTGGCTCAAGCAAGGGAGCCAAACAAACCACACGCTGCAGGAAAAGGCAGTTGTTACTTCCCCTGTCCCCTGCCGAGATGACCTTTTGGAAAATTGCTCATGGCTATGCATCTGAGCACTGAGGTGTGTTTGCTTACTTGCTGAATAGGAAATGTGACTGTCTAGATCAGTCATTTTCAACCTTTTTCATTTAACGGCACACTGGCAAGGCACTAAAATAGTCATCAGCTTTTTGAAAACTGTGCTGCCAGTGGGGGCTCACATCCCACAATGGCCCTACTTATAAATGCCTCTCCCATACTCCTGCGGCTCACCCAGGGACCGATCGCAGCACACCAATGGGCTGCAGTGCAGTGGTTGAAAATGGCTGGTCTAGATGGTGGAGAGCCCTTGTGGGGGAAGGGATGTGGACAAAACCCTGACCTGAGGCTGCACCTCCGCACCCTTGGCTCTGCACAGTGCCCTTAGCTATAACCTCACTTATACAGCCACACGTAGCAATTTCATCGTGGTTGCAGAGGGAGGGGAAGGAAAGTAAGTGTCTGTCCCAAGGGAGTATGATATTGACACTAAGGAGCTTTTTCATGCTGCCACCAGTGGTGGGATTCAAATAAATTAACAACCGGTTCTATGTCCTTCAGGGCGGCCTTCAGGGCGGCCGCTGCCTTTCTTCCCTCTCCCAACCTAAAATTAGCAACTGGTTCTGCAGAATAGGTGAGAACTGGCTGAATTCCATCACTGGCTGTCACCCTATGGCAGCATTTCCCATTCTGTGGTTCACGACCCATTCGTGGAACCTGGCAGGTACTATAGCGTATGATGTAGAAGTCACTTCCGGGTCACGCTTGCGTGTGTCCTGTGTAGTTGGCTGTGTCTCACAGCATCACACTACAGAACACTGGGCAGCGTCCTGGGTATGGTGGGCCCGTAACCAACCCAAAAAAGGCCATGACCTGATAACACAGATCACAGCCCACAGATCTGAAATGTGTCGCATCCTGTGGTATGATATGGCAAATGAAACAGGCTGCGCACCAGTGCAATTTGGAAGTGGCTTCTGGGTTGAGCACCATATTACACTGCAACTTCCTGGTCTGGGTGGGCCCAGAAACCCCCCATAGAAGATGAGGTGGGTCACAAAGGTAAGGAGTTTGAGAACTCCTGGCCTATGGTGTAAGGGTGCAGCATAGCTCTTTAATGTGGATGGAGGTCAGCACAGTGAGTACTTGTAGGCAGCGGTGTTATACTGCCGGAACGCTGGGCGGGGCATCCGGGTGATCGACAGCCCGCCTGTCGCGTTCTGCAGTGTTACGCCGTTTGCGTAACGTACGCAAGCGGCGTAATTGATTATGCAAATGGCATAACGCTGCGGAATGCAACGGGCGGGCTGTCGATCACCTGGATGTCCCGCCCAGTGTTCCGGCAGCATAACACCGCTGCTTGTAGGCCTGTGTGATCATAGCTGAGGCAGGATAAATTGCAAGCCAGAGTCTGAGGGGAGAAATTGTGGGGGAACAACCGGAATGACAGTGCACAAGGGCAAATAAATCAATAGGTAAGCTGGCAGACTGAGAGGGGAACAGCTTTGTAGGAGGAGGAAAGGGAGGCAGAAACAGCTGGAGCAAACTAAAGGTGCAATCCTAACCTGGAGTTAGGCTGGCCTGGCACAGTTAGGCCAGCAAAGTTTGGCTGGCACAAGGGCCACCATAAAGCGTGTTTGGACTACTTTCAGAGTCAGGGAGGATGGTGTACATCTGTGTGTTGGCCTCTGATTCCGAGAGTGGTCCAAATATACTTTACGGTGTCCTTTGTGATGACCAAACTTTGTTGGCCTAAGTGTGCCTGCCTAACTCCAGATTAGGATTGCACTCAAAGGCACTGCATAAGCAAAGCCAGAGTTTGTTGCCCATGAGAAACGCTAGGCCTTACCTGAAAGCCTCGTAGCCTGGCCAGGCAGGAGGAGACCAGTGGGCAGCCTTGGTGTGGGAGACTGAGACTTTCAGGAATCTGGGTGAACAACATGGGCCTTACCTTCTCCACTCCCTGAGAGCCTCCCCACAAGGAGCATTGCTCGGTGACTGGCCTGAAGACTTCTGGTTTTAGTTCCAGCCACTTCTGACAACAGAATTGATGTTGCTGAAATTCAGCCTTGATTGGACGTACTTCCTGTTGTCTTGCTCTGGACACAGATCCACATGGAGTCAGTACTTGAATTTGCAGGGGGTCCCTTAATGAAATTCACAATCCCAATCCCTGGATCCCCCCAATTTTTGGCTCCACCATGCCCTTCCCCATTTAAACCATAGCTAAGGGGGCTGTCACAGAAGGTGATCATCAGACTCCTTCTTGCCCTGATTTAGGCTGCAATCCTATCCACACTTACGTGGGAGTAAGCCTCATTGACTAAAACGGGACTTACTTCTGAGTAGACATGCATAGGATGGAGTTCTTTGGCCCTTTGCGGGGTCCAACATCCAAACTTACCAGGAATGTGGTGACTGGGAGCGAGACATTAGCTGGACTGCAAGGGAAAGTGTCAAATTTCTCGATGCTTGAACCCATCCTTAATATTTAAATACAATTGTCTTGCTGAATTTCTTTCCCAGAGAGTAATAATCAGCCTGGCATTAATACCTGGGAAAGCTATGTTTAACAATACATGTAATTAGAGAAGCCACATTTAATATTACACAAGAGACCGGAACCACTCTTTCAGAAGCAAGCAGGCTTTTAAACCTCCATAATTATTATATAGCCCCCCCCTGCCCGCCCCGTCTAGCCTTTAACATGTCTTAGATCTTGTTTTTAACTCTTTCCTGTAATTGTTGGGCCAGCATCAGTGGATATGGCTCCTTTCTTCCATGAAGCAATTAAGATCAAGTGATTGCTTTTGAGAAACTGCATCTGATTGAGGAATGAAGTTATTAATTGGCCTCTTTCTGCAAAGCACTCTCTGTACAGTGTTGCCAGCTGACCAGAAAAAACAACAACAAAACTGGCCAGGATTGCTTTTGTGCTTGTATTATTAGCTAGATTTGCAGCATTTCTCAGCTGAAGTGTTTCATAGCATTATCATTTTTAATGCGTTTGTTGATTGTATATTGTGTACTGTGATTTGTATGCTGTTTTGAGCTCCTGGAAAAGCAGTATATAAATAGGGCTACCAGATACAAACTGGGACAGAGTGCCGCTATCTTTAGCCATTTTATAGAAGTGGGAATGTTGGCAGGTGCAGCTTTATAAACTCTTCCATTTTCAGAGGCACCTGCCCGAATTCCCTCTTCTATATAATGGTTATAGACACTCTGTCCCAGTTTGTATCTGGTATACATAAATGCTATATATAAATCTTTAAAAGAAATATCTATGGATCAAGCTGCTGTTAAAGGCATAGCTACAGAGGCTGGTGGAGTAATTGGCACCCATACCTAGCTTCTCTGTTTTGCGGAGCCCTCCATAATCACCAGGCACTGACTGTCAGTGACTTTGCATGGAGATGCTGCCAAGAATTGAACATGGGACAGGGGATCTACTGCTGAGCAATTGCTGTTCCCCAAGTCTGCACCTGTTGAAACCCTAACCTCCAGTGCACTTTTTAAAGGTATCCGGGTACTATAGGGAGAGGAGCCCCAAGTACTGACATGGTGTGACAAAGGAAAGTCTGGTTCACGCCTATAATGAGACTTTTCGGTGGACAGTTCCTTTTTTGCTTTCTGGATTGTAATTGGAGGTTTGCATGCCAAGAAGGGACTCCTCGGTGCAAGCAGTAGTACTCACCATGCACTCTGGCAAGAAGAAGAATCGAGACCATCTTGTTGCTGAGGCTTTTAAACCCGAAGCTTAGCTACCAGGGATATAACACGGCTGTCATGTCTGACAGCATCTGGAATTGCATTCAGACAAAGCTGGGATTGAACGTTAACTCTCAATCACTGGACAGATTTACAGTGACAAGTGGGAGTTTTATATAAATGAATATTCGCTCAGGCAAAAGACTGATTGTTTCAGTAGCGTTCCAGGGAGTTAAGTTGTAAGCCTTGGCAAAAAACACTTTGCTGGGGTGCTCCGGCCCTGTAGTGAAATTTGCTTAGCTGAAGGTTTATGGTCCTTTTTTGCCAGAAGTTATCCAGAGCAGACATCGTGCTGTTCTGCCTAAAATTTCATGCTAGTTTTCCTTTTATTCCAGACCTCTTTGCAACCAGGCGCTTAGTTCATTATCCTGGATCTAGTTAGCATTTCCTGACTTAACTGTGCTGATGTATTAAGTGACCAACTTGGGTGGTGGTTGTCGAGATGGGAAGATGGACTTTCCAAGTTTAACAATAGAAAGGGGTTACACCCCCACACACACATACACTTCCTTCCCAAGACTGTGGCAGGCCAAGGGTTTCATGCAAGTGCTTCTAGTGTGGAATGTATTTGGGGCTGGTACTTTACCCCCCTCTTATGTAGAATCTGTGATTGGGCGCATACATTCATATATTTCTGTGCACACGCACTTAATTCATCTGCCCATTTTTTAATCCAATAGATGGGACCTAAAACATCTGATCACACAATATTGTGCTGAAAGTGGTGACAGTGGCATTCCTTTGGGGGGGAAGCTAGGTTGGCAGAACTTGAGTTCCTGTATGACATGATGCCTTCCGCTCGCCTCCAGAGCCATTTGTGACATGGACAGCTGGCTCGGAGGCTTTTTTCCCCGAGCCACGAATGGCTCTGGAGGTGAGGGGGAGGGACGGACAGCATTACACAGGAGCTCAGGCTGCTACAAAACTCCCCCCCCCCCGTAGGAAAGCCACTGAGTGGTGGTAGGGCTGCTTCATCCCAAGGCTAGCTCTTTTGCTCCACACTTTGAAGGCTGGTGTCAACCAACTGGAACAGGAGTCTCCAAACTATTTGGCCCACCACAAGATTTTATCCGGCCCACAGCAGCTTAAAATATTTGACATTTTCACTCATTATATATCATTTCTCAGTTTAAGCACTGCGTTGCTTCATAAGTTCTGTAGTATCAAGTCCAAAGTATGAGACACACTTGTGGCATCTTTGCCCAGATAGGCAAGGTTTCTATTCAGATAATGATCTCCATCAAATACTGACTAATAAAAATGAGCAGTGGGCCATTTTACTCTCTACAGAGCACTGTGCAAACACAAAAAAGAACATTCCGAATACAGCCTTGTGGGTATTTGGGTGGAAATACAGTAAAAAAAATAATGCAAGAGGCATTATTACGGTCAGTGGCATCATTAGGGCAGGTGTCACCCAACCATGGACCACATCCACCACCACCCCAAATCTCTGGGTATTCCCTATCTGCCCGGCCAACCATCTTCCATCCTCCCATTGGGTAGACCTGGTGTCATAGGGAGTGAAAGATGGAGGCCTGGCCAACCAAGAGGCCAGGTCTACCAGGTGGGTAGACCTAGGCTCCGGCTCAGGAAGCCCAATAGTCCTCTGCTCTGGGGACAGGTAGGCCTGGGCTTCAGGAAGAAAAGTCAGATGGGGTGGCCAGGTCTTTTGGGTGGGTAGATTTGTGCTCGGGAGTGCTTGGTGCCATCCCTTGCACCGCCTAGTGGTGCACCCCCTAGTGACGCCACTGGTTACTGTGACATGCCTGAGGCCTCAGGGCAACCACTCATCAAGGCAAGAATAGACTGGTTCCCCCATTCTTTATATTTATCATTTGATGATGTGTTATTTTACAGTACATTCCAGAAAGAAGTGCATTTCTATGCTCTTACCTTTTTTCCCCCCTTTTCTTTCCTTTATGCGTTGCTTCTTGCCTCTCAGCACTGGAAAGCTTTGTTTGATCAGGTATGTGAACTGTTCAGAATTTATTTACTAATTTTGGTCTAACATCTTTTAACAATGGAGGTTTAACAGAGCCTTATCCACCTGTGGCATTTCTGTGTAACTTGTAACACGTAATGTTTGTGCTGTTAGCATCAACGTGACCTGATAGTATTTATGTTGGACATGGGTACGCCCGCTTCCAATGCATGCCTTTGAACACCCCCACTGAATTCTTTCCTCCATCCACTGAGACCTTTCTCCCAGGAACACACTGTAACAAAGACAATTGGATGAGTGCCAAGTTGTTTTTTTGTCCATTCTTTTCCAGTCATGCTCCAGGGTTGTCAAATACCTCTTTAGAATGCAGGCTCATTTCTTCATTCTTGGGCCGGATTCTGGGGTACAGCAAACGGATAGCGCATTTCAGTTGTTATAACATTTTTTTAAAATTAAAGTGGTCATGAGAGATGACAATGAATCAGGTCTGATACAATTTCTATATTAATTACCCCAGTGTGTGTGGAGAGAGAGAGAGAGAGAGAGAAATTGATATTGGTGATGCCCTTGAATGTCTTCGGTGTTTGCACCACATTGAACCAACCACCTGATCACGGAATTGATTGGAAATATGCACAGGATTGAGAGCGCAATCCTAAACTGGAGTTAGGCCGGCATAAGCTAAGCCAGCAAAGTTAGGCCAGCACAAAGACCGCCATAAAGTGCGTTTGGACCACTCTCAGAGTCCAAACATACTTACGGAGTCTCTCGTGCTGGCCAAACTTTGCTGGCCTAACTCAGTTTAGGATTGCACCCTGAGGGAAAAAAAATCAGGTGTCCCAAACCTAAACATTTTATGGTGTCATGTAGACATGTTCAGAATTTTTTTTCCCAGCAGCCTGCAGCAGTAGTATAGAGATCCAGTTAAATAAAGCTTCAGGTGGAATTACACTTCTGTCCATAGCAACATTGGCAACCTCTCACCATTTAGGCACAGAGGTTTGCCACTGCATGGCAGAATGATTTCACTGTGCTGCCGATGTGCAGCTGACTCGGAATGTGCCATTGCACTGTTCAGGGACAGCCGCCAACACCATGCAGGCATGATGAGACCTGCTGTATCAGCAAAGTGTTCAGCGTGAGCCCAGCTATGCATTGGACTTGGCCATAGTAATGGGTAGACCAGTGGTCTTCAACTTTTTTTGTGCCACGGTCCCAGTAAATAAATGAATAAATATAATAAGAGATGGTGACCCACAGTCGATCTGCCTCCCACCCCTCATCACTACCCACTTCCCGTTCTATAGTGCCCTCCCAATACTGTTCATGGTCACCAAATATTCTTATTTGAGAGAGCAGGAAAAGTTACCCTGAAGCCTTGCACTAGTGAAAGCTATTTTAGCACAATTGCTAAGAACCTGAGCAGGACTGGGGCACAATCTGAATAAACCATCTGGTTTATTCCTCTTGGTACTCTAGTCCAGTGATCTTGAACCTTTTTCATTCCTGTAAATTGTCATGACCCCACAATGGAGGCTACGTGACCCCATTGGGGTTCTGACTCCAAGGCTGAAAAACACTGGGATAGACCAAGATTGGTGTACAGTATATGAGATAGTGTAGTGGTTCTCAAACATTTTAACACCAGGACTCACGTTTTAGAATGAGTGTCTGTCTGGAACCCACCAGAAGTGATGTAAGGCTGGAAGTGCCATCATTGTGACGCCAGAGCCTGCTGCTTCCCTGAGAATGCTGCAATAAATTGGGATATTTCTCAGCCGTTTTCCAATAGTGAAGTGAATCAGAAAGGAAAAAAAAAGGCTAATTACGACATTGACACAAGCAAAATAACTGCACAGCCCTGCCACTTTCCAGCATCCCATCTTCCCATATTTTCAATGATGGCTATGCTAGGTGCTACACAACTCACCTGAAATTGGCCCGCAACCCACCTAGTTGGTCCCAACCCAGTTTGAGAAACAGTGATGTAGCGTATATGTACACTGCTCGGTCACCCTTCTCCTTTTAGAGATAGCATCAAGAAGGAGCTCTTTGCTGTGACCTGAATTGGGGTGGAGGTTTTAAAACTTCTGCTGATGCAGCCTGTTGCTTTAATCCCAGCAAAGCAAAGCCTTCCATTGTGTCCTTTCATAGCAAAGTCACTGTTGCCAACTTTGGATTTGTCCTGTAGTTTGCATTTTGCTCATTTGCGCTTATCGATGCATTAGTTTGCTTGCAGTGTCATCTTTTCAACAAATGCATCTGAAGTCCTATTCAGGTTTGTGAGCATTCAGATGGTGTTTGCAGGTATCTTCAAATATGGGTCCTAAAAGCACATGTGGGAAAAGTGGTATTGAAACTTATAGATTCCCCCCCTCCCAGTTTTTTCTTTCTTTCAATTTTTTTAAATCATGCATGAAAATGCATTTAGAATAAATGTTAAGTCATTAAACATAGATCTTGTCTTATATTAGACCTTTACCCTAATTGTTCACTTGCTAGCATGCAATGCCCTCTTAATGTATTGTGTCCACTTTTGTGTGAGAGTAAGTTTTTTTAAAAAATATATAAGTGAAAACTGCTATCACTTAGTATGCAATCCTAACCAATTTTCCACTACCAGGGTAAGGGCAATGCAGCTCCGAGGTACTGAAACAAACATCCCCTTACCTTGAGGAGGCCTCTGTGACTACTGCTGCACTGCAGAATGCAGCACATAGCCCATTGACACAGCTATGGAAAGTTGGTTAGGATTGCACCCTTAGTCTGGTCCTGCTAAATGGCGGCATCCTAGCTTTACAAGGCATTATAATATTTGGGTTCCTGCATGTGGTTAAACCACAAAACTACCATCCTCATGGGGTGCCTTCAGAGGCGGATCTACAGGGCTCTAAGTGTTGCAAGGAGCCTTACCCTGTCATGTAAATCCCTCCTCTCCCTTGCTGCTGTAGCCAGTAAGCAACGCCAAGATGTTGCTTTTCCCTGTGAGGATTGGCTAAAACGGTGCAGGAGAGGAGTGATTTCCACGGCAACGGAAGGCTTCTTGCAAAACTTAGAGCTTTGCCCTCCCTTAGATCTGCCTCTGGGTGCCTTGTTGATGAGAAACTCTGCCATGCCAAGAGATGGCCTATTATCATTCCCTAAGTAATCTCACTGTGATGATGAGTGTCTGCTTATATGTGTCTGCTTATATTTATCCCATACATCTGGCGTTAGCAATATTCCTCATTGTGCACAGTATGCGTCTGGGGTGGGGTAGGATCATGCAGTGACATGGAGGGAGCAATCCTAACCTGGCATTAGGCCAGCACGAGTCACTTGCGCTGGCCCAGGAGTGTTGCAAACGCACCATGAAGCATGTCTGTACCACATTTGGAGTCAGGAAGGACATGCTCCAGCCTCCTTGATGCTGTGAATAATCCAAATGTACTTTATGGTGTGTTTGCAACACTCCTGGGCCAGCGCAAGTGACATGTTCCAGCTTTAGGATTAGGATTGCCTTCCAGGTTAGGATTGCACCCTCATATGACAGATCACAGTCCAGACAGTCATAGATCGGCCTGAATTTATTCCAGCTTTAGCCGTTGCAGAAGGTTGTCTGTTTTGTGGTGGCATGCCCATTTTTGCCTGATGGGTTTTCTTTATGAATTTTCTCCAGACTTGGAAATAGTGTAGTATTTTTGGGACCATTTTCCATGTTTGTTGCTTTGGTAATAAAAGTAATGCATGAGAGACGTGCTGATGAGATGTGTGATTAGGGACAAGAAGCGCTCACAGATATTGCTTCTCCCAGAAAGGCACCAGCTGAGCAACTTTGGTATCCTCCATAGACTTTTAACATGGAATGTATCCCTTATTTGGGGGTCTACAACTGTAAGGGGCTCTTCTTCCTGCTCAAAGACATGATGGAAAGCTGTAGGGTTGTGCCTGTAGTGTACACCCACCTGGTCAGACGTCTTCAGTTTTCTCAGTAGATGCCGCACACTCAAATGTTAGGCAAAAATGCTGCATTTGACAGAACCTCTAATCTGTCTGTTAGTAATTGATAGTAACTATACTGATAATAACTGATAACCACATTGCATGTAAAAAAAGTAAAGGTAAAGGTTTCCCCACGACCGAATGATCTAGTCGTGACCGACTGTAGGGGGCGGTGCTCATCTCCGTAGAGCCGGCGTTTTTGTCCGAGGACAAGCTTCCGTGGTCATGTGGCCGGCATGACTATACACCGTAGTGCACGGAACACCGTTACCTTCCCCCCGAAGTGGTCCCTACTTATCTACTTGCATTTAGGTGCTTTTGAACTGCTAGGTTGGCAGGAGCTGGGACAAGCAACGGGAGCTCACTCCGTCGCGCAGTCTCGAACTCCCAACCTTGCGGTCAAAAGCCCAGCAACAGCGCATTAACTTGCTGCGCCACCACATCCCATGTACTGTAATGTTAAATACATCATTAGCCTTAGTTTTTCTTTCATCCATAGCAGCTGCAGGAAGAGCACCCTCCTCTGGAATGGGGTCATGGCCTGAAAGAGGGGAGCTTTACTCTTTTGCACTCCCCATGGTCCTGATTCAGATTTTCCTGCACAACAACTCACCAGGCACTCTAGCGTAGACTCTGAAAGTGACACAAGCAGCCCAATCCAAACTGCACGTTGTGCCAGCAGAGTCCCCCTGCGCCTGCTCAGGAATGCCGCAAATGTGCCATGAAGCACACTTCAGTCAATTCGTGAGCCAGCCGTCCTTGCACAACAATGTGCGCCAGCCTGCCAGCTCCGGCTCGGAGGCTGGTCCGAGTGAGTTTGGTGCCAGGTGGTGCAGGGGGGTGGGTGAGGATGGTTGGCAGGCATTCCGGGGGTGAAGAGGGGGTGTTTTTTGGCAGGTAGAGGGCAGAACAGAGGGTGGATTGGGCCCCGCAGCAGGTGGGATCAGTGGTGACAGTGCACGCCCTATCCTAATCCCTCCTCTTGAGCCTTGGAGCCCTACACGGGATGCTCGGATTTGTGCCAAGTAAGTAGCTGGCCATATCAGAGTGTCCCCCTAGAGCAGGCTGGGGTGCTGCATGGGGTAAGGGGCAAAATATCCCAAGGTGATCTCCGGCATGCATCTAACCTGCTTGGGATGAGTGCAGGGTATGCTGTACCGGCACAGGGTAGGATTGCACCCCGAGGAACTTGAGAGCATGCCTCACCATCGCTATCTGCTGAGTCCATTCCTGGGGCAGCTGCTCCTTCCTGAGACCAGCAAAAGAGAGAAGCAAAAGCCTCTTTGCATAGCGTCAGCAATGTTTACCATTACTTCACCCGCACTGCATGGTGCAGTGGCGGACCTGGTTGCCGTCTTGAGGCCTTTCCTCCCCTGCCTTCCTTCCTCCCAGGCTTGGGCTGAAGTTGTCAGCTGTACACTTTCAAGCACTTTTACAATCCAGCCCTGGAAGCCCTTTTAATGAAATGTGGTTGTGGTCGTCATCATCGTCATCGTCATCTCATCATCATCAAAAAGAATATTTACATACTGCTTTTCAGCAAACAAATCCTCAAAGTGGTTCACCTAGCACAGTGCTCTTCAAATGGTGGGTTGCGGCCCACTATTGAAGGCGCCAAGTGGGCCATTTCCGCCGTGGGCACCCAGGGGCTTCTGCCATGAAGTCAGATGTGGGGCAGCTTGTTTCATCGCCAGGTGTGCCGGCCCAGGGAAGGGAGTTGAGCCCCCAAGTGAAAAGATTATATGGGAAAACTTTTGGGAAAGGGAAACAAGAAGTAACTAGAAAACAACCATTGGGAAAAAGATGCCATGCTGGGGTGAAGACCACTGGGAGAGACCAATCTAATGCATTTCTGCGTATTTGGACCAGCAGTTGCTCTCCAAGGTCCCAGGCAGGGATCTTCCTCCGCTCTGCTACTCGAGATCCCTTTCAACTGGAGTTGCAAGGGATGGAGGCTGGGAGACTGGGCTGAAGTGCTCCACTCTGGTACAGTCCCTTTCAGCACCTCTGCTTTTGTCATTCTAGTGCAATCATGCCAGTTTTGTGGCTGTTTCTATTGGTATTAATCTATTGGTATGCTTACTTCCACAGAACATTTTCACACTGCTTCTGCTATTTCTCCTGAGAGTTCAGGTGTGTTGGAGTTACATCCAGTACTTCACATGTTATTTTCAATTTAGAAACAGCAGTCTGAATGAAATAATTATGCCCCCTCTGGGATGGCACATGTCTGTGTGCTGGCCTCTCTTGACTCCGAGCGTGGTCCAAACTTACTTTACGGTGGCCCTTGTGCTGGCCAAACTTTGCTGGCCTACCTGTGCAGGCCTAACTCCAGGTTAGGATTGTGCCCTGAAACATTTTTTCTTTCCTTGCTTGCCTTCATCTTTGACTTTGTACTATTTATTACATTTACATTCTGCCCTTTCTCCAAAAGCTCCCATATTTTATCCTCACAAAAACCCTGGTAAATAGATTATGAGTTCAATCCTAAACTGGCGTTAGGCCGACATAAACTAAACCAGCAAATTTGGCTGGCACAAGGGCCACCATAAGGCATTTTTGGACCACTCTCGGAGTCAGGGAGGATGTCTCACATCTGTGTGCTGGCCTCTCTGAGAGTGGTCCAAACATACTTTACGGTGTCCCTTGTGCTGGCCAAACTTTGTTGGCTTAGCTTATGCCGGCCTAACTCAGTTTAGGATTGCACCCTAAGGGATGATGTCTGGTCCACGGTCATCCAGTGAGCTTCATGGCTAAGTGGACCTTTGAACTTTGGTCTTCATTGTCCAAGACTCAAACCACTACAAGACACTTGTTCTTAAGTTAGGGGCAGCCCAATCCTAACCTTTACTGGAACAGGCAGGCTGGTAGGCTTTGTGCTGTAGCCAGTGCAGGTTAGGGGCAGCTGGAGGCTGTCCCAAGCTTAGGGGATATTTTCCCCTTGCCCCAGAGTAAGCCGCAGTAGCCCCAATTAAGCCACTGGGCCAGCTGGGCTGGGGACAGGTTCCGGCCTGAGTGCCGGATCCTGGCTCCACTCACCTCCCCAGGATGGTCCACCGTGATTAAACTAGTTGCTGCACATCTGACTTCATAGCAGTTTGCCTTTGCAGTCTGTTTGTTCAGACCAGACCTTCCTACTGCTAAGCTAACACCTCAGTTCAGCTGCCTGCACCCTCGCGGCATTTTTGTTACAGCTCATTGGGGAGTCATGGATTCCTCTGCAAGAGTCCCCCCCCCCCGTTCATTACGGGTGTTATAGTAACAGATGAAGCAATGTAACGAGGAGTCTCACGAGATGCCGGGCTGAACCTCAGCTGCGTGGGTAGGGGAGAGACTACGTGTGAGAGAGCCTGGCAACCGCAGCACAGTGACATCCAGGAACAGGGACAGAAACTGCTGCCAGTGCCAGGAAAGGTTGAGCTTCAGGACAATACTGGGGATCAGCAACAGGTGCAGTTGAGAAAAGCTGGGAATCGTGGGAAAAACGTCTCTGCAGGCCAAACTGGTTGTGACTTTCATCATGTCGCCAGTCCTGGCATTCGGCATGTTGTTTTTTTGTTTCCTTCTTTCCTGTGAAGTAGCATGTAGGGGGCTGATCCAGATCAGAACCACAGTGGGGGTGGGTGGGATTAAAGCCCCCCCCATGTCATGGTCCCGGTCCAAAAAAAGCAAATACACTGGGGCAAATGATGTGATGAAAGTCCCCAAGAGACTTGCTTTGGGACAAGAATGAGCATTGCAGTATCTTGGTGCTTGCACCGGAGGGGCCCTCTGATTATGGTCCATGGCCCATACTTGGCCCACCAATGTGCTTTGATGGGCCTGCTGAGCCCAGAAGCATTATAAGCATGCTGGGCATGATTGAGCAGCTCAGCATGGAAGGGATTCAAAAGCTGCACCTGCCAAAATTCCCTCTTCTGTACAGTGGTTGACAGGTATAGACAGGTATAGGTATGGTAACCCTACTTATAATTATGTGTGGTTTCGCCCCCCCCCCACTTCACCCCATCCCACTCTCATGCACCTTCTTCCTCCTGCTGGATGGGGCTAGTGCTATGCTTGGTCACTCTTGCTGAGGGGTCAGTTGAGAGCAAGCGAGAGAGAACAAGCAAGCAGTCCCACTGACTGCAAAGACGGCAAATATTTTTCTTCTATTTTTCTTGTGAAAATTTTTGGGGTTATGTGTAAAGTGTGTATATTATTTTCTATCATTTGACTGACTCTGGCCCAGCATAAGAGCAAAACTTGGGCTCAATGGGGCGTACAACCCAATCCTATAGTCTTCTCCCCTGCTGATGCCAAAATGGCTATAGCTGAATCCTGCCCAGGGGGCTCTCCTCTTGTTACGGGAACATCTGTTTCTTTACTCAGGGAGAAGCCTATGTAGTAAGAAGGGGTCTACTCAGACCTGCACTAATGAATCGCTGGCCCAGGTCTGCGTGGACTGGGCCGCAGGATTGGGTCCAGGAAGGAGGCTAAGATTTGGTAGCCACTGCCACAGCAGAACACACACCCTGGAGCTGATCCACACACCCCTTGCCCCAATGCCTCCCATTGTGCCCCTTACCCCATTGCTGCCTTGTTTTGGCCTGCCCCCTGACCTCTGTTCTACCTCTCCCACCCCATCATGTCCTTTGCCAATTTACTTGTCTTGGTGGATCCAAAACCGGAAGTGCATTTTTAGTGCAAAATGGGGCTAGTACTAGCTATAGGGAGACCTACTAAGGGGGTCTGCGGGCTTCCCCAACACTGCACAGGGCCCCTGACCATCCAGGTATGTGTAAACGTCCATAAGTGCCCATGGCACCATGATTGCTGCAGTGGTGTCAATACACCCAAAACTGGGCCACTCCCCTTAAGGGGGAATGGCCCAGTTTTGCTTCCCAGTGGTTGTTTGTGACCCACACTTTGGGAAGCACTGGTGTGTAGGGTTGTAGCCTTAGAGACTTCTCTTGGGGTTATAGTTGAGAAAGCTGTGGATTGCAAACCATTCAAATGTTCGGTTTCTCAACCTCATGGTTTCTGAAACAACTCTACTCTGGTACAAGCAGATGACGGTTTTATTATTAAAATAGTTGCATTTGTTTATGTCACTTGATTCTAATGAACATCTTTTGATGAGATAATATAGACATATGGCTTAAGAATGATTTCTTATAACTTTGTTTTTATATCCTGATCTAAGGATAAAAAGGAGACAACTTTTTTGTGGAAAGGGAAGTCTCATTTTCCCTTCCCACAATTCCTTCTGTTTTCTCTTATTTTGCTTGGTTTTATGCAATTTAGTACTTTGGCAAAGAAATAGTTTTGATGGAGGGAAACACAGCTTTGAACTAGCAGAGAAGTAAATGGCAGGTGACTAGGAGAAGTCTGGGGGGTGCAATCCTAACCACCTTTCCAGCACTGGGGTAAGGGCAATGCAGCTTTGAGGTAAGGCAACAAACATTCCCATATCCTGAGGTGGCATTTGTGATTACTACTCCATTGCAGGATGTAGCACATGCCCCACTGGCACAGCTATGTCAGTGCTGGAAAGGTGGTTAGGATTGCGCCCTGAATCACCTAAAAGTATGTCACTTAATAAGAGAGCTGGCTTGAGTCCAAGTTCTCTTAGCCCCTTGAATCCTAGATGTCCCTCTAGCTAGTTCTAATCCTATCTGTGTACACTAAAGTGCAGTTTCACTGCCAGCAGAACCGAGGAAGACTGGGGTCACGCATCATTACTCAGTGCGGTGCCAAAATACTTTGTCTGGTTTTGTTGTGGTGATCTAAGGGCCCAGTCTAGCCTGATAAATAAATAAGGCTCTTGAGGCAGCTCACAGCACAAAACCGTCACTAAAATACAGTTTAGAGGTGCCTTTCCTATTAAAAAAGGGGGCTTTATTGTTAATAGGCTCTTGGATCATCATACCCCTCAAGAAAGTTCTAGTTTAAAAAAAAACTCATCCATTGAGTGAGGCACATTGAAAGAATTATAAAAGATGGGTTCCCCCCATTCATTCTTTTTTTCTGAAATAAGAAAGAGGACTATAAAGTGGGAAGGCTTGAAAGCTGGGAGAGTTTGATAATGTGATGAGTTGGGGTAGGGGGTGACTAAGAGGGGAGCTGGACCGACTTGCCTCGGTCCTGGACCTTAATCCCATTTACAGTTGTTAGCGTGTCCTGCTTTTGGGGGGTGGGGGACATGCAGAGGAAAAGGGGGACAGAATGGTCCTGAGTGCTGGGGCTGGGGGGTGGGTTAGAAACACCTGCTGCAGCCCTGGTATCTCTGAGAGGGATGGGGATGACAGCTGGGCCCAAGCAAAGGCAAGCGTCATCTGTTGTTCTTCGCGGCACTCTGCCTGCGAACGCACAATTGATGATTTCAAGGGAGGCTTATTGTCAGTGACAAAGACCCTAAGCTTAAGTAGCACTCTCGGTCCTCTCTTTTTTTCCAGCAGCCACCACCATCACATTGCATCTCTCAAGTGCAGTCCAGGGAAACATTGAGGCGTTGTCTGGGTCCACAATGCCCCTCTTTCTGCTTCCTCCCCAAACTGCGGCTGACCTTTGTCACGCAGTGTTAACCCTTTGACTTTTCCAGTTTGGCCATTGGGTGGAAAAGAAATCTCCTTTTATCTCGACTGTCTCAACTGGGAGGAACTTGAAATATGGTGGGGTGATTGGCAAGGGAGAAAGAAGATCTGTGGTTTAGGCACACAGGTGTGAGGTGTGTTGCTGGTTCCCATCAGTTTCATTAATAGTTTTGTCATTTCAGCTTCCAGGCCTGGAGTATCAGCAATTAAAAAAAAATGTGTCCCATGACAAATACTGGGTATTTGAAGTTTGATTTACTGGAACCCCCAGTCGTTCCCAACCTGGGGGTTGGGATTTTTCAGCTGATTTTTCAGGGGGTTGTGGAGACCGCTTTTATTGCCACAGATGCATCTGCGTAACATTAAAAAGTTGCGTTTTTGCAACATTTTAAGGGAACCTCTAAACAAAGAAATACTTCTTTGGAAAAAAAGTTCAAGATGTTTCCACATACCTAAAAACAACGGTCTCATTTGATAACCTATGGTCGTTAAAACATACATACATGTTTTTACAGGTACAATGATGTCACTTCCTGCTTAATGACATCACTATTGGTCTTGGGGGAGTTCTTGATAGGTTGTCATACCTAAAAAGTGGGTCATGATCCTATAACCTGAACATAGCCATTTTCTTTGTAGGAGACTTCTCAACATTCTCTGGAGCAGAGATGTGCAATTCTCCAGTGATTTAGAGGAACTGCCTATCTGCCAAATAGCAGTGTGTTTTTGGAAGTCTATAGGGATGGCTCCCCCTCCAAAAAAAGATGGAAAAAATGAATCCCATATTTCAGCTGCCCACAAAGAGAATTCAGTACTATCGTTACTGTGCCTTCTGCTGCCTGTATTTTTTGTCCATCTGGACAAAAAAGCCTAGTTACAACCTTTACACCAGTAAAACAACCGCAGAGCCTTCCCACTTTCCAGCATCCCATATTTTCAATATGACTGCTCTAGGTGCTTCGCAACCCACCTGAAATTGGCTTGTGACCCACTGGCGGGTCCTGACTCACAGTTTGGGAACCACTGTACTATTTACTTCTTGTTGTATGTATGTATGATTCTTCATCCAGCCTATTACTGGCATCCAGTTGCATGTAAGAACTGTTGGCCCCAGGTAAGCCAATACAAATCCGCCTGCAGAACAAAAGATGCACCCAGCTAGTTTAGAAAACCGCATCTAGAAAACCACTGTGGTGCAATTGAGAGTCCTGTACATCTGAATTGGCTCTGCACATGAACAGTTGCTGCCATACATAGATCTTCCTGTTTGGAGTGGGGCAATCATTGCTTTGAAACAGCAGTAAAGCTGCAGTTCTGTGTATGCTTACGTGCTAGTAAGTCCACTGAACTTAATGGGATTTACTTTGGGGCAAACATGCAAAGTGCTGGGCTTTATCCTAACCAACTTTCCAGCACAGGAGTAAGATCAATGCAGCTCCAAGGAAAGGGAACAAACATTCTCTTGCATTGAGGAGGCCTCTGTGATTGTTCCCCAACTGCAGGACGCGGCACATGCCCTATGTCAATGCTGGAAAGTCAGTTAGGGTTGCGCTCTAAGTCACCCTCTTCTGCTTTATTAATGGCCCAATCCTATCTGTTTCTCCTCCCCATTGATGCACTGGGTTCTGCTTAGGGGGCGGTCGGTCCCAGATATCTGTTCTAGGTAAGGGAACATTTGATCCTTTCCCTAGGGATAAGCCTCCAAGGCCCAGATGGATCTACTTGGACCTGTGCCAATGAATTCACTAGTGCAAGTCTGCATTGATCTGGGTCAGGGGATCGGGTCGTGGAAAGGGGTTTGAATTTATTAGATGCTTTTTCTGCTGAACCTGCCCCCCTTCCTTGATCCGATTCACCCTCCACCCTGCCCCCTTTTGCTGTTCCATTCTGCATCCCCCCTCCCTGTTTGCACTCCCCCGCAGGCTTAATGGGTCAGTGGGCCTTCGCCAGTCTATCACTGCACACGGGGCTACGCCACAAGTTTTCTGGCAGCGCATGGTTTTGCATGGTGCCAGAGAGGATTTTGTGACTGCTGGAAGGCAATATCTGCTGGTGGAATCCATTCTGCTGATGGATAAACCCAATAGGATTGGGCTGTACTTCTTCTGACATCTTGTATTCCAGTGCTTCCCAAATTATGGGTTGGAACCCACCAGCGGGTCATGACTTGATTTTTGGTGGGTCATGAAACTGACAAGTTGATAGCTAACAAG
Organism: Lerista edwardsae; assembly: GCA_029204185.1. Taxonomy (NCBI): domain Eukaryota; kingdom Metazoa; phylum Chordata; class Lepidosauria; order Squamata; family Scincidae; genus Lerista; species Lerista edwardsae. Next base: position 1,653,930 of record JAJKFI010000094.1, read on the forward strand.
GAAAAGATATTTAGCCCCATGGAAACTAAAACAGAAAAGCCTGTGTGCATTCACCTGTGAGCAGGTGAATATGCCTCAGTCCACTTCGAAGGACAGGCCCAGGGGAACTCAATGCCACCAGAATGGTCCCGATCTGATGAACTTGAAGCTCAACAAATGGTCCAGAAGGTGGTTTCCACCATAGTAAAAAAGATAAAAACAGTTGCTTGAGCAGCTGGTAAAGTGACACTTTTTGTCACTCATAAAGCTTCATGGGTCCTGATAGACTGTCGTTTTAAAAAGTGGGTCTCGGTGTTAAAACGTTTGGGAACTGCCATGTTCTGTTGCAGCCTTTCCTTTTTGATCAGCTAAATTGTTTCAGCCCTGTTGATCTTCTTTCACAGGACTGGCATTTTCACCCTACATGCAAGGTTCTTCCAAACCTTCCTGGTGTGTAGGACAACCTTTAAGCTGCTTCTGTGTGTTTGCTAGCTGTAGCAGAAATACAGCAGGCCTTTAGTGAAACGCAGCAGGAAGGATATCGGCAGGCTTAAGTTAAGCAGCTTTGTGTACATTCATCTGTTTGCTGCACCTCCAGGTTGGTAAAAGTTTCAGGAGCTTTTCTGCTCTCATTAAAAATATATGCTGTCTCTTCCGTCTCCGAAATGCTTGGGAATAAATCCGAGTGCAGGAAAAGCACTCAGGAGTGCTAGAAAAAAAGGAAACGACGCTAGATATGATTTGAAGTCAAACTGCACTTGGGTAAAATGACTTCTGTGTTTTCTGCATTTTGTGGAGTTTTCTGGGTGGCACATGGTATACTGTACCGTTGTGCAGCTTCAATATGCTGAGTGATTCCCTCTCCCCCCGGTCCATGTGTTCTTACTGTGCATTACTCAGTATATCACATCCTCCCTGTGCAAGTCCATTAAAGCAATATTAAATTTTAAAGCTTGTGCATCGGTTTGGGTGGGAAGGGGGGGCAAAGCACATCCCCAGCACATCCCAGCCAAGTATTGTTATGCAAGTCAGCTGTGTGTTTAAAGTCTCATTCTTCATGGCTGCCCTATTGTCCAGGGGAGAGCCCTGTGTCTGCAGGAACACTGCCAGCTGGCTAGCGAGCCAAAACAATCTTCAAGTCCTTTTGTTTGCAGGCCATTGATTATGCCTACAGGGGCAGTGTACAGTTTTACTGTTTGGTGTTTGTTTTTTTTAATCATCTGCTCATACCATAACTGCACTTACGCTATGGCAGCTAACTTTCCAAATAGCTGAAAATGACTCTAGACTTATCTGTATGTTATAGCCCTGCTGCACAAAAAAATATTTTAAAAAGTTTAATTATTTTGTGTATGGTATGTGTGTGTGTGTGTGTGTGTGTGTGAGAGAGAGAGAGAGAGAGAGAGAGAGAGAGAGAGAATGTTATTATTAATCCTACCACTATTATCAGCTAGAGACATACTTTGGATAACTTGGAAACAGTTGTAGTTGCCCACTACCAAGAATGGAAAACAAAGAGGGGGCTTTGTTTGCTGCTCATCATTTGTACACTCAACTTGTGTTCACGTTGGGTAAAAGCGGTTTTGCAGGGAGTTGTATTACTTCAAAAATCTCTTGACCAATGGGACAAAAAACCCCAGACCCGTGCGTATGGACACGATGCACATTGAGGCATCTTTCAAACCACTTTCAGCAATCCTAAATAGTCTCTGGCACTGGATTTCTGCTGCCTTCCCATTTTGGTAAGTTAAGAGTTCTGTGAAACTTGAAAAGTTTGCACACTCCTATACCAACTGCTAGCTGGGTCCAATACAAGATGCCGCTTTCTATCTCCTGTATTTTACTGTAGAAGGAGAAATGTTGACCAGAGGCGTTTCTACAGGGAGGGCAAAGCTCTAAGTGTTGCAAGAAGCCTTACCCTGTCATGTAAATCCCTCCTCTCCCTTGCTGCTGTAGCCAGTAAGCAACGCCAAGATGTTGCTGTTCCCTGTGAGGATTGGCTAAAACGGTGCAGGAGAGGAGTGATTTCCACTGCAAGGTAAGGCTTCTTGCAAAACTTAGAGCTTTGCCATCCCTATAGAAACACCACTGATGTTGACTGCCTGATCCTGCAGGCTCTTTCGTTGTAAGCAGTAAGGGTGGGACTTTGGGTGCAATCTTAACTTGCACTGGAAAGGGCAGGCTGATGGGCCTGTGCCATATTCAGAGCAAGTTGGGAGCAGGCTGAAGCCTCCACAGGGCAAGGGCACGTTCACGTCCTTACCCCGGGTAGGTGCCAGCCGCCACAATGGGCTCCTCGGATCTGTGCCAGGCTGAGGAGGCTGTGTGTCCCAGGGACGGGAGCTTGATGCAGCCTAATGGCTGCATCCCAGCTCCACCCCCTCCTCGGGCCAGACGTGAGCCATATTCCTGACTCTGAGAGCAGTCCAAACATACTTTATGGTGGCCCTTGTGCTGGCCAAATGTTGCTGGCTTAGTTTATGCCATCCTAACTCCAGTTTAGGATTGCGCTCTCACAATGTGAAGGCAACATGCCATAGGGTGAATGTTCCCACGTATGTAATCTGGGAAGGGGGAATTAGCATGGGGATGCTGTTTTCGATGGTAGCCCAGTGGTGCACCTGTTTTCCAGTGCTTGGAGTTGCACCTTTTCTACACAGGAAGCGCAATCCTAACCTGGAGTTAGGCCAGCACAGTTAGGCCAGCAATGTTTGGCTGGCACAAGGGCCACTATTAAGCATGTTTGGACCACTCTCAGAGTCAGGGAGGATGGCACATATCTGTATGCTGGCCTCTCTGACTCTGAGAGTGGTCCAAACATATTTTACAGTGTCCATTGAGTCAGCCAAACTTTGCTGGCCTAACTGTGCCGGCCTAACTCCAGGTTAGGTTTGCGCCCTGGATCACATCCTGCCATTAAGACAGTTTATCTTTTTCCCATGATTAAACACTTTCAGCTGCATCTCGTGGGCAAGTACACTTCAGAGTCCCTTACTCAAAGGTGATGTGTGCTTTTTCTTAACCAAGCATCATGCACATTCCATGGCGACCCACTTGCATTGATTTATGGCATTATTTAGGTGAGTGGTTGCCAAGAGAACCTGCAGCTAAAAGGAGCCCACTGACTCCTGATTTATGGACCCAGTAAGTAGTCCTGAAAGGTTCAGTGGGAATTCATTTGCCATAACCTGGTTCCAGATGACTGCCAGTTGTGCCATTGTCTTCTCCTCTTATAACCAACTGCAAGAGCAGAGCTGATAAAATAAATTAGCTTGTGGGTCTGTTGCAGAACAAGCCATTGTAGGGGACAAAAGGAAGGGGTTACCCCGCTTTGCTGTTGCAGGCAGCATTCTGTTTCTGTGCCAGTCAGCCTGAGCTAATGACAGAAATGGTAACCAGAGCGTATTCATGTTTCTTTTTCAGTTCTCCTATGGCCACATACTCTTTTGCACTGGGAAGCTGCATTAACATTTGTGCACTGCGTTGACAGATCAGTTGCTATCTCCATGCCATACTGTCCAGATCTGCATTTAAATTTTGGATACTGGGGAATTTTGTGCAAACTTTCTTCATACTTTGTTCCGCCCATGAACAAACAATATTTTGTGACTTTTGCTGCGGCAGGATATTGACAAGGGGCTTCGTAGGAGGTGTAGAGACACAAGTAACTGAGAGGGGGAGATAAATATTTGGACACAGGGACATTTCTGGAGCCCATCAAAAACGAGTGAGAGAGAGAGAGAGAGAGAGAGAGAGATTCTTTATGGTGCTCTCTATCTGCCATGTGATCTCCAAAACAGTTTGCCTGGTGCTAAATGTGTTGTAGTGCCTGATCATGCAAGCTAGGTACTCTGTGGGATTGAATATTGGGGGAGGAAACTCATGGTTCTTCATATTCGCAGGGTCTGGAAAATGCATTAGGATTTAATAGTGTCTGCTAAAGACACTTTTTGATACCTGCTGGCTGAACTCTGTTTGCCACGACTCCTGTTTACTCAACTAGTCAGGAGCGGCTGTTGTTCGGACTGTGGATGCTCTCACACAAGCAGCCAGCAGGTTGCTCCTCTCTGCAGGTGGGGCAGCCTCGCAGGCTGTGGCAAATGCATTCTGCATTGTGTGGCAGCCAGCAGTTCCCTGGCTTTGAAGCTCTCCGCTCAAGAGACCACACACGGTGCTCCTAGGACCCTGAGGTTTCCTTTCCTGGTAGGAAAACAGTTTGTGTGCATCGAGTATAACAGGAAATGGATGCACTGGAGCACTTCTCTGCTTTTAATTTGGGCTTGGTCATGCTGCTTGCCAAGTATGTTGCGAAATAAATAGCTGCCGGGTGAAGGCCTGGTGGCTTTGATCCGATTAACCTTTATAACATCCTCCTGTGTCTTAGTTGGATTAGCTGCATTTTTTTATTAAAAGATGCTTATCCTGGTGACATGCATTGCAAAGGAATTGCCATGGCTGTAGCACCTGGGGCAGAAATACACCCTTCAAGCAATACGCCTAGTTTCATGCAACACAGTGAGTGATGCGACGTCCGTCTTTCCTTGCGTTTGAAAGCTTTAAAAACTCCAGCTTACGAACATTAATAATTAAAGTACCAAAAATATATCTCACGAGAAGGGACCAGAGTTACTGGAATGAACATGCTGTGTGTGTGTGTATGTGTGTGTGTGTGTGTGTGTGCGCGTGTGCACATGCTAAATCTGGCCTTGGTTGCCTTATCAGTAAGGAGTTGTATGGTAAGGAGTGGAAATGAAAATCCAGGCTAACTGTGTATGTTTCTGAGGGTGCAATCCTATGCTGCGCTGAACAGACAGGCCGATGGGCCTGGGCTGTATCGAGCGCAGCATTGGAGTGCACTGGAGCTTCCCAGGCACAAGGGCATGTTTGTGCCCTTACAACAAGGGAGGTTCCTGCAAATCGTGGGTGCAGGTCCGAGGAAGCTGTGTGGCCCAGGGACAAGGCCTTGGATGCGGCCTAACAGCCACATCCCAGACACACCCCCTCCCCAGGCTGGCATGCCTTCCAACCTGCCCACCCTCGCCCAGAACCTCCTCCTCCTCTCCTCCTTCCTCCTCCCAGAACCGCCCCTGTGCCAACCGAGCTTGACTGGCGCCCAGGCAGCTCCCCGTCAGCGCCCTCGGGCCAATGCTACAAGTAGCGTAGGCCCAGGCACTGTAACACCAACATGAGGGTTCCAGTTGGCACCCCCACATTGGCACTAATGACATAGTGCTGATGCAGCAACATTGCATTGGCGCTACATCGTCTCTGGGATTGTACCCTAAGTGTGCTGGGTTTCTCTTTTTTTAGAATTTTCTTTCGTTCTGTCATGCTACATTGAGAAATCTTGTATATAACAGGGCTATAGAATTCTAAATTGCCAGTTCCACTCACACTTTCTAATACTGTTTCAAGGACCTGAATACCCTCAAAGCTCTTGCTTTTCTTATACATTTCAGAAGACATTTCTGCCTTTTTCTTGTGTAGCTCCATCAGTGGCTCCTGGTCTTGTTTGCAAGTGACAGCTTAGGACATGGCCTCTTTCCTTGGTTCAAGAGAACCTAGCTCTCCTGGAAACCTTTTCTGGTAGAATGGCAGAGTAACAAATAAAGTAAATGCATAAAGAGAAAATAAGACTACTTTGGGACAATGTGGTGCATTGTTGTTGTTGTTCAGTCGCTAAGTCGTGTCCGAATCTTTGCGACCCCATGGACCGCAGCACACCAGGCCTCCCTGTCCTCCACTAGCTTCCGAAGTTCGCCCAATTTCATGTTCATCGCTTCGGTGACACTCTCTAACCATCTCATCCTCTGCCGCCCCCTTCTCCTTTTGCCTTCCATCTTTCTCAGCATGAGGGTCTTTTCTAAAGAGTCCTGGTGCATTGTTACACGTCTCCTATTTTTAGAATTCCTAAGACTGCATTTACCAATACTCTTTGTATGTATTATTCAGTATGGCACGTAAAGGAAGGAACTCAGTATGAACTTTCCTTTTTCCTCAACCACAGATATAGTTGTACTGTGCATCACTGCATGCTGGTGTCTTAACCCTCACCATGCTGTATTGCTATATTGTACCCAAATCTGAATATGTGGAGTGGGCCTTTCTGGCACCCAGCATGCAGAGGAGATTTGCACTTCATCCTTTCTTTTCTCCACAGTACTTGCTGTACATAACAAGACAACTCTGAGGCTGGGGTTTGAGTGTCAGTGGCCGGGTGGAACCTCTGCTCAGGGATGCATGGGTCAAGGCTTCAGCATTGCCACTGCTCCCCCCTCCCCCGCCTCTTTGCATATCACAGCAGCTGGAGCTGCAGACATTGGCTAGCAGGTGAGAACGTTCATCTCAAGGCTATGAACAACAGCACCTGCTGCTTTCTGCAGATCAAGCTCCTGCTAAAGGTAGAGAAGCAGGATAGGCTAGCTTCTACCTGGTCAGTTGGCAGTGCTTGATTGAGGGATGGTGATGGGCTCCTCTGCCCAGGGGCCAAAATATCTAGAGCTGGCACAGCGTGTTATATGTCACAAAGGTAGCAATCCCAACCTGGAGTTAGGCCGGCACAGTTTGGCCAGCAATGTTTGGCCGGCACAAGGGACACCATAAAGTATGTTTGAACCACTCTAGGAGTCAGAGAGGCCAGCACACAGACGTTGCTGGCCTAACTGTGCCGGCCTAACCCCAGGCTAGGATTGTGCTTCAGCGTGCGTGAAGAAATGGAGCTGTGTCCGATTGAGGGACTGAAGTGCCAGGTGTCAACCTGAGGGACGGAGTTCAAAAACCCACCGCACTCCTGACTTCTTCCAAAGCCTTTCTGCCAAGCTCAACTGAGCCTGCTCATTAAACTGAGATATGATAGTTGTTAATTTCATTCTTAAGGATGAATCTATTCTTGACGTCTTGTCCATTGACCCCCCGCAGCAGCTTGAAGGCTGGCTACGTAAATCACAAGCTGCAGAGAATGACGGATCCATCAATAAATAGGAGTTGATGCCCGTAGAGAGACAATCAGTGCTGATGTTTTGGTTTAATGGCTTGGCGATAATGGCTTTTTGGAGTGTTGGAGTAGCCTGTGGACCTTTTCCTTGGAATTCCATGTTTCAAGTTATCTCATTAGAGGAACCCCAGGGACAGGGTGAGCAGGTGGCTTTTGTGGGGCTGCCTTCGCTACGCACACATCATGCTTCCTTGTTCTATGCCCCGCTGTCAGTTTTCAAAGATCTGATGATTATGGAAACAAGCAAAACCAATTAGTCGGTGTGCCAGGTCAGAGCGTAGACGAAGACCAGCAGCATTACATGAAGAAGAGAAAACGATACTTCAACACAGCCTTTCATCCTAATCAGTAAAGTTAGTACTGATCTGAGGCTGATATGCTGCCCCCAGGAGATTTTGGAATATGAATAGACTTCGCCACACTTTCAAGATGTGAAGCCAGTTAAAAGTGCTGCGAGAGAGCCATTGTTTCCTGTGGCGTGCGCAATCCATCTCTGCTTTCACCCCCCTCTCTAGTCAGGTAAGTTTTTGCAGGATCTTGGAGCATCACAGCAACCTGGAAACCCTGTGAACAGAGATGGTCAGATGGTTGCACTCATCATGGGCAGCAATCAGCTTAACTCTCTGAAGACAAGCTGTCCTGACTCCAGTCTAAGAAATATGCACAAGCTACCAAGGGCCCAATCCTATGCTTCCCTACTGCCTAGGGCTACAGGGGTGCTGAAATGGCCACTGTATCATAGGGGGCCAGGGAAGCAGCCAGAAGTTTCGCTTACCCCATGTTGAGCAATGGCAGCCCCAATGGGTCTCCTCAGATCCATGCACACCATTCAGCTATTGAATGGGCACATAACCAGTGAGACCCGTGTTGGGTTTGTCAGCTTGGGAGGGAGCATCAGATTCGGTGGCAGAGCCTGCCGCTGTCTCCACCCCTTGCCACGGTGTCTTCCCTCATTCCACCCCTCCTCACCTTCCTCCACCTTCTCCTGCCTTCTCCCCACCCAGCCTTGCAGGCCGCCAGTGGGAAACCTACTGCTTGGCGCTCTAGCGATGCATCCTCCTGTCACTCCAGGAACGCGGCCGCCTGGCACTGAAGCCCAGCACCAACTGGCACTGGTCTCAGCGCCAGTCTAGTGTCCTCACCGCTGGCGCTGGTGTGCCTTAAGGCCTATTTTGCAATACCCAGAACCAATGGTAAGTGTGTAGCGCATGGGGTTAGCCTGATAGGATCGGGCTGTTATTTTCTTAGTTTCAATTTGTTTTTCAGACTGCCTCTGTTTGGCGATCTTTGGCCTGCTTTAGGCCCAGCCGCTTTGTATTCTTACTGTTTAGCAGCAAAAACAGGATTGGTGGTGAAAGCGCAAAGCAGCTGGGTCCAGAGCAGGCCTGTTGACGGGAGGCTCAAGTGATGTGGTGTCACGTGTGGCATAAAGAGGCACCAGGGAACCATGAAAAATTGTGTTTCTGCAGTTGAAAAAGTCATACCAACTTTGGTCTAACTGCAGTAATACTAAATACTGTTGTATTTTCAATAATGCAAAAACAAAAAAAATAATCTAACATTTTCAAAGCTGCCAACTGGGCTTAGGGAGCTCTTCAGAACTTCATTTAGAAGCAACAGATGTTCTTGCCATCATGTGAAAACTTTCTATGAGTTATCCATGGCTTGTAAGGATCTGCTCCAAAGAGCCTTCTTGGGGAGGAAGTAGGTCACTGTCTTTTTAATTTTGATCCAGATGTCACTCCAGAAGGGCCTTATCTCCACACACTCCACGGCATACATGCGAATAATAAGTGCCTTTCGGGATGCACACCCCTTCCTGCCTGTATTAGACATGGATCCCTGAATGTGCCGAACCTTCCATGGAATCGGAGATGCTGTATCTTCCCATCCACCTCCCACTCAGCCCTCCCTCAAGCTCTGCTTGAAAAGCTGGTACTGGCGTGTTCTGCTCTCGGTCTGAATTGTTTCGAAGCTGTGTCGAGATGGCGAAGGTCTCAGACAAAAAAAGACCACCGGGCAGTGGCGGGTCGGATTTTTTCCAGCCTGCGCCCATTCATACGCAGTGGTGGTGGGTGGGAAAGGGTCTTGTTTGCATGACAGGATTTAAGAGGAGGCGACTTTGTTTTGTTTTGGGGGTTTCTTCTAGGGCTGCTGTACCAACCCCTCGGGGGACAACAGTACAAAGCCAGCACATGGGATTTCATAGGGGCCAAAGCAGGAACAGGGTGGGAGTGGGAACGAACGGCAGAAAGGAAGTTTCTCTAACAGATGTGGCTGCTCTGAAGGCAGCCTGAACAACACCATCTATCTTTCCTGCAGGCGAAAGGTTTTCATGTTTCCCTCCTTTTCACAACTTCAGTTAATGATTATCAATCTGAGGAGAAACATGGCTGGGAAATGGAGAGCAGTTGTTTCTGCCGCCCCAATAAAATATGCTAATTCCTGGGAGTTGTGGCCTGCTTTCACCTCTCTCCCCAATTCATTGCCACAGCGTGCGCTATCAAGCTTTTGAGGCACAAAGGAATTTGACAGCCTCTTTAAAATAAAGGGTGTTTAAAAAGAATTCTGTGCATTCCACGGAGGCCTTTATTTTATAGTTCCTGCCCCATACGCAGGAGTTCTTTTCCGGCAATGCAGTGTTTTTCTTCTTGGCCAATGATGCTCAAATGTTACTGAAATAGAAATGTACGGGGGAGTTGAAAGACTTATGGAAAATCTGACCTGGGCAACCTGCAATATAACCTAGAGTGCCCTTCCTTGCAGATTAGTCAAGGTAGAGAGATCCTTTTGGGTTGCATCAATGCTTGAATTTGTCCCATAAGGCTCCAGAGGCTGGTCTGTCTGACCAGTTTCCTTGAGTTGACTTGTGTGTCCAAGAACCCCATAATTCCTGCTGATGAGCTATCATTTTACAATCTTTTGAGACAGTCCTTCTGTACCTTAATGTGATTTTTTAAACTATTGGCAAAAGGTATTACTGTAACGAGATAAGCACAGAACTGAGTCTCAGTTAAACCTGTTCTCTTTCTGCTTATTAGTTGTGCCTCTGATTAATTGGTTTTCTGGCATAACATGCTTTTTCCTTTGTTGTATATTGTAATTGTATTTCTTTTAACTCTTTCTTAAAGTTATATGTCTCTTTTCTATAAAGTGCACAAAGCATTGTGTAATCAAGTTGAAAACAGAATCCACAGTAAAAAAGAGGATTAACCAAAATTGTAGGTTAATTGTTGGTTAGACTATTTCTAAATGTGCATCCAAGTTTCTGGTGCTGATGCAGCTGCAATGCAGCCCCAAGGCAAGTGAATAAACATTCCCTTACCTTGAGGAGGCCTCCCTGACTCCCCCATCACAGAATGCACCCCATTGGGACTGCTACATCAGGGCTGGAAAATTGGATAGGATTTGGTCTTTGGAGCGCAATCCTAACTTGGAGTTAGGCCAGCATAGTTAGGCCAGCAAAGTTTGGCCCACGCAAGGGACACCGTAAAGCGCGTTTGGACCACTCTCAGAGTCAGGGAGGATGGCGCACATTTTTGTGTGTTGGTCTCTCTGACTCCAAGAGTCGTCCAAACATACTTTACAGTGTCCCTTGTGCCAGCCAAATGTTGCTGGCCAACTCTACTTGCCAAACTTTAGGTTAGAATTGCGCTCTTGGTCTCATAGCAGTCTCAATACACAAGATCCCCTTAAAATGGGTATTCTACATTCCTGAACTTTGAAAGTACCATTGGACACACTCCTGAGCCGTGATTATTTCAGGTTTGGCTTCTTTTCTGTTTTAATGTGAAGCTAGTGGCTGGCAGCTGAGGTTTTAAAGGGGTTAACTTCAGAATTGTTTTTGTGACCCAGTCCAGCTCAATGCAAAATCTGGAGGAAGGCAAGAAATGGATTACCAATCATAACCATGCTGGTCAGCCCCCTTAAAATGAAGGTTTTTTTTGTTTTTTTTAAAGTGTGATTATAGTTGATTGCATAGAAGCCTCATGCAAACCGCATTCATAAAAGCAATACTCATTTTAAGGGGGTGGCCGGTCATGGTTAAAATGATTGCAAGTATTTCTCACCACTCTTTGGACTCCTTGCCTAGCTGCAGTGGGTTACAAAACAGATAATTGCCTTGGGAGATGTCCACGTTTTCCAAGTGTTATTGAGCCTTGATTTCCTTGGACCTTGATTTGGCTGTAAGCCCTGTATGAGTGTGCTGTTTTCAAGCTGTCTTTCACATTTGTATCTAGGGACCAGCCCAAGACTAGCTGACACCTGAAGCAGCATGCCAAATGCTGCCCCCATACCTGGTGATGTGCCAGCCTTTGCTACTCAGACACCTTTGTTGTTGTTGTTGTTGTTGTTGTTGTTGTTCAGTCGCTAAGTCATGTCCGACTCTTCGCGACCCCATGGACCACAGCATGCCAGGCCTCCCTGTCCTCCACTAGCTTCCGGAGTTTGCCCAATTTCATGCTCATTGCTTTGGTGACACTATCTAACCATCTCATCCTCTGCCGCCCCCTTCTCCATTTGCCTTCAATCTTTCCCAGCATGAGGGTCTTTTCTAAAGAGTCGTCTCTCCTCATGAGGTGGCCAAAGCATTTGAGCTTCAGCTTCAGTATTCGTCCTTCCAAGGAGCAATCAGGCTTGACTTCCTGTAGGATTGACCGATTTGATTTCCTTGCAGTCCAGGGGACTCTCAAGAGTCTTCTCCAACACCATAATTCAAAAGCATCTATTCTTCGGCGCTCTGCCTTTCTTATAGTCCAGCTCTTACATCCTTACCCTTAGCCTACTTACCCTTACCCTTACACGTCTTACCCTTAGCCTACTGCTTTTCTCTTCTCCACACTGCCATTGGGACCCCTCTTCCTTTTCCAATCTTTTCCAATCCAGGGAGTGGGAGGAGGAAGATCAGTGTAGGTGGGCGGGAGGAAAGGAGTGACCCTCCCTTGCAGTCTACTTCCTGAGGAGACCACTTCAGTTAGGGCACAATCCTAACTAACTTTTTAGTACCGGGGTAAGGGCAATGCAGTTCTGAGGTAAGGGAACAAACGTTACCCTCCTCAAAGGCCTCTGTGACTGCCCCCAACTGCAGGATGCAGCACATGCCCCATTGGCACAACTATGCCAGTGCTGGAAAGTTGGTTAGGATGGTGCCACAAGTCTCATGGATGGGCTGGTTCTGTCTGCATTGTGCTGTTAACTCCAAGGAACTCGGGACTGCAAGCACAGGGATTATTCCTTTTCATTGTCACAACAACCCTGCAAGGTGTATTCTGTTAGTGAACAGATGGTGAATTGGATGGTGAACAGCCCAAGTGCAGGCCACAAATTCGATAGCAAGGAGTTGAACACAGTCCTCTCTGGCCTACAACCAATACTCTCTCTGTGAAACCACACTGCTTGTGACTCAGTTGTTTTGGCCTCAGGGCTTTTTTTTCTTGCTTCCCAGCTGTTTGTCTCTGAGCTGCCTCTGTGCCCTCCCTTGAAGTGGCTTCTACCAAGTCTTGCCACCTGCCTCCAGTCCCAGAATAGCTCTTTCTTCGTCTTTGTGTTCTTTGACTTAATCGCCTCCATTCCCGTATATTGAGCACCTTTGGGACTCAGCATTCAGAAGAATTCACACCCTAATTATTCCTTCCTGGAGCCTGAATTGTTTTTTTTCCAGGCTCTCCACCTCCTTTTCTTTCGTACCTCAGTCAATGTTTGCCCACCAGTACTACTCACAAAGCCAAACGTGGTGTACTACTCACAAAGCTTACCGAGGCTGTCTCAATTATCCCTTTCCTTTTTTGCATAAGAAGATTAGCTGAGCAGTGTGACATCATGCAGTGGTCATGGGAGTTTCCCATGAGGCACCTGGATTTTGAGATAGGAATGACCTTGGCTTTCCTGGAGATTCTGTGACATAGGGTCCACCTGGAAGGGGAGGTGGCTTCTTTCCTCCCTATACAAGTCAGCTATCCTATGTCACAGGGGCTTTCTCACACTTCACAGACTACTGGCCAGGAAACGCTGGTTAAAATTAAATTTTCTAAAATTGTAGAAAAAAAATGTGCCTTCTGGAGAACAGTAGGCATTGGGCTATATGATGACTGGCTGTCTTTGCATCTTGAAGAATTGTGTGATAGGCAGGCATAAATTCAACAGGCAAAAGGATTTCAATGTTGTGCCTCCAGGATGGACTAAAAAGCCCTTTGTGAATTTCTTCTAGTTTTGCAGCTCTCACTGAATGCCTCTGCTAAGAACGAAGATGGCAGCTTTACCAGCCCAACTCTCCTTCTGGACTACTGACTTTATATTGGTAATTACGGGCAGCCCAATCCTAAGCTGTGCTGGAGCAGGCAGGCCAGGAGGCCCACGCTGTATCCAGCGCAGCTTGGGAGGCCTGAGGAGCCTCCCCAATGGCTTCCTCAGATGTGCAACTGCAAAATTGCCGGCGCAGGTCCAAGGAAGCCGAGGCCTTGGATGCGGCCGAACGGCTACATCCCAACTACACCCCCTCCCTGGGTTGGCCTGCCCACTGGCCCACCTACCCACACCCAGTAACGCCTCCTCCCCGCCCTCCCTCCACCCAGAACCTCAGCTGGTGCACGGGAGGCTCCCCGTCGGCGCTCTTGGGCTGACACGACTCGCAGCATCGGCCCGAGTGCTGCAGCACCGACACAGGGGGGCCGGTCAGCACCCCCACGTCAGCGCTAATGACGTAGTGCCGATGCAACCACGTTGCATCGTGCTACACAATTTCTTGGATTGCGCCCTGAGTGTGAGAGCCAAATCATGCTCAACAGTAGCAGCCTTGTGGTGTTCAGTGCCAGTCTGAAACGCAGGTTGTGGCTTAGAATGCAAAAGAGGCATTGCCATCAGGGGATGCTGAGTCTTCCGCCTGCTCATTTCTATCCCCAGAGACAATTTTCCTCCCAGTTGGACTTTATTTATTCCCAGATTGTTATGTACTCCCAGTTGCTACTTTATTTTGGAGACTCATATCCTGCCTTTTGATCACATTCATGCTTGAGGTAGCTTAGGGCGCAATCCTACCCCTACCAATGCTGGGTTGGGGGGAGGCTGGAGCTCCCCACGGCAAGGGAGCATGTCCAGCCTTCCCTATGTGCTCCTAAATAGCGGGCGCAGATCCGAGGAGACCGTGTGGCCCAAATCGGGGCTGCATGGCCTCCCGAACGGGCTTAGGATGCGGCCGTATGCCAATTTTCCAAGCCTGCTCACGTCCCGCCTTCCCCCAGTCCACCTTCTTCCTCCCTCACCCAATCCCCATGCTGCCCCATCATGGCACCTCCCTTGTGCCATCTGGCTTCTGCCAACACTAGGGAGGCGCTGTGCAGGCACAATAGGACCAGCGCTGCCTGCAGTGCTGGTCCCGTTGCCTCAGCGCTGATGCAGGGGTGCCAATCAGCGCCCCCGTGTCAGTGCCACCCCGTTGCACCGACGCTGCGCAGTCCGTAGGATTGCGCTGTTATAGGTCAACCATCCTCTGGCTGATGGGTGCATCCCTTCAGGTTACGGGTCCTTTGGCAACTGACATGTGGAGCAAAGCTGTTTGCCAGGGAGGGGGAGCAAACTCCCTACAGCTTCTCTACATCTTTACAGCATCTGAGGCCAGGCTATTCTTTCTCTGCCTTGATGGTTGTCCTGAGTTCAGTGTTAGAAGTGAGGCTGGCTGGGAAAAAAGCAATTTGGCGGGAGGTGCCGGAAGGACTGGGCTAAGCAAATTCTACCTGCATGCCCTTTTTGCTCTTTAAATTGCACCCCAGCCCCATATTACTCATGACTGGACAGACCCAGTGGTGTCATTCAAATGATTTAGGAACAGGAATTCACTTTTGAGTTCAAATTCAAATGTTGAAAAACACACACACACACACACAAAAACCCGGAAGCAGCCACAAAGCCCATTAGGATTCGGAACGCCCGTTCTAGTTCTTTCCCCCTGAATGACATCACTGGACAGACCTTTATTTGAAGTCACAGATCTGCCATCCTGTGCATTTTAGCCCTGGCTTCTGTTTATGCAGTTCTGGTTATCCAGTGTCTAAACCAGCCTTGGCCTCGGCCAGGGGCATTTTAGTGTTACTGCATCCCAGCCTGCCCTCCCCAGCGCATAATTTCGTCTGGACCTTTATAATGTGACTTGATAACTTCTAAAGATCAGCTGCTGAAGAGCAGCTGTGAATACATTACGTGCACCCCTTGCTTTGCATTCAGAGGAACATTTTTTTTTTTGAAAGAGATGTTCTCGTGGACTGATAGATCTTGGTGTTCATCAGTAGCAGAAATGGACATTTTGACTGAAAGACTGAAAGAGAGAAAGATGGATAAAGTTAGTCAACACTGGAAATTATTTTATAATTGGATAGATACTACATGTTAAAAGGCTAGAAATAGAGCAAAATGATATATTATAGAAAATTTTATTAAGTATATGGTTATAGAGATTTCAGATATGAGAACAGATTTTTTATATAAAGTAGTGATAAGTAAGATATAATATCACAAGTTTTTCGAGAGACACCTTGCAATGATATACCTTATGTGTTTCCCTATGTAATAACCCCCTTTTTGTATTCTGTATCCCTTTACCCATGTCTTCATATATAACAATAATATATAAAAGATCTCGGTGTTCATCATAAGGTGCACAGCCAAAAATGTTTCTTTGCTGACAGTCATTCCTGTTCTGTTTCTATGTCTGTCTGGCTATGCTGAGCTTCCTGCGTAACATGATCCCTTTGTGCCCAGACTGGCAGATGGAGAGCACAAATCTGTTCCCTTTGCAATTATGATTCCCGATGGGCTTCTCTTGCCTCTGAAGTTACACTGCTGTGCCTTGTCCGTTAGTGCAGTGTGTGCCTTCTGGAGCTCCTTGCTGTTCCCTCTGCCCTTCAGGTCCTTCCTATGATATTTTCCCAGTAAAACCACCCTGGTTTGATGAAGCGTTTCCTGCTTCCTGTCAATCCCCTAAAAAGCCCAAAGGGGCACTCTGCACCAGCCTCAGCGTCTCCTCCAGCTACATGCCAGCCATTTGGGTTGCCACCTTCTTATGCTTGATTGCGACTGCCTCTTACTCTGGGGTAGAGGCCAGCTTGCAGGACTGTGTAGTCGCAAAGTGTAAAAGCTGCCGCAGGTCTTTCTGGGCAGGATTCGTTTGGACAGGAGTAGTAACAACCGGCTTGGTGGCAATCCTGAGAAAAATAGTTGTACAATTATCCCCAATGAATAATGTACTACAATTATTGCAAATGAACGTAATATATGCATTAGCTGTGAATTGAGCGTGGAACAGAGCACACAAGCGCTATAGCTAAGGGTGTTTGAAAATTGTGTCACTTTTCGCAGATTTTGTGATTTGAAATGCAGAAAGTGGTATTATGTGTTTTTATTCAAGTACTTTAACCCCCAAAAGGGGGGGTTAAGCACCCCCAAAAGTGTTTTGTGTTTTCTATTCTAAGTTAGCTCAACTTTTTTTTCACTTTGAATGCTTTAAAAGTGTACTAGGTGGGTGATATAGGTGGTAGAGGGCACAATCTTAACCTGGAGTTAGGCCGGCGCAGTTAGGCCAGCAAAGTTAGGCCGGTATAAGGGCCACCATAAAATATGTTTGGGTCATGTGCCATCCTCCCTGACTCTGAGTGTGGTTCAAAGATGCTTTACGGTGGCCCTTGTGCCAGCTAAACTGTGCTGGCCTAACTTCAGATTAGGATTGCGCTCATAATGTCAGCAGATGCAGTCACAGTATTATTTCTAATTGGAAATCTGGCTCCTCCTTCATTGCCACCCCACTGGCAATGACCAGCCTGTGCTGAAGCCCAGGTTGAGCAACTCAGCCGCAGCCCACGTTCTCCTGCCCAATTGACCTACTCAGGCAGATGCTGCAGGCACCAGCACATGCTCCAGATCAGGTCCTAGATAAGATCCCAGAAGTGGTGGAGCCACAAGATGCTCCATAAAAAAAAACAAAAAACCTGGGCAGCCACTCTGTGGAGAGGTACCTCTTGAAGCTTTGCAGATCCCGCTCTGGCTGCTCTAGTTCCACTGGATCACTCTCCAGCTATGTAGACTTCCTGGCTTGTCCCTGCTCCTGAGTCTTGCCAAGCACCAGTCAGATTGCACAGGGCAGCTCCCCATCTGACCCAGGCATTGGCCACAGTTTTCCAGTTCAATGTCATGGGAAACGATGATCCAACTGGGGGGCTCGGCATTGAGTCAGGCGAATGAGGGGGAGGAGAGGAGGGTGTATGTGGGCTCATCCGCTTGTTCATGATTCAGCAAACAACTGGGATGCTCTTTGGATGCTAACCATGTATTATTGTGCCCTATTTGCACAATAGAGAGCTTCATAAAAACATTAGAAAAAGGCTTGCTGGATCAAGCCAAAGGCCCATCTAGTCCAGCTTCCTGTATCACACAATGGCCCACCAGATGCCTCAGGGAGCACACAACCAGATACTTATATCCTGCTGCCACTCCCCTGCATCTGGCTTTTTAAAATAGATTATTACCCTTGCACCACCCCCAAGGAAGACACCAGACTGAGGCTGGGGTTCACCTTTATTAAGCACAAATGTAAATCATGTAACCTACTGAACACCCATCCCTCCCTCACCAGTCTGGGGTAGGCAAAAAAACTGCCATCCATATTTGGCCAATTTGGATGACAGAAAAAAAAATGCCTACCCGGCCCTCAAGATGAGCGATCAGCTAATCTCAGACTGGACATACCCATCATAGCTTGTAACCTGTAATGGAGTTTTCCTCCATAAACCTATCCAATCCCCTTTTAAAGGCATCCAGGCCCAATGCCATCACCACGTCTCGCGGCAAGGAGTTCCACATTCTAATTACACGCTGGGTAAAGAAATATTTTCTTCTGTTTGTTCTAACTCTCCTAACACTCAGCTTTAGAGGATGTCCCCTGGTTCTGGTATTGTGCGAGAGGGAAAAAAGATTCCCTTTATCTACCCTATCTACTCCATGCATAATTTTGTGTGTCTCAATCATGTCCCCCCTCAGGCGCCTTCTTTCTAGACTGAAGAGCCCCAAACGCTGTAACCTTTCCTTGTAAGGGAGGTGCCCCAGCCCAGTAATGACACCAGCTTTGCCTGGTGTTTTAGTAGCAATGCTTCTTCCCTTGTTGAAGGCTGCTGCTTTTGGCCCAGCTGGGAACATCTCCTGTGCCTCTGCTGTTCCGCTGTGTGTATTGGTTGCCTTCGCCCCCCCTTTCCCCTTTGTTCTCTTGCTGAATGAGCATTCTGCCACAAGTTCACCGGTGCCTGCGATGCTCAGAGTTCATGAGAACTTGGTGACTAACGGCAGAGAAAAAGCCTGACACAGAGAGATTAAGAAGGGGTTTCGAAGCCGGCACCACAGTCTGCCGCAGACGGCTTTTCTTGCTCCCGGATTAAAGTTCACACTGTGTCGCTTGCCGCTCTTTTGAAAACCGTGTCGAGTGATGTGGGACGCCGTTCTGTCTCTGCACTTCTATTTTGTCCCATTCTGCGTCCCGTCTGCTTCATTTAGCCTCCCTTCTTTAGCCTTCCATTCAAGGAGCATCTTTTACTCTTCCCCCCATTCAGCTTTCCCTTTGCTGTCTGCCCCTTGGAAGACTTTGTTGCCTTCAGGACCATTCATTGCCATCCTCTGCCCATTCATACCCCTGCTTTCCTTTGCTCCATTCATATCCAATAGGCCGTCTGGTCAACCAAAGGGCTTCTCCTCTTCTTTCCTGACTCACTCTTTGTCTCTTGCAATCCCCTTAAACTTCTGACAGCTGATAAGGCATGGTGTTTTGAGACAGGGTATTATGCAGTGCGCTCACCCCCATTAAGAGTCCCAATTGATCCTTGGAATCCTGGGCTCAGTTGAGCTCCATTAAGTTTAACAGTCTAAAACAGTGGTTCTCAAACTGTGGGTCAGGACCCACTTGATGGGTCACAACCTGATGTCAGGGTCACGGAAAGCTGGGAGAAGCCCTCTCGGAAGCAGCAGGCCTTACTCTTGCTATATTTCTTTTCAAGTTTGAATTTTACCTTGAATTTAAAGGTAAAAGGTAAAATTTTATTAGGTTTTTTAGCCCAAGAGCCATACACCTGTTAGTTTAAAATTAAAAACACAACAAAGCAGAAATTCGCCACATCCACTACACACTCTTTTTGGAGACTGCTCAAGAGCAAGTTTAGCTTTGAGGAGTCTGGAAGTGCTGAAAATTTTTGCAACCACTTCTTCAGATGTCTTTCTCTGGCTGCTGCATATTTTGGGCACCGAAAAAAGATGTGCAATAGGGTGTTCTGGCTCTGCCAGTGAGCAGTTGCAATAGCGTTCTGGTGGCATTTTCAAGAAACGGCCTTTCATCTGTGCAGTAGGTAGTGCATTGCAGCGAGCAGCCATATATACACCTCTCAGTTTAGGGACATATTGTAGTTAACAATATGTAAAAATAGGTAGGCATTGTAAATTTGGCTGGGAATCTGATTTCTAAAAAGAGTGGGGAACACTTCTGCTTTGCCTCCACAAGGAGGCGGTCCCAATCTTGCTTGAAGAGTTATTCTTCTAACAATAGGTGGGACCTTGCGCTCAGCTGTCTTGTGCTCTGTAGACCCAAGCCGGCCAGTTTTGCGTTGACTTCATTATTCCATTTTGCCCAATATTTCTTGTGCTGCCAATTTTGTGAAAGTGAGAAGATCTTCAACAGTTACTAATCGATATTTAAAGCCAATAACTGTTTTCCAGATCAGAGTTTGAATCTTTGGGAGCCGAGGATTTTAAAAAATGTTTTTAGTTCAATCAATCAATCAACAGTATTTATATACTGCTTTACAACACAAAGTTCACAAAGTGGTTTATGGGCTAATAATAAAGTTACATGGTTCCCTATCCCAAAAGGGCTCACAGTCTAAAAAAAATGCCGAGCACCACCACCAACAGCCAATTTGGGCCTAAGTGCGACGGACTACTGTGCTGGGGTGAAAAGTTCAGTGCTTTTACATAGTATTTTGTCCTAATTTTGGTTTTTGTCAGGCATGTTTCATGGTTGTGCAGTTGCTGCAGTAGGAGAACAACAGTTTGCATTCCAGGAGTGTCATTTTATTATATCACAATGAGGGCACTTCCTACTTGATGATGTCACTTCCGGCTACGACATCACTTCCAGGTTAATGGCATCACTTTTGGTGGCCGACACAAGTGCCATTCTAAAAAGTGGCTCCTGGTGCTAAAATGTTTGAGAATCACTGATCTAAAAGGTATGCTCAACAGCTTGTCCCAACACAACAATATAGAACCATGCCCTTTTCTAGGAGAGAGAGAGAGAGAGAGAGAGAGAGAGAGAGAGA